>CAJQZJ010031560.1:375956-409537 GCA_907164525.1 Lophiomys imhausi
GCAAGGGATTACCTCTGACATCCGTTTTAGCTCTACAATCCCGGGACCAGTGTTTACCTTTTCCACAACGAGTACAAAATCCTGGAGACCTTAACCTTCTATTACCATTAGAAGCCATTCGTTCCCTTCTACAACCATGTTCTCCATTAAAAGCCATTCGTTCCCTTCTATGACCATGTTCTGCAGAGTCTAGGTACCTATCATTTCGAGTTCTGGAGGATTCAGCCTTACAATATCTTTGGAAATGACCAAGTTCACCATTTTTAAAGCACTCATTAAGACCGCTAGCAACTGCTTGTGCTATGACATTAGTCTGATGCTCTTGACAACCAATATAAGCTGTTTCTCTTATCCATTCATCTACTGGGGCCCCTCGAGCTTTCAATGGTCTACTAATCAAATATACTTGAATTGGTTTTAGAATACATCAATTTAATGGACATCAAATAGTTTCTTGGATTACTTATTTAGCTTTTGGAACCAGCTTAATTCACTCTTAAAATATTGAACCCATCTATAAGAATTCATTATAAGGCAAAAATCATTCCTATATATTAAAACTTCAATTGAAATTGTCCTTGTAAAAAATAATCGGGCATTTTATTTTCTAATAGCAACAATTATTTAAAAAAATGACAAATACTTCCAGTGTCCAACTGTTTTAATTATAAATATTACAGTGTCTTTTTTAAAAATGAGGGCTGGAATTAAAGATCAGTAGTAGAGTGAATCATTAGCAAGTTTGATGCCCTGCCCCAGACCCCAGCACTGAACAAAAAAACAAGCTGTGAAAACCTCCACAAAGTTGGAATTGACCCAAATTTAGACAGCATAGTTAATGTCTTCTCTTGCTGTAACCAAATACCTAAGAAAGAGGAATTTAAAGAAGTTCTTATTTTGGCTCATGATTTTGTGATGATAGTGTCCACTATGATAGGGAAGAAATGGTGGCAGGGGGGTGAGGCACCAGGTCTACCTTGAATTCTATCAGGAAGCAGAATGGACATGAAGTAGTGCCAGGTTATAAACCAACAAGCCTGATCCAGTGGTAAATATCTTCCATTGAGGTTCTGCCAACTAAAGTTTCCACAGTCCACAAAAGAGCACCACCAGTTCAAACACAAAAGACTTCAGAGAACATTTCACATTAAAATCACAACATTCTGACAGTGGTCACCATAAGAAGGTCAGGGTCATCTTGCCAAACAGCAAATTTTCAAGATTTATAGACTTTCCTACAAGGCATTGATCTTGCTTTGGCCTAATATTTACTTGCTTTTTAAAATAACTATGTTTCTTTATTTATTTGTTATTTATTCCCCTCATTCCTCTCCTCTGGGTCCCACCCTCCCAATACCTTTCCCCTATTCCCACTCCCCTTTTTCTCAGGCAAGGGATCCCACCCTTACCATCACACTCCAGCATTTTGAGTCTCATCAGGACTGAGAAATTTATTTTCCATTGAGCCCATGCACATCAGCCCAGTTAGGGGGATGTGATCAAAAAGTAGGCATCAGAGTATATGTCAGAGACACCCCCCACTCCACTTGGTAGGAGACCCACATAAAGACCAAGTTACCCAATGATTACATATGTGTAGGGGTTATTGGTCCAGTTCATGCATACTCTTTGATTGATTCTTCAGTCTCTGTGAGCCCCGATGAGCCTAGATTAGTGTCCCTGTTAGTCTTCTTGTGGAGTTACTGTCCCTTCTGGGTCTTTCTATCCTTTCCCCCATTCTTCCACCAGATACCATGAGCTGCCCCTAATATTTGGCAATAAGTCTCAGCCTGTTTGGATTCTATGAAGCATGGAGGTTTTGAGATGACAGTTATGATATGATCCTCTCTGTAAGTATGGCTGAGCATCATTAATAGCAATAGAGGTTGTCTCTCTTCCTTGGGGTAGGTCTAAAGTTGAGTCCATCATTGGTTAGACATTCTCTCAATTTCCAGTATATCTTTATCCCTGTCCTTCTTGTATACAAGGTAACTTTCCAGTTGAACTTTTTGTGAGTGGGTTGGTCATCCCCTCCCTCCCCTAGAAGATCTAGCTGTCTAGAAGAAGGTCTCTTAGGTCTCTGTATCTGCCACCTCTAAGAGTCTCAGCTAGAACCACCCCTATTTCCTTCCAGGGCCCTACCCTGTTACTAATCTCCAGTTTGTCTCAGAGATGTCCCTCTTGGTTTCCCTTCTCTCTTCCAGCCCTCTCACCTCACTTATTATGTCCCAACTCCATCCTTTCAGAATGGGAAGGTTTAGTCTGTGCCATTAAATGAAGTAAAAATCTTTGTTGCTTTTACTGGGGCTGACGGTTAAGATATTTCCTTGAATATCAGAAGTGACTTTGGGCTTTTGAACTGAATATTAAAACCATGGGGAACTATTGAAGTTAAATGAATGTACTTTGCATTATAAGATGACCATGAGGGAATTTCAAGGGAGCAGAGATAGAAAGCACCAGTATAAAGGGTTTTAAGGGAATTTTAAAAGAGAAACAGAGATTGTAATTGGAGAGGGAAGGACAGGAGAGAAGATGGAAACACAGAGGAATAAATAACACTAAAATCATTTCACATATAATTCTTAATAAGTACACAAGGAATTTTCTCCCCCTTTTCTTCCTAATCATTCTGTAGATACTCTTTCTTTAATGACATTAAATTATGAGTATAAGATAATTTTATCTATGAGTCAACAAATGTTTCCTCTACTACTCCCTGAAACCAATTTTTTTGTAATATTAACTGGAATCTAGGAAATGCTAAGATACATTTCCAGTTATCAAAGTGTAAAGATAATGGTGATATAGAAGTAATTCTTTTCCTGGAAATAATTGGTACTCAATCATTTCTAGAATTCTATGTGTACACTCAATTCTTAGCTGCTCTTTCCAAAGTCATCCACCACCATATTTCTATATGAAGTACCATACCTCATATTTCTACTTTAGTGAAAATGGCCTATTTTCTGTCCTCAAACATTATGCATCTCTCTGTTCAAACTGTTACTCCAGTCTTCTGTTTTTACACTCTACCCAACCTTAACAATTCTTAAAGTCCATATCAGATCTTCTCCTTACCTTTACACAATTGCCATTCTTTTGAATTCCTTTCAGTATTCTAGAACATATGATCTGCACTGCCTATACAGTGTCGAACTGTGATACTCAGAACTCAGTTTGTGGACAAGTGCACATTATAAGGAGATGTTGTCACCTTATCATAGTTACTGTGACTTTAGGCATGTTTTTCAACTTCTTACATTTATACATTAAATCATTTATATTCATTATTTCATAATTAGGTACTGCATATTTTGTTCCTAGTTCTCTGACCTGACAATACACAGGAGATATGGATTCATGAAATAATTCCAATGTTAAAATAGCATCACCAAAATACTATAAGCACCTACTATGTACCACAGATTTCACATAAACAGATTTGGAAGATGTGTGGAAGTTCATACAATAAAAGATAACAGTATAGAGCTTTCCTCAGATGTAACAAAAGTCAAGTCTCTTTCAGTGAAGGAGCATGGAAAGCAACTGGATAAAGAAACTCCAATTTAATTTTCTACCCATTAGCGAGTCCACACAAGAATCAACATCCTGGGGAAGTAGACATTTCGTAAAACCATAAATTTCTTAATGAAAGCACATTGTGTGTGTATTTACATTTCTGACAAGAATGGTCTTAAAACAAAATTCTTACAGAGCAATAAGTGAAAGCAGAGTGAATTAAAAAGAAAACCCACAGAATTCTCATCAGCAACCTCTACTTAAACATTTATTTTAGACAATAAAGAACATTGCTGTTGCCATAGAAATGCTGCAGATAAGAAAGTTAGTCTACCAGCAATTGAGCAGCAAGTCCAGGATAAAATACCCAAACTAGCTGCCTCCAGCATGAAAGTCTGCTAAAATCTATGCTGCATTGCCCTCTTGTGTGTAGAGGGTAAGTTTGTACTTGAAATGTAATTGTCAGTGGCATTTCCTCCTGTTGTACAGAGCAAATAATGATAGAACAAACATCCAGAATTGTGTCACAAAACCGAAACTCACAGATTTGTACAAATAAATAACTCAAAATATTTGTGGTTTTATGTTGATCATGGATGTCAGTTTTAGCTACTTTGACACTTAATGAAGTACTTCCTGTTGAATTTGGAAACTCTGGTCCGAAGTATATATCTCATCTGTAGATAAAATATCTCTTTTCAATGGTGTCTCCTCTTTTTTTCCTTTGGCCTTTTTCAGCTAGGGATCAATTGTAAAGATCTGAGTAGACTAGACCTCAACATGCAAGCTATGGTGTCCTCAAATCTGAACTCTCCTCCCTCTGCTTCCTTAATTATGTGATTATGGGTATGAACCTGAACACCTGACATGTAACAGCTTTGGAAGAGTTATCGCCTGTTACGGTTTGAATGAGAAAAGCCCTCATATATTTGATTACTTAGTCCCTATTTGATGGAATTATTTGGAATGGATTTGGAGGTATGGCCTTGTTGGAGAATATGTCTCACTGGGGATGAGCCTTGAGGTTTCAAAAGCCCGTACCATCCCTAGTTACATTACTCTGTGCCTTGTGATTGTTGCCTCAAAATGACAGCTTGCAACTTCTGCTCCGGTGTCCATGCTTGCCACCTGCCAAGCTCTACATCATGGTGGTAATGTACTAAACCAACCCTCTGAAACTATAAGTCTGAATAAACATTTTTTTAATAAGTTGTCTTTGTCATGGTGTCATCACACAATAGAAAAGTAATTAAGATGCCATCAACCTTAATTCTTATACATATCCATTTCAGAGCTCCTGGGTAATCCATATCACACTTTCCTCCTATAGGAACTCTTGAATTTTTGAAAAAAATTGTAATCATAAGACTGATAGACTAGACACACATATGGTAGAATATACTTTAGATCCCTCTGCAAAAGTGGCTGAGGTTGGAAGGCTATAAATTAGAAGCGAGCATAGAACACAGAGTGAGTTTTCAGTCTAGCTGGATGAGCATACTCACTTTAAAATCTAGTTATTCTACCATTTGCAAGGGACGGAGGGTATCAGAGTTCAACAATTTGTATTTAAGTCAACTGTTATAGCATTCTCCTACTCTCTTATCCACATATATTCTGTGTATAACAAGAGATATGAATTAGTTGTGATATTTAACTCTGATTTATTTAAAATAGAATCAGCCCTTTGGTACATGGCATGTGTAAAGGTTGCATCCAACTGAAAACAAAAGCATTTGACTTATCAAGTCATGCAATCCTGAGAATGTTTGACTATAGATCCACAGTGTGATCCCATTAGTTTGCTTCTTATCTTAAAGGAATACTGGATATAATTTTGAATTTTTTTACCATCATGTGTTCTAGATATGAAATCCATTCCTTAGATGCCATGGACTATAAAATATTAATTTATACATAGACAAGATGGGGGACTATCATTAATTTTATCAATACTTAGAAATAACAATCACATAAAAGTTCTAAAATGCTGTTTCAGTAGGAGTCTCCTCAGAAGTTCTTTTGATTCAATGGGCCATCTTCTTTACTTGCTACAAAGAAAGCTTTACTCACGTAAATCATGTAAGTTAGTCTTTCCTTTCTTTTGTCTCCCTTTAACTGGGCTTTGAATCACACTAACAAATTCTGACAACCTTTGCTATTTTGAATTTACTGTACCTGCAATAGAAAAATAATGACAAAATCATCCCTTTTATTTAGTTCTACTTTGATTTGACCACACAAAAATCATGTCACAACTCAACAATACAACTTTTCAAAATGTAATTTCATCATAAATTCTGACTCTGATGCAAACAACCTACTTCTTCTGAGGAAAATCTTCTAAGACCTATTAGAATTAGGTGAGATTATTGTAACCAAGGATACTCCTTCAACACCCTGGATCCTAAGAAATATAAGGATTAGCTACTGTGACCACCATTACTTACATTTGAAATTAACAAACTTCATTATCCAAGGAAAGTTTTCTAATTCTGATACCTTTGACTCACTTAAGAAAACTATTGTAGCCGGGCAGTGGTGGCGCACGCCTTTAATCCCAGCACTTGGGAGGCAGAGGCAGGCGGATCTTTGCGAGTTCGAGGCCAGCCTGGTCTACAAATTGAGTCCAGGACAGCCAGGGCTACACAGAGAAACCCTGTCTCGAAAAACCAAAAAAAAACAAAAAGAAAGAAAGAAAAAAAAAAGAAAACTATTGTATTTTACCACGTTTGACAGCAGTTCCTTTAAATATCAGACAATTAAGGATAAAGACCCAAATCTCCTTTGAATCAGTGTTTCTTTGTTTGTTTGTTTTGTTTTGTTTTTTAATGTTCATTTATTGCTTCAAGTTACATCTCCATCACAGTTCCCTCCCTCCAACCCTCCAGGTCTCACCCTCCTATCCTCTCCCCCTTCTCACACTGATCCTATTCCTCTGGTGTGAGGTGCCCTACATATCAGCCCCCTTCAGTTCAGCAGTCATATGAGGGCTAAGGGCTTCCTCTGGCACTGGGGGCCTATATGGCAGCTCCACTAAGGCAAAGTGTCCCACTAACAGGTAACAAAATCTATGTTCCTGTTCCTTTCAGTCTATTGGTTGTAGTATAGTTATCCTGTACTATATGACTAAAATCCAGTGATAAGTGAATAGATGCCATGTGCATCCTTCTAAGTCTGGGTTAGCTCACTCAGGATGAGCTTTTCTAGTTCCATCCATTTGGCAGCAAATTGCATGATTTCTTTGTTTCTCATGGCTGAGTAGTGTTCCATTGTGTAAATAAATGTACCACAGATTTTTTTTTCTATTCATTGGTTGAAGGACATCTGGATTGTTTCCAGTTTCTAGCTATTACAAATAAAGCTGCTATGAACATAGTTGAGATGTCCATGTGGTTAGGTGAGGAATTATTTGGATATATACCTAGGAGTGGTATGGCTGGATCTTGAGGCAGAGTTTTCCAAGTTTTCTAAGATATTGCCAGACTGGTTTCCACAGTGGTTGTACAAGTTTGCATTCCCACCAGTAATGGAGGAGTGTTCCCTTTACTCCAGAACTTTGCCAGCATGTGCTGTCATTTGAGTTTTTGATCTTAGCCATCCTAACAGGTGTGAGATGGAATCTCAGAGTCGTCTTGAGTTGCATTTCTGTGATGATTAAGTATGTTGAACGTTTCTTCAAATGTCACTTAGCCATTATAGATTCCTCTTTTGTGATTTCTCTATTTAACTCTGTACCCCATTTTTTGATTGAGTTACTTGGTTTGTTGCTGTTTAATTTCTTGAGTTCTTTATAAATTTTGGATATTAGCCTGTTGTCAGATGTGGGGTTGGTAAAGATCTTTTCCCAATCTTTAGATTGCCATTTTGTTCTAATGTCAGTGTCCTTTGCCTTACAGAAGCTTCTCAGTTTCTTGAGGTCCCATTTATTGATTGTTAGTCTTAGATCCTGAGCCATTGGTGTTCTGTTCTGAAGTTGTCACTTGTGCCAATGACTCAGAGGCTTTTCCCCACTTTCTCTTCTAGTTTCAGTGTGTATGGTTTTATGTTAAGGTCTTTGATCCACTTAAACTTAAGTTTTGTGCAAGGTGATAAGTATGGGTCTATTTGCATTCTTTTACGTGTTGACATCCAGTTAGACCAACACCAATTGTTGGAGATGCTGTCCTTTTCCATTGTACAGTTTTGACTTCTTTGTCAAAAATTAAGTGACCATAGGTTTGTGGGTTCCTTTCCTGTGGTTCAATTCGATTCCATTGATCCACTGGTCTGTTTCCATACCAGCACCATACTGTTTTTATTACTATTGCTCTATAGTATAGCTTGAAATATGGGATGGTGATACCTCCAGATGTTTTCTTATTGTACAGGATTGATTTAACTATTCTGGGTTTTTTGTTATTCCATATGAAGATGAAAATTGTTCTTTTCAGATCTGTAAAGAATTGTGTTGGTATTTTGATAGGAATTTAATTGAATCTGTATATTGCTTTTGGTAGGATTGCCATTGTTATTATGTTGATCCTACCTATCCATGAGCATGGGAGATCTTTCCATCTTCTGATGTCTTCTTCAATTTCTTTCTTCAAGGACTTGAAGTTCTTGTCATATTGGACTTTCACTTGCTTGGTTAGAGTTATCCCCAAGTATTTTATATTGTTTGTAGCTATTGTGAAGGGTGTTTTTTCCCCGTTTTTTTCTCAGCCCATTTATCTTTTGTATAAAGAAGAACTACCATTTTTAAATTAATTTTATATCCAACCTCCTTGTTGAAGACGTTTATTAGTTGTAGTTCTCTGGTAGAATTTTTGGGGTCACTTATGATATTATCATATCATCTGTGAATAGGGATACTTTGACTTCTACCTTTCCAGTTTGTATCCTGTTGATTTCCTTTAGTTGCCTTATGGCTCTAACTAGAATTTCAAGTACTATGTTGAAGAGATATGGGGAGAGTGGGCATCCTTCCCTTGTCTGTGATTTTAGGAGAAATGCTTTAAGTTTCTCTCCACTTAATTTGATATTGGCTACTGGCTTGTTGTATATTGCATTTATAATTTCTAGGTATGGTCCTTGTATGCCAGCTGTCTCCAGGACTTTTAGCACAAAGGGATGATGGATTTTGTCAAATGCTTTTTCAGCATTAGCAAGATGATCATGTTTTTTTTTTTCTTTCAGCCTGTTTTACATGGTGGATTATGTTGATGGATTTTCATATGTTGAAGCACCCCTGCATTCCTGGGATGAAGCCTACTTGATCATGGTGTATGATACTTTTGATGTGTTCTTGGATTCAGTTTAGAAATATTTTATTGAGTATTTTTGCATCTATGTTCATGAGAGAAATTGGTCTGAAATTCTCTTTCTTTGTTGGGTCTTTGTGTGGTTTATGTATCAGGGTGACAGTGGCATCTTAGAATGAGCTTGGCAGGATTCCTTCTGTTTCTATTTTGTGGAAGAGTTTGAAGGATATTGGAATGAGCTCTTCTTTGAGAGTCTGGTATAATTCTGTGCTGAAACCATCTGGCCCTGGGCTTTTTTTTTGGTTGGGAAACTTTTAATGACTGCTTTTATTTACTTGGGGGTTATAGGACTGTTTTATTTATTAACCTGATCTTGATTTAGCTTTGGTAAGTGAAATCTATCAAGAAAATTGTCTATTTCACTTAAGTTTTCAAATTTTGTGGAGTACAGGTTTTTTAAGTAAGACCTAAAGATTCTTTGGATTTCCTAGATGTCCGTTGTTATTTCTCTTTTAATTTCAGATTTTGTTGATTTGGGTATTTTCCTTCTGCCTTTTCATTAGTTTGGCTACAGGAGTTGTCTATTTTGTTGACTTTCTCAAAGAACCAACTCTTGGTTTCATCAATTCTTTGTATTGTTCTTTTTGTTCCTAAGTTGTTGATTTCAGCCCTGAATTTGATGATTTCCTGCTGTCTGCTCTTCTTGGGAGTGTTTGCTTCTTTTTTTGTAGTACTTCCAGTTCTGCTGTTAAGTTGCTAACACGAGCTGTCACAATTGTCTTTTTGAAGGCTCTTACTGCTATGAACTTTCCTTGTAGTACTGCTTTCATTGTGTCCCGTAGGTTTAGGTATGATGTGCCTTCATTTTCATTGGATTTTAGGAAATCTTTGATTTCCTTCTTTATTTGTTTCCTGACCCAGTGGTCATGGAATAGAGAGTCATTCAGTTTCCATGAATCCATAGGCTTTTGTTATTTCTGTTGTTGTTGAAGTTCAGTTTTAATCCATGGTTGTCTGATAAGAAATAAGGGATTATTTCAATTTTCTTATATCTGTTGAGGTTTGCTTTGTGTCTGACTATACGGTCAGTTTTGGAGAGAATAAGTGTTTCTTTGAGAGAAGTCTAGACACTGAAGAAATAGCCTATGAGTATTTCTCTGGTGATACTAGAGAATACATCTAACAGAGATAAAACATGGTCCTTGATATTGGGATTTTTAAAATTTTTTCATTAGTAGAGAGAGAACACTTCCTTAGTCAAAGAAGGAAGTAGGACTTAATGACCATATTGTAATTAAATTCCTAAATGTAAGCATTATCTACTACCTCAGCCTCTTTTACTTTGTAGAAAATAATCAGTCTTACAGAAATGAAGATAACCCAAAGAAAGACAGTGATGAGTCTTACTTTTGAGTATAAGACTATTGAAACAATGGCACAAGGAATTTAAATGTCCACAGGAATCTCATGTTGATAGTATGAAAAAGCTGAAGCCTGGAAAGGAATTTGTGTACTAGGAAGAGTTTTCACACAGTCCTGATAGCTTATCAGTCCACCACACAGGAGTGACTGGAGCAGAAACAACAGTGGGTCAGTGATAGGCTAGGCCAAACCTTGGCTGTGACTGCTTACTTACAATTGCCCTTTTGCCCCTCTATTTAAATTTAAGCCTTCCATGAAGACCTAGAAGATGGACTTGAGACTTCATTGAACCTCTTTATCTTTTTGTTTTTGTAGTGCAGATATTTTAAACAAATTTTCTATCTTTACTTTCATAAATACTAGTCTCTTTAATTGAATCATGCTAGGGACTGGTGCCTGAGTCCAGCTTCTTAGAGCCCCAAAAGCTCATACATGATCATAAAAACTCTTACAAAAGCACTTGTCTTTGTAATTAATAGTGTGATCCAACCACCATGGTCTGAGGAATGGTACCAGGAAAAAATCCGGCTGAGATTTTGATCTACCATATAATTTTTTTTTTTTTTTGCCAAGATAGATTGCATTAGAGATTGGGCTACAAAAGACAACTGGTTCTGAAGATAACACTTTTGAGACTGAAAATGTGTCTCAGTAATACAGTTTTTGCCACAAACAGCAGTCAACTTCCTCTTCAGGAAACCAGATTATAAAGCATCAAAAGTAATCCACCCTGTATGTGCAGTTCAGTTGTAGAGTGCTCACCTAGCATGCACAAAGAGCTTGGTTTAAATGCAGTTTGCAACAAAGTTTGATGATGATGATGTTGGTGATAGTGGTGGTAGTGTTGTTGTTGTTGGTGAGGTGATGGTTAATCCCTACCTCTCAACTATCTTCTAGGAGAATCAGAACAAAAACCATCATAATCAAGGCAGGCCTGGTTAAGTTATAGAACTTCAAAAATAAATAAATTCTTCAAAGACCAAATAGAAAGTCACATGCAATAACTTACATGGGATAATGAAAGGGTATAAGGACCCTCTGGATTCAATAACCCCTCAATGTCTACTTCCAGAACACTCATACCACCCATGCAGCAGGATTTTAGAAGATAAATAATTCTGAAAAGAGGAGAACAAATAAAACTCGAATGGATATATCTTCATTCTTTATATCTTTCTGAAAAACTGAGTTCCAGGACATGAAAAAGTATATTAACACAGTGCCAATTTACAAGGCAATGGAGCAGGAAGGTGAATAGGGGCATGAATGCTAGTACAAGTGGGAAAGAGCAGAAGCACTGGTCAAAACTGATTCCTTCTTTAAGTGATTTGCCTATGGCATCGGTGAAGCAGAGTAATTTTCATAGCTCAGGAAGTTAGGCAGCAAGTAAATGACTTATTGTACAAAGAAAGAAACATAAAATGATGAAGGCAGGATGGGAATGTGCAAAAACTCCTTCATGGTTGCCAGATCCTGAGACAAAGAGAAACTCATCAAGATTGAGGCTCAGTGTCTTATGAAAAGTTCACCTCTGACAAGGATGAGCATTCAGTACTGCTCCAGGAGAGCCTTGACTGTTAGTTTTTCCATCTGAGACCCAGCCCCTCTCACAGGTTTTGCCAGGATGTGTGTGTGTGTGTGTGTGTGTGTGTGTGTGTGTGTGTAATCAGTTAATCAAAAGCTCTTCTCCAAGTTCTTTGATTCCTTGGCCACCCAATCTTCCCTTCCCAGTGTGGACAAAACAATGGTATAACTATTAGAAGGAAGTAAAGTCTTAAACAAAGTACCCACCTGCTTAATACCATTTTGGGGCCCTTTTCACAGCCAGTAAACATTTAAGATACTGCACTCAGGTTTCATTTCATGATCCTCCTAGTATCAAAGCACATTGTTATTTTCAAACAAACAATAGAAACCACAGAAAATTAATATCTGTTTAAAAATCCCCCTTTTTTTTTCCCGGGGTTACCCACATACAATTTTTATAGTCAGTGCCCAAGAAATGTTCCCTATGTAGGGGCCATTTTTCTCAATGTCCTGTCCACATTTTTTTTTTTTAGAATTACTTCATAATTTTTCATAGGAAAATTTACTAATTGAATATTTCTACAACTATGATGTTAAGATTACAAGTTCCTCTTTCAACATATCATCTGACACCATTATCTTATAACAGTCTTTTCCAGCCAAAGTAGTCTATTCATTGTCCTCAGACATATTTTGCGTATCTGCCCGTGCTTTCACTTCACCCTCTCCTAGCTGTTCCAATCTGGACAATTCTTCAAAGTCCAAACCAGACTCTTTTTCTTCATATTTCAATGATCATTCTTTCCTCCTCTTGATTTCTTTATGTACACTGTCTGGAATATATACTTGCTTCCTTTCTTTATATCTAGTAGGTATAAAAAAAAGATTTAAAATGTAGTTAGGAATGGTGGTGGCCTAACAAAGTGATGGTAGTAGATTCTCTTCTAAGATCCATGTCATCACTGGAATCAGGAGGCTGGCTACATTTCTAGTACTAGGCACAATTTCTCCCTCAATGAATAGACCTTAAGTCCAATTAAACAGTTGTTGGTTACCATCAACATATGAGTGCCACTAATTCATCTTTGTAAATATCTTGGTATGCTATTTATGATTGTGGTTCGTAGAATTTGCAGCTGGGTAGGAATAAGAGTTGCTTCCCTTCCTTGGAAGGTTGCACAGTACTTTCTGTTACCATGGAAGCTAGATTGCAAGAAGGAAGTTTTCAAGTGATATTTATCCTCTGAGAAATATCAATGAGCAAAGCAATAGTCTATATTGTTTTGTGAGTCTCTTGGATTACTATGACCAACTGTTCTAAAGGAAATTTCTGGTGCTTGGTACTTGGAATGCTGTTAGTCTATCATTCCTGAGAGAGACATTGTCAACCCAAATGACATGACTTCCTTTAATCAAATATATTTCATATGCCATATATGCTAATATATATTTTATTAACTATATTCTATATAATTTTAGGTAAACATAGAATAATGTCCTGTAGAACTTAAAATATTATCTTGCTTGTATTTGTCCCTCCTCCCTGCTTCTCCTTATATGTTAACCTCCCTCCATGATCACCAGTTGGAATCAGGGAATACCTTTCCCATTTTAATATTTCCTATTTCATATCACCTTTATCCTGCTATTCCCTTCTCAACACCACCCCATGATCCCTTTGAACTTTCCTGGTTTCTGTGATTACTTCATTCTATATACATACTCACATGTGAAGATTTGAAGCTAGGAACTACAGATGACAGAGAACATATCTTTCTTGGTCTTGTTTCCTCACTCAATACAAACTTTTCTAGTTCCATCCATTTCATGTGCATTTAATGATTTCATTTTTCTTTACCCCTGAATAGTACCCCAATGTTTATGTGCAGCACATTTTTTATCCATTCATCTGTTCAATGACATTTATGTTCTGTCCATTTTATGGCTATTATGAATAGGGCAACAATGAACACTGTTAGTGTCTGCAGTGCAGAATGTCGAGAGCTTTGGGCATATGCCAAGGAGTGGTATAAATGGATCATTTGGTAGATTTATTTTTATTCTTTTGCTGATTCTTCATATGTTTTGTCCAGAGTGGCTGAACCAATTCCCATTCTCACCAACAGTGAATGAGGGGTTATACTTCCCCACAGCCTCACCAGCATTTACTGTCAGTTGCTTTGTTCTTAGACATTCAGACAGGAGTAAGATGAACACTCAAAGTTTTTTTTTAACTTTTTGTTGATTCTTTGTGAATTTCACATCATGAACCCCAGTTCTGCTCATCTTTCTATCCCCTCATTTCTGCCCTTCTCCCTTGTAAACTGCCCCCCAAATAAAACACACACACAAACAACAAAAAAAGCATAGAAAACATCTCATTGTGGAAGCTGTGGTGTGTCACAGTGTGTCCCACAGAATATCCTTCTGTCTACACATCTTCACTTGAAAATGTTCATTGCAATGAGTCAGTGGTCTAGTCTGAGTTCTCAGGCTTCTGTAACACCATCAATATTGGATCCTCACTGGGGCTCCTCCTGGTTATCCTGTTGTTGCCCTGTGTCATGGAGATCCTGTAGCTTCACAACAGCAGGACTGGTCCTTTCATGCATCGAAACTGTTAGCAGATGAGATGGATATTGGGTTGGGGTCAATTCAGAGCCCTGGATCTGAGCCTGGGTGGTAGCAGAGCTGGTCAGCCTATCAGCTCTCCTTTATCCATACCACCAGGATGAGATTTCCAGCACTGCTCCAGCTAGGCCACACAGTGCCACCACTGGCAGGAGGCAGGGTCAGCTCTCCTGCTCTTGTGCCCTTGGAGCCAACTCACCTGCTCTCTCTCTCTCTAGAATGAGCCCTACTGTGCTGCCCAGGTGAGGTGCAGGGCCCACTCTCCTGAATGCTGCAGGCAGTAAGGCTGAGGGCCGGCTCACCTATTCTGATGACCCTGGGCTCAGCTCTCCCAATTGCCTTGGATGGCAAGAGGAGTGGGGGTAGAGGGCATTACTCCCCCTCATGCCCTAATAACAGGCCACCTCACAACCGAGGGGTGGTAGGCCCAGCTCTCCCACACTCTCACCCTTACCTTCACCACCTGCACCAGGGCAAACTCTACTCTGCTGCCCAGATCAAGTACAAGGCCTGATTTCACAAATATTGCAGCTTGTGAGGGGCAGGAATAGCTCACCTGCTCTCATGACGCCCAAGACAAGTTCTCCTGACTGCTGCAAGTGATGAGGGTCAAGGGGTGGGGTAGACATCTCCCCTGAACTCCCAGTACCTCAAGGCAGACAAGTGGCAAGGTCAGCTCTCCTACACTCTTGCCCTCAGTACTGATTCACCTTCACCCCTACCACCAGGATCAACTCAGTTGAGCTGCCCAGGCAAGGTACAGGGCCTGATCTCCCAAGTGTTGCATCTGGTGTACGGCAGGGCTAGCCCTCCCAAGCTCATGAGCCTGTAGGAAACTTTCCCAACTGCTAGACACAGTAAAGGGTGGGTAGGGGTAGGGGGTAGAGTGATGGGGTGGCAAGTGGGAGATGGGGATGACATCACCTCTGTAGCTGTGCCACTCTACAGTAGACAATTAGCAGGGTCATTTCTCACATACTCATGTCCTGGGACTGAGGGACTTACCCAACCCCCACACCAGAGTCAGTTCCACTGTGCTGCCTCTCAAGGCACAAGGTCCAATCTCCAGAGTGCTGCTGCTAGTGAGAGATTATACAATCTCTCCAGAGCACCACATCCAATGGGGAGTGATGCCAGTTATGAACAGCCCTTGGATATTCATCTGGTTCCTGGCAGCTGCCCTAACTAGGGACATCACCATGTTCTCTAGTGCTAATATGAGCCACAGACATCAACACCGACCCCTGCCATAGCACGGACTCAGTTAGGGCCTTCAGAAGCAACTCAGGCTGAGACCTTACCATGGCCTCAGGTGACAGGACTTACCACTCTTAATGGGCTACTCCTCTTCAACCTTGAGTCTCCAGTTCCATCTCTCTTCATAATGCTCAAGTTTCTCCACTTCTCTTTCTCTCACATATACACATATTGTGGTGGCTCATGCTATAGGCTAGCTATTTGACTGATGGGTCCCTGAGTAACATCCTCCATCTGTGCTGTGTGTCTTGGTGGCAAGTGGGTGTCTATGGTTTGCCTCTGCTATTTGCTAGTAGGTAGATCTGTGGGTGGCATGGTAGTCCATAGGTCTCTTTTTTGTCTTCCTTCTCCAGAGCTGTGCTGCCTAGGTTTGATTTGAATTGATTTTTATGAGTCCTAGGCATAAGAGAGCTTTGGCCAAGCCAGGCATCAAGCTAGGATGAACGAAGAGCTGCCATCTGCTCTGATTCTGACTGATTTAAGAACAATACCAACAAGATATCTCTTTGCCCATTGTTGGTGGGGGGTTGTCAAAATTGTTTTAATTTGTATTTATGTTATTGTTAAAGATGATGAGCACTTCTTGTGGTATTTCTTAGCTATTTTATTGGTTCTTTTGTAAATTCTCTGTCTAGATCCCTTGACAGATTTTATAATTGGGTCTTTTATTTCCCTGAGTCTCTGTTTTTTAGTTCTTTGTCTACACTGGATATTAATCCTTTATTAGACCAAAACTGGGAAAGATTCATTCAGATTCTGTGCTTTATTTTTCTTTAATTAACTGACTGATTCCTTACCTGTACAGAAGCATTTTAGTTTTATGATATCTCACTTGTCAATTGTCCTTAACTCCTCAGCAGGTGGAAACCAAATTAAAAAGTCCTTTCCTACACCTATATCATTTAGGGTACCACCCATAATTTTATCTAGAAGCTTCAGGTTTCAAATTGGGGTCTTTCTACAAGGAGCTAATTTTTGAGAAGAATGACAGATACAGATATAATTTTATTCTTTCTGCATATGGACATACAATTTCCCCAGCATCATTTGTTGAAGATACTATCTTTTTCCACTGTATGTTTTTGGCCTCTTTGTAAAATATCAGATGTAAATAGTTATGTATGCTCATGACTGGATCTTTAGTTTTATTGCATTTGTCTATATGTCTGCTTTGAGGCAGTGCAATTTTGTTTTAATTCTTTAGCTCTATATTTTGAAATCTGAAATGGTAATCTTCAAATATTATTTTTGCTCAGAAATGCTTTGTCTATAGACAGTCTTTCCTGAGTCCATGTGAATCTTAGGAATTTTTTCCATTTCTGTGAAGAATATTGTGGAAATGTTGATTGCCACTCCATCAAATCTATAAATTGCTAATAGTAGAATGATCATCTTAACGATATTAATCCTATTGATCTATGAACATGGGATGTAGTTCTGTTTTCCAATATCTCTCTTAATATCTTTCTTCAAAGATTTGAAGTTTTGTTGTAGAGGTCTTTCATCTTTCATCTTAGTTTGCAAGTATCTTATTGTTTTTGCATCAATGTTAATAAGGGAGATTGGGCTTAACTTCTCTGTCTTGGTTTACTGTGCGTTTTAGGTATCAAGGTGACTGTGGTCTCATAAGATGAATTTGACAGTGTTTCTTCTGTTCCTATTTTGTGGAATAATTTAAGGAGTTTTGGTAATAGCTTTTCTTTGAAAGTATGGTCAAATTCTGCACTAAAATCATCTGGCCCTGGGCTTTTGTTTGGTTGTTAGACTTCAATGACTGCTTCTGTTTCCTTAGAGGTTATATGACTACGTAGATTGGTTACCTGGTTTTGATTTAACTTTGGTAAGTGGTATCTATCAAAAAATTATCTATTTGGTTTAGGTTTTCCAATTTTGTGGAGTAAAGTTTTTTGAAGTAAGACCTAATGATTCTGTGGATTTCCTCGGTGTCTGTTGTTATGTCCCCCCTTTTATCTTTGATTATGTTAATTTGGATATTCACTCTCTAACATTTTAGTTTGGCTAAGATTTTTGTCTATCTTGTTGATTTTCTCAAAGAACAAGCTCTTGGTTTCATTAGTTCTTTCTAGTCTCTTTGTTTCTATTTTATTGATTTCAGCCCTGAGTCTGATTATTTTCTGCTATCTACTCCTTTGGGGTGTGTTTGCTTCTTTTTCTTCTAGAGCTCTCAGATGCACAATTAAATCTCACTAATTTCTTTATGAAGACACTTTCTGCTGAACTTGACTGTTAGCACTGCTTTCATTGTGTCCCATAAGTTTAGGTATTTTGTGCATTCTTTTTCACTGAATTCTAGAAAGTCTTTAATTTGTTAGTTTATTTCTTCATTGACCCAGTGGTCATTGAGTATACAGCTGTTCAGTTTCCATGAGTTTGTAGGCTTTCTGTTGTTGTTGAAGTCCAGATTTAATCCATGGTGGTCTGATAAAATAAAGGGGGTTATTTCAGTTTTCTTGTAATTGTTGAAATCTGCTTTGTGATTAAGTATGAGGTCAATTTGGAAGATGATTCAGTGGAAGTGTTGAGAAGAAGGTATATTTTTTGTGTTTGGATGAATTGTTCTGTAGATTCTGTCAGGTTGATTTGAGTAATAATTTCTGTTAACTCCATTATTTCTGTGTTTAGTTTCTATTTGGATTACCTGTCCATTGCTGAGGTAGAGTGTTAAAGTTTCCCACTACTAATGTGAGGGGTTCAATGTGTGATCTAAGGTTTATGATTCTTTTATAAATGTGAGTGCCCTTACATTTAGGGCATAGATACTCAGAACTGAGATGTCATCTTGGTGGATTTTTCCTTAGATGTGTATGAAGTGTTTTTCTCCATCTCTTTTGACTAATTTTTGTTGGAAATCTAATTTATTAGATACAAGAATGGTTACTCCAGCTTGCTTCTTGGCTCCATTTCCCTTGAAAACCTTTCTCTACCCCTTAACTCTGAGGTAATGTTTATCTTCAATGTTAAGGTGTCTTTGTTGTATACATCAAAATGATGGACCCTGTTTTCCCTGTTTTTGCATCCACTCTGATAGTCTGTGTCATTTTATTAGGAAATTTAGTCTATTGATGTTGAGAGATATTAAAGGCCAATGATTGTTAATTCCTGTTATTGTTATGTTGGTGGTGGTGGTAGTGTGTGTGTGTATGTGCATGTGCGTGTGTGTGTGTGTGTGTGTAGGGTGCTCCAAGCTCATGCACGCACTTCCCTTCTTTTGTTTTTGCTGCTGTGAAATGATTTGTTTCCTGAGGGTTTTTTTTTTTTTTTTGGTGTAGTAAACCTCTTTGTGTTGGAGTTTTTCTCTTTCTAGTACCTTCTGTAGGGCTGTGTCTGTGGAAGATGTTGCTTAAATTTTGTTGTCATGGAATATCTTGTTTTCCTTATCTATGGTGATGGAAAGCTTTGCTGGGCATAGTAGTCTGGGCTGGCATCTGTGGTCTCTTAGAGACTGCGCAGGCCCTTGTGAATTTTAGAGTCTCTTTTGAGAAGTTTGGGGTAATTCTAATTGGTCTGCCTTTATATGTTACTTGGCCTTTTTCCCTTGTGGCTTTTAATAGTCTTTCTTTGTTCTATAATTTGGTGTTTTGATTATTATATGGTGGGAAGATATTCCTTTTTGATCCAATCTATGTGGTGTTCTGTAAGCATTTTGTACATTTATAGGCATCTCTTTCTTTAGGTTATAGAAATTGTCTTCTGTGGTTTTGTAAAAAAAATTTTCTGGGCATTTGAGCTATTCTTCTTCTTCTTCTATTCCTAATATTCTTAGATTTGGTCTTTCACAGTGTCCTAAATTTTCTGAATGGTTTGTGTCAGGAACTTTTTAGAATTAACACTTTCTTTGCTTAATGTATCAGTATCTTCTACACCTGAGATTCCATCTTCCAAATCTTGTATTCTATTGGTGATGTTTGTATCTGTAATTTCCATTCTCTTACCTCGCCTTTACATTTTCAGGATTCCCTCATTTGGTGTTTTCTTAATTTTATTTTCTTTTTAAGATCAGGAACAATTTTACTCAATTTCTTTACCTGTTTCATTGTATTCCCTGTATTTCTTTACAGGGTTTATTCATTTCTTCTTTAAATGCCTCTACCATCTTCTTAAGATTGGATTTAAGCACAAGGTCATTTTCTTGTGCTTCAGCTGTGATAGGATATCCAGGGCTTACTGTAGTAGGATAGTTGTGTTCTGGTGGTGCCATATTGCCCTGGCTCTCTTGTTGATTGTGTTCTTACACTGGCCTTTAGCCATCTGGGTTTTGTGGTTATTATAGGTTTAGATGCTGATTTAAAATTTATCTTACCTGTAAAGGTCTTTTTTCAAAGCTTTTCCCCCTTGTTTTCTGTTTTTGTTTTTTGTTTTTCTGTCTTATGGCGTGAGTGGCCTTGGATTTGACTACAAGACTTCAGGTACAGTAAGGTGTCCCCCCTAAGGATTTTGTGGCCTGGATACTCTCTTGGATATTGAGTGTTAACTTTGCCTCTGGAGTCCCAAGTACCAGCATGGCCTGGGGTCCCTGGTACCAGAGAGACCTCTGAGGAAGCAGGCAGAACTATGTGCCAGAAAATGTAGCACAGGGGAGTGGGTACAGTTTACCACTTGTGGGTGTGTTGTAGAAGGACTTGGCAGGCCTCTGTTTAAGTTACTGACCTCTTCTTGTTTTAACTTTGATGGTTTGGATGAATCAAGACATCTGTGTGTTTCATTTAGATTTTTGCAATTCAGTGGAAAATAGGTATTTAAAGTATTCCCTTATGATATTCTGTATTTCTTTTGAAGTCTATTTTAATAAATCCTTGATCATTTCTGATTGTGTTATTTAGGGCCATCTTTTGTTTTCTTTTGGTTAGGTGGGCCAAGGGTGTGTCAAGCCTTTTTATCTTCTCATAAAACCATCTCTTAAATTGATGCATTTTTCTTTGTTTCTACTTTGTCAATTTATATATTTTTTCAATGATTTATTTATTTATTCAAGTTACATTCCAATCACAGCCCCCTCTCTCCTCTCCTCTGATTTTCACACTCTCCCTCCTATCCTTCTCCTTGGGTAAGGGGAGCTCTGCCATATCCACTGCCCTCAGTTCATCAGTCACATGAAGGCTAAGAGCTTCCTCTCACTCTGGGTCCCTAAAGGAGATCCCAGCTAGGGTAAGGTGTCCCACTAACAGGCAACAGAGTCCATAACTGAGACCTCCTCCTGACTTGCTAAGAGATCTGTATGAAGACCAGTTGACTATTATTTATATATGTATATGGCAGTCTAGATCTAATCTAAGCTTTCTTCTTCTTTTTTGGTAGTGTTTCAGTCCCTGTAAGCCTCTAGGGGTCTAGGTAGGTTGGCCCTGTTGATCTTCATGTGTTGTTCTTGTCCCCTCCAGGCCTCTCTACTCCTGCTCCCTCTCTTATATGGGACACCCAGAGCTCCACCTAATGTTTGACTGTGTGTCTCAGCATCTGTTTTGATCTGCTGCTGGATGAATTTTCTCGTAGGATAGTTATGCTAGATTCCTGTTCCTGTGGATTGTACAATAGTTATTCTATACTATATGGCTAAAATCCAGTTATAAGTGAATATATAGCATGTTTATCTTTCTGAGTCTGAGTTATCTCACTCAGGATGATCTTTTCTAGTTCCATCCATTTGGTTGCAAACTGTATGATTTCTTTTTTTCTGATAGCTGAGTAGTATTCCATTGTGTAAATGTACCATAAATTTTTTATCCATTTTTCTGTTGAAGGGCATTTTGGTTGTTTCCAGTTTTGAGCTATTACAATAAAGCTGCTATGAACATAGATGAGATGATTTCCTTATGGTTCGGATAAATGCCTATGAGTGGTATGACTAGGTCTTGAGGTAAAAATGTCTCAATTTTTCTGAGATATTGCCAGATTGATTTCTAAAATGATTGTACAAGTTTTCACTCCCACCAACATTAGAAGAGTGTTCTCCTTTCTCCAGATCCTGCCAGCATGTGCTGTCACTTGAATTTTTATCTTAGCCATTCCAAAAGTTGCAAGATGGAATCTCAGTGTCATTTTGATTTTTATTTCCCTCATTACTAAGGAGGTTGAGCATTTCTTCAAGTGACTCTTGGCCACTAGAGATTCTTCTTTTTTGAATTCTTGGTTTAGCTCTGTACCCCATTTTTTATTGGATGATTTGGTTTCTTGGTGTTTAATTTCTTGTATTTTTTTTTTTTTTTGTAAATTTTGGCTATTAGCCCTCTGTGGGATGTGGGGTTAGTGAAAATCTTTTCACAATCTGTAAGTTGCTTTACAGAAACTTTTACGTTTTATAAGGTCCCATTTATTGATTGTTTTGGTCTTAGAACCTGAGCTATTGATGTTCTGTTCAGGAAATTGTCACCTGTGCCAATGAGTTTGAGGCTTTTCCCCAGTTTCTCTTCTATTAGATTTAGTATGTCCAGTTTTGTGTTTAGGTCTTTGATCCACTTGGACTTAAGTTTTGTGAAGGGTAATATATATGGGTCTATTTGCATTCTTCTACATGCTGACATCCAGTTTCATCAGCACCATTTATTTGCTGAAGATTCTTTCCTTTTTCCACTATGGTATTGGCTTCTTGGTCAAAAATTTAGTGACTGTAGGTGTGTGGGTTTATTTCTTCATCTTCAATTCAATTCTATTCATCAACTTGTCTGTTTCTATGCCACCACCGTGCTGTTTTTATTACTATTGCTCTATAGTACAGCTTGAAGTCATGGATGGTGATCCCTCCACATGTTCTTTTATTGTGCAGGGGGTTGTTTTAGCAATTCTGGGTTTTTTTGTTTTTCCATATAAAGTTGAGAATTGTTCTTTCAAGGTTTGTAAAAAATTGTGTTGGTATTTTGATAGGAATTGCATTGAATCTACATATTGCTTTTGGTAGGATGGTCATTATTAGCATATTGATCCTATCCATGAGCATGGGAGATCTTTCCATCTTCTGATATCCTCTTCAATTTATTTTTTGGGGGACTTGAAGTTCTTGTCATACAGGTCTTTCACTTACTTGGTTAGTGTTACCCTAAGGTATTTTATATTATTTGTGGCTAATGTAAAGCAGCTTGTTTCCCTAATTTCTTTCTCGGCCCAATTATCTTCTGTATAAAGAAGGGTTATTGATTTTTTAGAATTAATTTTGTATCCAGTCACCTTGCTGAAGGTGTTTATCAGCTCTAAGAGTTCTCTGGTGGAATTTTTGGGGTCACTTATGTCACTATGTATCATCATTATTTCTTGTTGCTTATACAATTTGGGTTTCATTTGTTTTTGTTTTTGCAAATTCTTTTTTAAATATTTATTTATTACTTCAAATTATGTCTCCATTACCACCCCTTCCCTCTGCCCCCTCCCAGTCCCAACTTCCCACTCTGAACCCCCTCCCCCACCCATCCCATCCCTCTGGTCTGGGGTGCCTCCCTGCATCAGATCCCCTCAATTTGTTAGTCACATGAGCTCTAATAGCTTCCTCTTGCACAGGAGGCACACATGGGAGTTCCACTAGGATGGAGTGACTCACTAACAGGTAACCAAGTCCAGGTTCCTGTTCTTTTGGGTCTGTTGATTGTAAGATGGTTATCCTGTATTATCTGGCTAAAATCCAGTTATAAGTAAATATATGTCATGTATATTTCTGATTCTGAGCTTTTCTAGTTCCATCAATTTGGTTGCAAATTGCATGATTTCCTTGTTTCTGATAGCTGAGTAGTATTCCATTGTATAAATAAGCACAGTTTTTTTTTTATCCATTCTTTGGTTGAAGGACATCTGTGTTGTGTCCAGTTTCTAGCTATGAACTTTCCACATAGCACTGCTTTCACCGTGTCCCATAGGTTTGGGTATGTTGTACCTTAATTTCATCGAATTTTAGGAAGTCTTTGATTTCCTTCTTTATTTCTTCCCTGACCCAATAGTCATTAAGTAGAGAGGTTTTTTTTAATTTCCATGAATGTGTAGGCTTTTTTGATATTTATGTTGTTATTGAATTCCAGCTTTAATCCATGATGATCTGATAAAATACAAGGGGTTATTTCAATTTTCTTGTATCTGTTGAGGCTTGCTTTGTGACTGAGTATATGGTCAATTTTGGAGAAGGTTCCATGAGGTGCTGAGAAGAAGGTATATTCTTTTGTGTTTGGGTGAAATTCTGTATAGATATCTGTTAGGTCCACTTGATTCATGACCTCTGTTAGTCTCACTATTTCTCTGTTTGGTTTCTGTCTCGATGACCTGTCCATTGGTGTGAGTGGGGTGTTGAAGTCTCCCACTATTAGTGTGTGGGGATCAATGTGTGGTTTGTGCTTTAGTAGTGTCTCTTTTACAAATGTGGGTGCCCTTGTATTTGGGGTCTAGACATTCAGTATTGAGATGTCATCTTGATGAATTTTTCCTTTGACAAGTATGTAGTGTCCTTCTGTACCTTTTATGATCAATTTTGGTTGAAAGTCTATTTTATTGGATATTAGAATGGCTACTCCAGCTTTCTTCCTGAGACCATTTGCTTGGAAAACCTTTTCCCAACCCTTTACTCTGAGGTAGAGACTATCTTTGCTGGTGAGGTGTATTTCTTGTGTGCAGCAAAATGATGGGTCTTGTTTACAAATCCATTCTGTAAGCCTATGTCTTTTTATAAGTGAGTCGAGTCCATAGATGTTGAGAGATATTAATGACCCTAGTTTTTTATTTCCTGCTATTTTGATGTAAGTGGTGGTAGTGCCTTTGTGTGTTTCTTTTGGTTTTGCTGCAGTACAGTTATTTGTTTCCTGTATTTTCTTGCCTGTAGTTACTTTCTCTTGGTTGGAATTTTTCTTCTAGGATCATCTGTAGAGATCACTTGTGAGTAGATATTGTTTGAATTTGGTTTTGTCATGAAATATCTTGTTTTCTCCATCTATGGCAATTGAAATTGTTGCTGGCTACAGTAATCTGGGCTAGCCATGTGATCTCTTAGAGCTTGTAGGACATCTGACCATGTCCCTCTGGCTTTTAAAGTTTCTGAGGAAAAGTCAGGTGTAATTCTGATGGGTTTGCCATTATATGTTACTTGGTCTTTTTCTCTTACAGCTCTTAATATTCTTTCTTTGTTCTGTATATTTGGAGTTTCAACTATTATGTGGTGGGAGGAATTTCTTTTGTGGTCTCCAGTCTGTTTGGAGTTCTGTATGCCTCTTGGATTTTTATCTCTTTCTTTAGGTTTGGGAAATTTCCTTCCATGATTTTGTTGAAAATGTTTCCTGGTCCTTGGCATCTGGAGTCTTCTCTTTCATCCATAACTATAATTCTTAGACTGAATATTTTCATTGAGTCCTTGATTTCTTGAATGTTATGAGTGAGGACTTTTTTAGATTTCTCATTTTCTTTGGCTGTTGTATTGATTTCTTCAATTGAGTCTTCCACACCTTAATTCAGTCTTCCATCTCTTATATCCTATTGGTGATACCCATGTCTGTAGTTCCTGCTCTCTTTTCTTGGTTTTCCACCTCCAGGATTGTCTCTGCTTGTGTTTTCTTTATTTCTTCCACTTCTAATTTCAGCTCTTGAACTGTTTTATATATTTCCTGTTCCAATTTGGTTGTCTTGCCTGAAATTCTTTCACAGCTTTGTCTCTTTCCCATTCTTGTTTGACTGAATTAGTTTGGAAGTCTTTAAAGGAATTCTCCATTGCTTTCATCTATAGGATTGTGGCTCCTTTAAATTCTTTAAGGGATTTATTTTCATTTTTTAAGGCCTCTATCATTTTCATAAGTGTAGATTTGTCATCATATTATTGTGTTTCAGCCATGATGGGATGATCAGGGCTTGCTGGTTTTTTTTTTTTTTTGGAGTCATATTTCCCTGACTTTTGTCAGTTCTGTTCTTTTGCTGGCCTTTTGCCATCTGGTGCTCCTTGGTTGTATATTCTTGGAGACTTCTAAACTTGGTACCAAGGAAGGAGCATTGGTTTGGAGGCCTTGTAATCTGTTGACCTATAGCTCTGCCCAGGATGTGTAGTCTTTTGTAGTCCTGTGTAGTCCTATATAGTCCTGTGTAATCCTATGTAGTCCTATGTAGTCTTAAGGGTGAAGGTCTGTGAATCGAGGGAGGCGCAGGTCCAGAAGATGGTATTTGGAGAGACTACCCCCAGCTCAGAGCAGCTTGGAGGGTCTCAGGGTATTGGGTGGGGTGGGTCATTAGTGGGGGGGAAGGGGAGAGCTATCTTAGGTGCTGTGGTTCAGGGAACCCCAAAGTGGTACAGGGGATCAAAAGATGGAGCTGGATGCTTCTGGGGAGTGAGGCATTGTCACCTCCAGTGTGGCAGAGAAGATAAAGTGGAGCTTGGGGTGCAGCTCTCAGTTCAGGTGAGCTGGATCTGTCCCAAAGCACTGGTTGGCACAGGGGAGGTGTTAGCAGAGAAAGGGAGAAATCCTACCTATGTAGTCCTGAGGGTGAAGGTCAGCGGATCTGTTTTTCCGAATTCTTAAGTTGCATTATTAAGTCTTTTATTTGTGCTTTTGCTGATATTTAATATAGGCATGAAAGGCTTTAAATTCCCTAATAGAACTATTTTTAATATGTTGCATAGGTTTTGTCATCTTGTGTTTTCATCCCCCATTTAATTACAGGATATTTTTTATTTTTATTTCTTACTTGAACAATTCATCACTCAGAAATGAGTTTTTTTTATCTGAAAGCATTTTACACAGTTACTAGAGCTTTTTCTGCTATTGATTTTAAGGCTTTTTTCATAATCATAAGATAGACTATATTGGGTTACCCCAAATTTTCTTTATTTGTTGAGGTTTGTTCAATCTTCCACGATGTTGTCTATTTTAGAGTAACTTCTATCTTCTGCTAAGTAGAACATATATTCATTAATGCTTTGGTGAAATATTCTGTAGATATGTGTTAGGCCAATTTGGCATAAAGGCTCATTTAATTCTGAAGTCTCTCTGTTTATTTTTCTCAGTTGGCCTATCCATTGGAGAAAGTGGAGTATTCAAATTGCTTGCTGTCATTGGTTTGTGTTAATCTGTATCTTTAATTCTTTTGCTATATTTTTTATGAAATTTAATACATTGGGATTTGGTGGATATGTTTAGTATTGCAACATTTTATTGGTTAATTGATCACTTGATCACAATAAAGTAGCCTTCTTTGTCTCTTCTGATTAGTTCTAGTTTGAAGTCTAATTTTGTCAAATATTATGGTGGAAACACCTGCTTGCATCCTGACTCCATGTGATCGAAATAATTTTCCCATTCTTTCACTTTAAGATGGTATCTATTTTTAAAGGTGAGGTTTAAAGTTTAAGGTGTTTCTTGTAGACAATAGACATGTATATTTTATTTCCTAATCAGTTCACATAACCTATATCTTTTTATTGGGGAGTTGAGTATACTAAAGTTTAGAGTTATTCTTGAAGTTGAAGACTCCAGATTGAATTTTTTCAGCATCTAGATCCATCACGAATCTCCACATTAATAATATTCACTTCAAATATAAGTGTCATTGATCAAGTCTGAAGAGTACACTTGTCATTGGGTATGAATTTAAATAATTAGGAAGTGTTTATAGCAATGTTTTATACAAAAGAGAAATATGTTAAAATAAAAAGGAGTTTTCTGATTCTTTTTGTTTGTTTCTATTTTGTTTTGAGCTTTTTGTTTGTTTGTTTTTGTTTTTTAATGAAGACACTCCTGACCAGAGAGTTGATTTTATTGTATTATTTGTTAGACTTGGAGAAACTATTGTTTGTTTGTTTGTTTGTTTGTTTATTAATGCTAGAAAGCAAATATCACAAAGCTCAGGAATTAGCTGATGGAAACAGATGCAGAGACCCACAGCCAAACAAAAGGTGGAGCTCTGGGAGTCTTGTGGGAGTTAGGGGAAGGATTGAGGGAGTCAGAGGGACTTTCTAGTATTCTCTACTTTTTGCTCCCTGATTCAAACTGCAAATTGTTTCAAGTTTCCTGGAAATATTGAGAAAGGAAAAAACATAACTAATATTTTAAATACTATCCAAGATAGGGAATTGACAGGTTGGCTATATACTTGCTGTTTGCTATGTGGCTCCTGAGCTTTTCTAGAAACAATCTTGTTACATGCAGAGTAATGAAATTACACTCATTCCTATTATCATATGTCAAGTGGGTTAAAAATATTAGATAAGAAACATGGAAAACTTCATGAGGGTGATTTGTGGAATTTTTATATGAAACCAAAGCACAGGCAACAAATGCAAAAATGAAAAGTGAGATTGAATTCTAACTATACCTTCTTCAGAAAAGGTTTTTGGCCCAGTGCTCCAAGTAGATACCCCAGATCCATTCTACCCATTTGCCTGTCTATCAGCTACCCTACACACAACACTGCTACCACACCATGTGGAGTCTAACCTGGAACTCCATCTAGACAGAGCCCCTCAGACTCACTACACCCTCCACCATCACTCACCCTACTTATCACACCTCCTACAATCTGACCTAAACTCTAGGCAGGTCCTCCAGACACATTCCACCCTCTGCCTGCCTATCAGCCACTCCACCCTCCATACTGCTATCACACTCCATGGAGTTCAATTCAGAGCCGTAGGTAGAAACCTTGAAGAACCAATCACTAGTATTATTTACAAGAATTCCTTAGGACCCAGCATCCTGAGCCCTTCACCAAAGATAAAAACACCAAGTCTAGTCTCCATCCTATCTACTTGTACTTGAGAATCATATGCTTCCAATGGTAGAACAGCCTGCACATCAGCCTGGACCTGTCTGTGAAATAGCTTTCTCCCACTCTAGGCCTGACTCAAAACTATCAGCTTTCCAAGTCACTTGGTATGTGAGCTTGAGTAACATACATGCAACATAAGTAAGAAATATGCTGCTTCCAAAAACTTAAATAGGCATATGAATCATTGTGTTTTCTTTCTTGATGGTAGAGGAGTACAGGTGCAATGATTTGCCTGCCACTTTAGAAAGAATATCTCTTCATACCTCACACCACTGAACTAAATTTTACTGAGTAATGGGGGCCTTTTAATTTTAGATTTGTTTCCCATCATCTGATGTAGATATATTTTATCAACAAGATCAGTTAAGCAGCAACAAGTATTTGCTATCTACTGCTCACTTGGTCCATCAGCATAATGCCATCAATATAATGAGCAAGTGCACCATTCTTGTGGAAGATATAGGAGATCAAGATTACTGAGAACTAAATTATGAGGGGAAAAAGTATGGAAAATTAATATACGTTGAGGTTGAATAGTGAAGGTGTTTCTTGACCTTGCCCGATAAAAGCAAATTGCTTCTGTGATTCTAATGAACAGGTATAAGGAGAAAAATATTGTAAGAATAGCTGCCTACCAGGTTCCAGGATATTTATTAATCATCTTAAGTAAGGAAATAATATCCAGCATAGCAGCTGCAATTGGGGTAATTACTTAATTGAGTTTGTAATAATCAACCAATCCATCTGTCTTCTGCATAAGTAGGAGGGTTAAAGGGAATGTAGGGTAACTATCACCTTCCATCTTTGAAGCCCTTGATGCTGGTAATGTATAATCCCTAAGTGGGTTCAATACTGGTTTTGGTTCATTATATTACTGGGTAGAGGCCATTTAGATGGCTATTCTTTAGTCTTTCCAACTATAAAATCCTTCATTCCACAAGTCATGGAATCAATGTGGGAACTCTTCACTTCTCCATATATCTATCACAATTATGAATTCTGAGACTAGGAAAATAAACACAGGATAAGTTTAGAGATCTACTGAACTAGTATTATTTATAAGAATTCCTTAGGACCCTCAGTTAAGGGTCAGATTTTAGCTAAAATTCCATTAATCACTTGTCCTCCTCGAACCTCTACTTTAACTGGAGGACTAAAATGCACTGGGGGATTGCTCTGAATCATTATCAAGTCAGAGTCAGTGTATAGTAGGTTCCCAAATGTGTCATTATTTCACTTGCCCCAGTGCAGTCATCCTAGTAAGGGGCCATGAGTTTTATTAAGATGTGGTTGGAAAAAAGTACTCATAAACTTTTTCAGTATTTCAGCAAAGGTCTTAATAAGAGTATCCAGCGTCCCGTTTATTCAAGTGTTTCTATATCTTTAACTTGACTCCTCTGGAAATTTGTTCAAAAGTCATGATTCTCTGCTACTATGATTCAAAGTAATTTTTCATTCATTTGTTCTGGAATGTTTCTCCTAACACAGCTTAAGTAAGAACTTAGTAGGCATCCTATCTATTTCTCTTTTGGGAAAACCATGATTAATTAGCCAAAGAAAAATATGTACATGTGTCAGACCATTATGAACACTCTTTAGCCTATGCTGTCCATTACAATAAGTATGCTCTGAATTTTCAGGCATGGAGCTATTGAAACCACAGAATTGTAGTTTCTAGTAGCTTTTTCAGACTGGTTGGCGTGTCCATATCCTTAGCATCCAATGATGAACATATAATTTATTGCATGATCAAGATCTTGTTATGAATTCAGAAAAGACTTTAATTAGATGAGTATATGAGTAGAGTCAGTGTCATCAGGATAAGCCTCCAGCCTGCCAGAGGCTGGCCATATTAACTTGTAAGCATAACCTACTGCTCAAAAGAGGGAGAGCAGCTCTTACAAAGAAAGTCACCAGAGGATTATAGATTTCTCAGGAAACTCCAGATTTCCTGGTGAAGTTTCAAAGGGAGGGAGATTAACATAAGCTCTTTGGGTATTGTAGTGAAGAAATAATTAAAAGGTACATCAGTATTGAAGATATTCTTGGAAGTAATCTATCCCTCTGGGAGAGAAGTAAAGAACTTGATAACCCTTGCTACTATCTGGCTAAAATCACAGCTAGTGAACCCTGATATCTGAATATCTGAGCCCTTTCTCCACACTTAGTGACAACTAATGCTTACTGACACCTAAGTACTGAATATTTTTTCTGATAATTTGTATTCATTTGCTCATGAATCTTCACTATATACCCTCTGAGGTTAGTACTTCTGCCTTCCGTGTTTTACTTATTTGGAAACAGACACAGAAAGAGTGAGGTCACAAATCAAGAGTCCTTGTGTTACTTTGGAAGTATATGTTTAACCCCATTTTGGCTAGCTGACCATGAGGACATTGCCTCTTCTGTCACCTGCCAGAGAAGACTTATTTTCCAGACTCAGCCAAATGTTATATTTGAACATACTTTCACAGAACAGAAGGCATTATGCTGATACCTCCCTATGCTATTTCCTATTGTTACCATTATTGGTTTTTTTATTTTTACTTATTTACTTATTTGGGGTAGGGTCTCATGCAGCCAACATTAGTCTCAAATTAGCTATGTAGCCAAGCATGACCTTAAATCTCTGATGATCCAGCTTCTACCTTCCAAGTGTCACAATTAAGTCATGAGCCATCATGATTGGACCATATTTTTAAAACAATTTCTATATTATATTTTAATTGCAACATTTCTCCCTTCCCTTTCCTCTATCCAAATCCTCCTGTATACCCCTTCCCACTCTCCTTTCAATTCATGGCCTCTTACTGTACTGTTTTTGAGAGACAGTGCAAAATATAACCTGGTGAGTCCATATAATATTATTTGTATGGATGCTTTCAAGAATGATCATTTCACACTAGACAGCCAGTTATTGTGCACTCCCCTGGGGGAAGACCATTTCTCTCACTCCCAGGTTTCCTCAGTTGCCTCTAGTTCTTCAGGTCAGATTGAGCCCTCATAGGCATTTTCCCATCTAATTTGGCATGTTGATTGGCATCATCCTTGTTCAGTTCATGTTGGGCAGTCATTTTGGTGAGATTTTGTGAGGGTAGTTCCTGATATCACTATAAGACACTATGCCACTGCAAACTCCCTGATTCCCAGACACTTACAATCTTTCTGCTTCCTTTTCTGCAATGTTACCTAAGCCTTAGGTACTTGAATATGCTATAGATATATCAGCTTGGACTGGAATCCACACCTCTGCATTTTGATTGGCTTTGGTTTTCTGTAGTGGTCTCTGTCTGTTGCAAAGAAAAGTTTCCCTAATGAGGGACAAAGACTATCAGACTAGACCCTGGAGGAGGAAGAGAAGTTATTTTTGATATTCCACCAGGTTGTTTCCACAATTGGTTTTCTTTTTTTGTTTTGTTTTGTTTTTTTTTAAATTTACCAAAATTTAAAACCAGAGGATATCAAAGTCTGAAAAATTATCTCACATTTCTTATATGAAGTTGTAGGACATTGTATAGGGAGACATGAACAAATGTCTACAAACCCCAGACAGGGAACAGATAACAGACAACAATACAGATATCACCAAAGTCCAATTTCATGAACCAATGAGTTTTATTGAGGTTATTTACAAGAATATGGGTGAGGGGTTACTTAAAGAAGCAGAAATGATTCAAAGTCACCTGCATCACCAAAGCTCCACCTCAACAAGGCTGACGGCTCATGAAATCTGGAGACTTGGAGTATACTGTACAACCTGCATACAGGTCAATAGACTGGAAATTTTCTTTCCCAGGTGTCTCAGTTGGCCCAAGACTCTTCCAAGCAGCATGGCTGATCTCTGTGATTGTCATGCAGCTCAGCTTTTCTCTGCCTCTTACAGGAAACTTGGCTGATCTGTCTCGTCCAGGAAGCTCCACTGGTCTCTGCCTCATCCAGGACATGGACTGATCTTATTCTTTGTACACAGCTCATCTTACAAGGAAAATTGTACTCAGGTCCAAGAACCATACTCTTAAAATCTATAGTGAAGTACCTTGAATAAATCAGGATGACTTATACAGAATAGGCTATACTCTCTCCTTAGATAGTAAAACAACTAATAGTTTTACTCACTCTTCATCATGCAGAAACATTAAACTTTGTATGCATTCATTTTTTAAAGTCATCTATTTTCTCATTGTGAGAGTAAGTTCCTTCCTAAAGCAACAATGCAGGGTATTGTAGCCTATTCTTTCTGTCTTCATACATGTTGTTACCTTTCATTTGATTAATTTTTCCATTTCTGTTCCACTTACTCTGTCTCAGACCACTATCCTTGGAGTAGTCTTTGCTCAGTTTCTCCATGATTGGTCATATCCTCTCTCTATGATGCATTCATGGGTGTAGCTGTTCTCAGTATCCAACATAATGTACCTAGCAACCAGGTAGGTAACACTGTCTAAGTGGTTCTCTCTTCTGGATGTGAAGTATTCCTGGTCAGCTAACATCCAACTACCATAGCCATGTTGAGTCATCACCCCTTCTGAGTTCCACAAGTGACGGGCCACAAACATGTACAATTCTTTTTGACTTGTAGTCCTGGAGTCTGTCTTCTCAGGAGCCCCTGTCACCAGTGCTGTCAGAAATTACCACTGTGACAGTTCACCCTGGCTTTCTTTCTGACTCTAAATCTAGACTGAATATGGCTCTGGCTCTCTTGGTGGAGGGGTGAGATCTCTGATGCTCCATTGCTCATAAAGAATAGTTGTTCTCATTTCTTTCATCAAGATTCCACAGTCTTGCCTCAACTATAGTAAAATTACCTATTTTAAGTCTTCATGCCCAAAACACTATCTTCTTTGTCCTTTTGTTGAAGATATCTGGAGTGGGAATATTTTCTCCTGTGTCCATTTCTTATCAGCACTTTTGATGATTCACCTCAGTTGATCTCACCATAACTTCCCTGATTATCTCAGCTGGAAGCAACCATTGTCCTCACTTCTACTTCTCCAGAATTCTGTTAGTGCCATGTTGATAACTCATTGCTTCTTTTTGTGGACCAGATGAATGTATAAAGTATTAAACCAGTAAAAAAAAAAAAAACCCTTATATATGGATACTCACAACCATTCAACTGTTAAGATTCAAACTATTCTACTACCTATTAGGTGTGGAAATTGGAAAGATTCCTTAGCCTCAAGTTCTGAATTTGTAAAATTAGTATGGAACTGCTTACTTTGCAAGCTACCTTTAGGTATTACATAAAAT
>CAJQZJ010031560.1:434537-458134 GCA_907164525.1 Lophiomys imhausi
AACAGTCTGGACCCTCCCCTATCAATCCTTAATTAAGAAAATGCCTTACAGGTTAACCTATGACCTAATCTGATGGATGAATTTCCTTAATTTTGGTTCCTTCTTCTCAGATGACTTTGGCATGTGTCAAGTTGATATAAAACTATCCTGTCCAGGGGTTATGAATATGTAATCCATGAATACTGAGTGAGCAGTGTTAATTTGCTAGACTTATCTACTATTCTGTATAAGGTCTTATGAAGTGCTGACCACCAACTCTTATGTAGGCTAGACTGGCCTTAGTCATTTGATCCACCTGCTTTCACCTCCCGAGTAATGGGATCATAGGTTTAAACAAGCTTATTTGGCTCAGAGTTCTTTTAAACAAACCATCTTACTAATATATAACACATACTTAAATGTATATAAGACAAAAAAATGAAAAGATCAACAAAATATACCACGACATGGTACAGACATGAAGCCACACTCTCACTTCACAACATCTACGTATGGCCCTGTTTCATCCAATATCCCCTGTCTGTCTCCTAACTCCTAGACTTGATTTACTTAATTTTAATTCCGTTCAGCTGCATCAAGTACAGAGGATGCACGGGATGGATTAGGAGATAGCACACCACTTCCTATGGTCTCCAAATAATGGAGCTGGGCCAGGGCTGCCCCCTTTAGATACTGATCCATAGATCTCACAGGAGACCAAAGTTGTACCCAGACCTGTGAGACTGACAAGATTTGCCCATCACACTCATCCCATGTTGATAGGCGTCAATAATTATGAAAGAATTTTGTCTCAGACAAAAGTATGAAATATAATGTTTTATAAGTGGAAATTTAAACCTTCATGAATTTGTGATTTACCCAAAATAGAATGTAATATGATGCCAGAATGTGTAACAATAGTTAACAACTAATGTAGTTAGAATACTTAACATAAATTTCAGGAACTATCATGTCTAAAAACTTTTATAATGAACTTACTGGAGTCTGGAGTTCCCCCAAATTCATCAACATCAAGTCAATTCTTATGGGAAGAAATGTTTCCAGGCACCTTCAACGAGTTTGTGCACACTGAATGTCTATAATTTTCCATTTGAATAAAGAATTTTGAAATGTTTGAAGCAACAAAAAGTGTAGAAATCACTTTTAAGAGACAAAAAAAAAAAAAAAAAAAATTCCTGACCAGAAATGTTTAGTTACAGATTGAAGACCCCACCTGCATTTGGAATAAGAATCTGAAGTTAAACCTCCAATATCTTGACTTTAACTTGGCATTCTTTGTTAGTTTGAACTGAGGTCTTGTCTTTTGGTGGGTATTTCCTACCCCGCTGAAAAAGAGAACTCTGGTATATAATAGGTATCACTGTGAATGCTCACTTGCAAATACACACTTGCCAGTGTGTTCTTGAGGTCATCTATCTTGATATTTTAACCAGATGACCAGGCTCAACCACAGTAAACTAAAGAAAGTTAGCATTGATTTCTCCCCACTATTTCTCCTGGCTATGTTGGTAAATAAAGACTAGAGGAATAGCACCATCTGCTGGTCAGTCATGGGCAGTTCAATGCTGTTTACTGTTCTGAGATCATTTCCCAACTTCTTAGCAGGGGTTATCTCTCAAAGGTGGAAAGATACATAAAGGGAAAAAGAGTGTCACAACCTTGAAATGCATAAGCAACGGAGAAAACAATTAATCTGAAAGGAAACACCAATTGAGGTCACAAGTAGGGGAGGTCTGTTTTTAATGTGGCAAAGTGATCTTTTCTAGGTTTTGCTAACATGTTTACATTCCTAAAGCTATGTGTCTTCTGCATTGTTTTCTAAAGCCTAGATCAGTCAAGTATAATCTTGGTACAAAAGGCAGAGACTCTTGTAACAATGTGCTAATCCAAGGAAGATACATCCTGCTTAGCACATGCCTACAGGAACACTGTTAGAGGATGACTTACAAAGCAGACACTGGGGTTAGGACAACTGGAACTTCTCAAGAAAAGAAAAGGGACCAGACACCAAAGAAGACAAGACAAGTAGCCCAGATGATCCAGCCTCACACACTGCCTCAATAGCTGTTTCCTCAAAAATCTACATTCAAAACAGCTAGCTAAAATGGTCCAGTCTCACAGACTGTTCCAGGCAGGACTTCAATGAAGCCCTGAACTTTCCCACCCAAAGTTCAGCTTCTGACTACAAACTTCTCAGGACATTTAAATAGCTGAGCACAAAATGACTGGGCAACAAATGTTACTATTAACTTGCTTAACCACTTTTCCATTCTTATTTGGGCCCCCAAACAGATTTCCTACATCCAAATCAGAAGGAAGGAATTTTAAGAAGCAATGTCCCATTCTCAGGAGGGGTGGGTGACTTTTTTTTTTTTTTTTGGTCATTTGATAGATTATAGATGTTTTTTGTCATTTAGGAGGATTGTTTACAAGTTGTTAAATGGTCTTGTTAAACAAGGTTTCGGGGGTTAGACCCAGGGATTTCTCTCTTTTTCTTTTCTCTGTATGGGGGAAAGACTTGAAAAGAAAAAAAAATGGGAAGAGGGGACTCAGCAAGATAAGCTTGAGCACATTCTGATTTTCAGAAAGACCTACTAGACAATCACAAAGATATAGTCCTGCTGAACGGCAGTTTGAGAGGAACAACACTATCTGGTCTTGCCCAACAAAGACAGGGAAAATAAAGAACTCTGTACTGGACATATAGACACTGGAAGAACAGAGACAGATGCCAGATACAGGAGACAGAGCACTTCCTGCCAGGAAACAGAGAACTTGTGGCTATAGTGGAAGAGCAAGCAGATCGGATCTTTACGGGACTCCAGCTGGTGGCTTCCACCTCCAAACAGAGGCCCACCTCGGTTTCCTGAGTCCACAGCTTCCGTGCAGGCATTCTGACACCCAAAAGAAGACCAGTGAATCCACGACGGTAAGACTGAGGGCGATTCTCAAGAAAAGAAAAGGGACCAGACACCAAAGAAGACAAGACAAGTAGCCCAGACGATCCAGCCTCAGACACTGCCTCAATAGCTGTTTCCTCAAAAATCTACATTCAAAACAGCTAGCTAAGATGGTCCAGTGGGATTTGCAACATGGCTGCATCTGGCTGACCAGTAACTGGGGGATCCAACTAACAGGTCCTGAGCTTCCTTGAGCCCAAGCATGCTGTGGACAGGATACAGACTACATATTTAAACAATATCTATCCAGAAATCCAGCTCTGAAGAAGATCCTAGAAGGAAAATTCCAACCCAGAGAAGATAACCACACCCAAGGAAACCCAGGAAACAGAAAACTCCACCACAGCTAAATCAAAAGAAACACGCAAACACACAACCACCACCTACATAAAAATAACAGGAACGGACAACATATGGCCATTAATATCTCTCAACATCAATGGATTCAACTCCTCAATAAAAAGACACATGCTTACAAAATGGATCCATAAACAAGACCCATCTTTTTGCTGTATAAAAGAAATGCATCTCACTAACAAAGATAGACTGTACCTCAGAGTAAAGGGCTGGGAAAAGGTTTTCCAAGCAAACAGTCCCAGGAAGCAAGCTGGAGTAGCCATCCCAATATCAAATAAAATATACTTCCAACTGAAATTAATCAAAAAAGATAGGGAAGGACACTACATACAAGTCAAAGGAAAAATTCATCAAGATGACATTTCACTACTGAATATCTATGCCGCAAATACAAGAGCACCCACATTTGTAAAAGAAACTCTTCTAAAGCTTAAATCACACGTAGATCCACACAGATTAATAGTGGGAGACTTCAATACCACATTCCCACTAATGGAAAGGCCATTGAGACAAAAACCAGGCAGAGAAATAATGAGTCTAACAGAGGTCATGAACAATATGGGCCTAACTAATATCTACAGAACATTTCAAACAAACACAAAAGAGTACACCTTCTTTTCAGCACAGCATGGAACCTTCTTCAAAACTGACCATGTAGTCAAACACAAAGCAAGACTCAACAAATACAAGAAAATTGAAATAGCTCCTTGTATCTTATTAGATGACCATGGATTAAAGCTGGACTTCAACAACAACAGAAATAACAAAAAGCCTACACATTCATAAAACTGAACAATTCTCTACTCAATGAATACTGGGTCAGGGAAGAAATAAAGAAGGAAATCAAAGACTTCCTAAAATCCAAAAAAAAAAAAACAAAAAACGAAGACACAGCAGATCCAAACCTATGGGACACAAAGAAAACAGTGCTACAAGGAAAGTTCCTTCAAAAAGAAAATTGTGACAGCTCATATTACCAACTTAATAGCAGAACTGGAAGCACTACAAAAGAAGAAGCAAACACTCCCAAGAGGAGCAGACAGCAGGAAATCATCAAACTCAGGACTGAAATCAACAACTTGGTGGATCAAAGACCTTAACATAAAGCCCAACACACTACATCTAATAGAAGAGAAAGTGGGAAAAAGCCTTGAACTCATTAGCACAGGTGACAACTTCCTGAACAGAACACCAACAGCTCAGGACCTAAGACCAACAATCAATAAATGGGACCTCATGAAACTGAAAAGCTTCTGTAAGGCAAAGGAAACTGTAATTCGAACAAAACAGCTTCCTACAGACTGGGAAAAGATCTTTATCAACCCCATTCCGACAGAAGGCTAATATCCATAATTTATAAAGAACTCAAGAAATTAAACACCAACAAACCAAATAATTCAATCAAAAACTTGGGAACAGAGCTAAACTGAGAATTCACAAAGGAGGAATCTCTAATAGCCAAGAGACAATTGAAGAAATGCTCAACATCCTTAATTAATAAAGAAATGCAACTCAATATGACTCTGAGATTCTATCTCACATCTGTCAGAATGGCTAAGATCAAACAATCAAATGACAACACATGCTGGTGAAGTTGTGGAGAAAGGGGAACCCTCCTGTATTGTTGGTGGGAGTATAAACTTGAGTGTCCCTCAACCTAGGAATGGATTTTAAAAAGCTGTGGTATGTATATACAATGGAATAATATTCAGTCATCAGAAACAAGGAAATCATGCAATCTGCTGTCAAACGATGGAACTAGAAAAGCTCATCCTAAGTGAGCTAACACAGACCCAGAAAGATGCACATGGCATCTATTCACTTATAACTGGATTTTAGTCATATAGTACAGGTTAACTATTCTACAACCAACAGACTGAAAGGAACAGGAACATAGAAATTGTTACCTGTTAGTGGGACAATTTGCCCTAGTGGAGCAGCCATGTAGGCCCCCAGTGCAAGAGGAAGCTCTTAGCCCTCCTATTGCTGCTGAACTGAAGGGGGCTGATATGTAGGGTACCCCACACTGGAGGAGGAGTGTAAGTGGGAGAAGGGGGAGAGGGTGAGAAGGTGGGAGTGTGGGCCTGGGAGGGGTAGTAGGAGGGGACTGTGATGGAGATGTAATTTGAAGTAATAAATGAGTATAGAAAAAGAAAAAAGGGAGGATATAGACATGATATAGAAATGATAAAGAAAAGGGGCAGATTATTGAATCTACACTATATATTTGTATATTGATACAAAGTTAAGGTTAACTCTTTTTAGGGTGTTGTGCATATGTAATTCCTAAAATATGATGTAAAGTTCTAGGTCTTTTGATAGCAACTATCACAAACTGTTTAGGATAATTAAGAAAATAGTCATTCAAACTTGTTTTGTTAGGTACTAGCTTAGTGTATCAGATGTTTTCTAAGTTAAGCAGATATTAAGTTGCTAAGAGCCAAGCAACATTTGTTTATCCAAATATATGGACATAGATATATGGTCTTCAAAAACATTAAGAGATGTTGAATATGGCATTTTATGATGTTTTCTTAACTTACGATGTTTTGATATTGAGACATGTCAGCTCTTGACAGCACCCCCATTCTACTCCAAGTAGATGATGAGCATCGAAGACTCTCTATTTGGAGGTGGCTGCATTAGTGGCAAGCTAGCCACTGGGTAAGAAAAAGCCCTTGCTTCAACTGTAAACAGAATACTGTCTGTAATGAACAAAACTTGGAAGCAGGTAGCTTTACCAAAAAAGGGTGGGTAAGTCCTTCATAATTCCTGCATTACAATTAATGTCTGCCAGAGATACTGGGCCAAAAGACTGAAGTTAGATGCTCCAATGTTATAGAAAGGGAGACTGTCCAGACATCCAGTTATCTGTCATTTCTTAGTTTTGGAAGCTGCTTGCTCTGCATTTCCTGCTTATTCAGATGTATTCATCCTTCTCAGGTCTCTGATGTGGTTGAAGACTAACTAGTTGAAGTCTCACAGTTAACTTTTAAATTATTTAGGAATTAAGAGGATGTTTTAGATCTAAAAAGAATTTTTTTCAGTTAGTAATGCAAGTTAGGATGTAAATTGAGTTAGGTATAGAACTTTAAACTCATTGAGATAGATAGATAATAGAATATTCTTATTAGTTGCCAAATATATATGAACATTGGGAATGTATTTCTTATCTTATAGTTTTCATAATTGTTTCTTAATTGTTCTTATTGTTTAGTATTTTATTTAGTGTTATTTTAAAAATAGTCTTTAATTGGACTGAAAGGAGGAGATGTTGGGAAAAAAGACATAATGATTTTTTTAAGAGTCTAATATTCTGGGGCTGGAGAGATGGCTCAGTGGTTAAGAGCACTGACTGCTCTTCCAGAGGACCTGGGTTAAATTCTAAACACACACATGGCAGTTCACAACGTCTGTTCCAGAGGATCCAACACCCTCACACAGACATACACCAATGTACATAAAATGAAAATAAATAAATTTTAAAAAAGAGTCTAATAGTCATTATGGTTAGTGCACAGACAGCACAGATTGAAGGCAGCCATTTGAACCTGTGCAGGACCTGAAAGCCTGTACCACATCCAGAGAACCTTAATAAACCCAGACATAATAAGAACCAGGAAGGAGAACAAATGAGCTTCCGGACCTCCTCCCCTCATACTCACCTTGTCCATGAACTCTTTCTGCATGAGAGGTTACTGTCAAATCTGAACTTAAATCTGTTGTACGGTGTGTGCATACCTGAGCTATTTTTAAAATATTTTTATTTCTTCAAGTTACATCTCTCTTACAAGGCTATATAAAAATAGATTTTAATTTCTTCCCTTCCACTAAGTAGAATAGGAATCCAAGACCTTTTCTTGCTTTTTCATCCTCACTCCAGTATCTTTAGGACATGTGCTTCAAACAAAACACCAGAGTCTGACATACAGAGTGGGGCACACTTGTCATCCTAGTGCCTAGGAGCAAAGGCAGGAAGATGAAGAGCTTTAGGCTACCTAAGCAATAGCTAACCTATAAATGTATGGAGAGAAAATGGGAACTGTCCAGGCAGCCACTGGGATGTCATTTCTTAGTTTTGGAAGCTACGGGCTGTGCACTTCCTATATAATCAGATATATTTATCCCTCTCAGGTCTCTGAGGTGGTTGAAGACTAGATAGCTAGAGTCTCATAGTTAAATTTTGAGTTGTTTAGGAATCAAAAGGGTGTTCTGGATCTAAGAAGATGTTTTTAAAATTGTGATGCAAGTTAGTATGAAAGCTGAGTTAGATATAGAACTTTAAACTCATGGAGATGGTTAGATAGTAGAATGTTAAAGTCAGGTGCCAAATACATATGGACTAGACATTGGGAATGTATGCTAAGCCATATAACTCTTATAATTGTGGCCTATTTATTTCTGTTGTTTTGTGTTGTATTTATTGTTATAAGAGAAAGAACCATTTGTTGGACTGAAAGGGGGAGCTGTTGGGGGAAAAAAAAAGATATACCTTAAACTTAAAAAAAAAAAGGGAAGAGGACGGCAGATTGAGGGGGAAGAGGGTGGGAGGGTGGGACTGGAGGGGAGAGTAGGGAAGGGATTGCGATTGAGATGTAACTTGAAGAAATTAAAAAATAAATTTTGAAAAAGAACTAAAAGGAAGAAAGAAAAGGAAGATCCTGTACATCATTAAATGAGTAAGTACAAGAACAAATGAATGACCATTTGTGCACTTTTCACTGGCCTTGATACACAATAGCTCCACTTCTGGCCATGTACTACTGATGAACAAATGGGTGGTTTATTGGAAGCCCAGGTATAGTGGTTGGTTATGAGCTGAAGAATGTTCATAAACATTTGCCTGTGTTGAGTCACCCACCTGTGGGAACTTTGTTTAAACACAGGATGTGGGCTGAAATCTTCTTCCCTCCTATTTATTGGGGGGGTAGGATTGTCACTGAATGTGTCTTTGATCTGCTCCTAAAGCTTGACAGGGAGGAGCTGTGAGATCTTCAAAGTTGAGAGTTGAAGGAGAAAGAGAGGAAGATGTAAGCACCAGCCAGTCATGAGACAAAACCGCTCATGGGGAGTCATGATATAGAAAGCAGGATGGACACTGAGGGGATCCAAGATGACCATTCTTCATTCACTATGGAGCTATCCAAACTTCTTTGCAAGACAGAATGTATCAAGGCCTTGATGAATTGGGAATAACAAGAGTGCTTCCATATTGATTTCCAACGTGTTTATACAAGTTTGCACTCCCACTAGAAATGGAGGAGTGTTCCCCTTACTCCACACACTCCCCAGCATGCACTGTCACTTGTGTTTTTTATTGTAGCCATTCTGACAGGTATAAGATGGAACCTCAGAGTCGTTTTGAGTTGCATTTCCCTGATGGCTAAGGATGTTGAGCATTTCTTTAAGTGCTTCTCAGTCATTAGAGATTCTTCTCTTGAGAATTCTGCTGAGCCCTTAGCCCACTTTTTAATTGGGTTATTTGGTTTGTTGATATCTTCTTTCTTGAATTCTTTATGTATTTTGGAAATTGTCCCTCTGTCAGATTGGGGTTGGTAAAGATATTTTCCCATTCCGTAGGCGGTTGTTTTTCTATTGATGGTGTTCTTTGCCTTCCAGAAGCTTTTCAGTTTCATGAGGTCTCACTTATCAATTATCAATCTTAGCACCTGCACTCTTGGTGTTCTATTCAGGAAGTTGTCTCTTACGCCAATGCATTGAAGGCTAGTCCTCAGTTTCTCTTCTATCAAGTTCAGTGTATCTGGGTTTATATTGAGGTCTTTGATCCACTTGGACTTGAGTTTTGGGCAGGGTAAGTGATATGGATCATTTGAATTCTTCTGCAGACAACCCATTAGACTAGCACCATTTGTTGATGATGCTTTTTTTTTCCACTGCATAATTTTGGCTTCTTTGTCAAAAATCAGGTGTCCAGAGTATATGGATTTATATCTGGGTCTTCAATTCAATTCCATTGATACACCTGTGTAAAAAGAAAATGTGGTACATTTACACAGTAGAGCATTACTCAGCTGTTAGAAACAATGACATGAAATTTGCAGGAAAATGGATGGAACTAGAAAAAAAAATCATCCTGACCCAGAAATACTTAAACGTGGTATTGCTCACTTATAAGAGAAATGTAAATATAACTTGCATCTCCAGATGTAATTGTCATATCTGAGGCTTACTGCATCTGTCTGCTAACCTAGGCCTAGGTCTGGAAGTTTCTAGTCTCTGTACAATCTAATCTAGGTCTAAAATGTTTTCATCGTCTGAGACTTACTGCTGAATAAGCTCACCCTTTCTCGCTCTTTCTGAACTCTGGCTGGCTGGTTCAACTCAGCTGTTCTGGTTCAAACTCCTTTCCTAGTTGGCTGATTGAAACTGGCTTTTCTCAGCATTTTCTGATTGAATTGCTCTGCTTGACCTCATACTAACTTTGGCAATCTGTTCTAATCTTCTGGATGCTTCTCATTCTATGGCTTGTTCTGTTTTCCCTTGTGTCTGGCTTGTTCTCCCTCTCTCTGCAACCTGTCTGTGTAAAACTGCCTCTGAATTCCATGAACTAAACTGTCACAAATTCAACTCCACTGCACTGGCTCTCAGCTCACTGACTCACCCAAACTGACTAAACTGAACTGACTAGAACTCAGAGATCTGCATGCCTTTGTCTCCTGAGTGCTGGGATTAAAGCCATGTACCAACATACCTGGACCTAAGTTTTTCTTTACTTTTAAACTTGCTTTATATCGGGCTGGTCTTGAGCTCAGAGATCTGTTTGCCTCTATCACCTTGGATTAAATGTGTGTCTGTATTCCAGCCAGATCACAAAGACCTAGAAGGTCTTTGGATGTGATCTCTTGCCAGAGCAGCCATATTCTGAATTAAAATTCCTCTAGAGTGGATATTAGCTATAAAGGATAAACAGGCTACAATCTACAGACCCAGAGTAGCTAAGTAACAAGGAGGGCTCAAGGGGTGATGCATGAATCTCCCTGGGAAAGGAAAATAGAATAGACTTCGAGGGAGTAGGGGCAGGAACTGGTAGGATCAAGTGGAGGAAAGATAGAGAAAGAGAGTACTGGAAGAGACAACTGGAATTGGGGGCATTTCAGGGGTAAACTAGAAACCTAGTGCAATGGAAGCAATTGAGAATCTCTGAGTATGACCCAGCTAAGACTCTTAGCAATGGGGGATAAAGAGCCTGTACTGGCTATCTCCTGTACCAGGCAAGACTTCCAGTGGAAGGGTTGGGACACCAGTCTAGGTAGAAAACCAATTTGCCCTGCCTACAAAATCTTCTGGGGTAGAGGTGGCACAGAAATTGTGGGGGTGGCCAACCAATGACTGGTCCATCTTGAGACCAATGCCATGAGAGGAAGTCCACCTCTGAACACTGCACAGAGAGCCAGAACCCAGATGCTGAATAGCATAGACACCCAGGATAGAACAAAGCATGAGTGACAAAGAAAAAAGTCAACGAAACTATATTGTGCTGTACTCACAGATCTGTGCATAGTCCTATTGTCATCAGAGAGGATTCATCCAGTAATGGATGGAAACATATGCAGAGACCCACAGCCAGACATTTGCCAGAGCTCAAGGAATCTTGCAAAAGAGGGGAATGAAAGATTGAAGGAGTCAGAGGGTTCAAGGACACAACAAGAAAACCTACAGAGTCAACTAATCTGTGCTCATAGGGGCTCACAGAGACTGAACTGATGGCAGTGGAGCCTGCATGGGACTAACCTAGGCCCTCTGCATACATGTTACAGTTGTGTGGCTTTATCTTCTTATGGAACTCCTAACGGTAGGAGTTGTGGCTATCTCTGCCTCTTTTTCTGATTTTTGGGACCCTTTTCCTCATACTGGGTTGCCTCATCCGTCCTTAATAGGAGGGGAAGTGCCATGTCTTACTGTAACTTGATATGCCATGTTTGGTTGATATCCCTGGGAGTTCTACCATCTTCTTCAGAGAAATTAAGGAGTAAATTGGGGGGGGTTAGTTGGGAGGGAAGAATGGGAGAAGAGGAGAGGAGATAGTGGAAGCTTCAGTCAGGATGTAATAATAATAAAGAAAAAATGAAGAGTAGCTCCCCCATGGGACTACTTGGAAGGATGAACTGGAACAATGCATGAAAAGTATCTACCATATTATTCAGCTCAAACCATGCACTGAATAAATATATATTGTTTTCCAATTATTTTCTGAATATTCTTTTTTAAAATTTTTATCACATTAAAAAGGTAAGAAAGCCAGGTATGGTGGGTCACACCTATAATTCTAGGGCTCTCTGGGAGGTGGAGGAAGGAAGATCAGGAGTTCAAGGTCAGTCACCCTTGAGGATAAGATACATAGTAAATTCAAGACGAGCCTGGGATCTATGAGATCTTGTCTCAATTTTTAAAAAGCAAAGAGAAAATGGGGGAACATGTTTTGCGAGGAACTGAAGCCTATGTTATCAAGGTTTTCCATCTAGGGAGGCACAGCCTCCTGCCTATCCTTTCCTTTTCCCTAGATTCAAGAATACTGGGCTTGTCCGGAGCTGCCACAGTCCAGGCAGCAGCCATCCTGTGACACAGGCTGTGTTCTATGGAAACAGATGGAGTCAGAATGTGGGTGCCAGCTGTTTATCAGAAATTGTCACTTGTGAAGGAAGCACGGAAATGACAAGAGGCCACATTCTGCTGCAGCCTTGAGAAGGTTCTGCTTTCTGGACTTTCAGCAAATGTTACTAATTTTGCTCCCAAGCTTTAATCTTCTTTCCCTACTTAGAATCATAGAACCAGTGACAAGACCTGCTGAGCAGTGAAGGATGCCTTTATTCTTGGCCAGGAATAGAAGGAGAAAAACTCACAAATCACCTTCACTGCTCTTCATGGTGTGAAAGGTTTTCACATAAAAGAAATGAAGAGGGAAAGTCTGCTGATAAAGGAAAAGAATATCCTTGCTTGGTGGGGGAAGGTGATAGAGTTGGATAGGACCTCAGGCTGTGCTTGAACTGCTTGTAGTTGAGAATAACCTTGACCTCTTGATCCCCTTGTCTTTATTTCCACAGTGCCAGAATTATATGTGTGACCTGCTGTCTGGCTCTGTTTGTGTCTTTTCTAGGAATGGGTGGATATTTTCCAGGAACTAGAACTCATTCTCTTTTCATTTCATTTATATTTCTTTCCCACCATTGTTATGTCCAGTGTCTACTGCCATGACAGTGGTAGTGGGGCTTGGGGGGAGGTAGAAGTCATTTAGCAGAGGTATCATAATGAAATTACAAGATACAGCAGCCACTTTGGCAGCCTATTAGACTCTCTTGTTTGGGTCAACTAACCTGAAGAGGGATTTCTAGTCAACATGTATAGCCAAGCATGGTAACTTAAGCCTCAGCACTTAAGAGATAGAAACAAGAGGATCGGGAATTCAAAATAAGCCTCTGGCACAGAGGCACAGAAGTAATTTTGGACCACCTGGGCTACGTGAGACCTTGTCTCAGAAAAACAAACAAACCAAATATAGGCATTCTGTCTTCAAAGACAAATAAGATCATGGCATAAGACACAACTGCAACTAGGTTAGCTGAGCAATAAAAGACTGGGGAGGGACAACAACTGAAAGACATTGGAGTCCTCTTCCCTCAGAGTATATGCTGAGCCTTTATAACCCTACCTCAGCCAGTCATTAGAAATGAGTTGCCATGGTGAAGATATGTCCTTGGGCAAGGCGGTCATCTGCCTCTGACAGATTTGAAAACTCTGGCAACAGAAGATGGTGCTAACTACAGACTTTCTCTTCCCAGCAAGTCCCTAAAGGCTGCTCCTAAGAAGAGATCTCTACATTGGTGAACTTAAGTCTCTTGTCAGGGCCAGACAGGCAGAGGCTGCTAGTTACACTTTCTTATGATCTTTTTTGAAGAAAGCCATTATCTTAAGTGATGCTAAGCACAGTATGTATTCATAGCATGCCTTCATGGACAAAGTTCTCTCATTGACTAGGGCAATCAGAAGCAGACATCTAAGTAGAGAGATTCAGAAAGCTTACAGCATTGGTACATAATGGAACATGTGGGTCTCAGCTCTTCTGTATGGTCAATTAACTTGTTTGTGAAAGGCCATTCCAAGTTAGCATGAAAGAGGGGTGTCTAGGGAGATGCTAGAGGGAGCCTTTCTAGGTCATAACACCAAGCCATGCCAGAGGGCAGGGACTCAAGAGAAAGTAACTGAGGAGATGAATGCTCACAGTAGCCAAGCAACGGAAGGGATGATGTGGCTTGAGTAGGAAGAAGAGCCTTGATGTAAAACAACTACAGCCTACTCTTTCTTCTTTAGTTCCCTGCCTCAGTTTCACTCCCTCCACCACAAGAGCTGAAGTTCCACCCCCCCAAAAAAATTTACCTGTATCAAAGATTCTGGACACCAGTTAATTGATTAGAATCCATGGTGGAGAATTGGAATGTTGCAGAGACAAAATTATCTTGACCGATCTTCAGGCTTTTTGTCACCCACCTCTGTACATTACCTAAGTCGTCCTGTTATCCAGAAAAATCTTTGAAATATGCTCTCAGAAGACACTAGTATTCACCAACCCAAAAGCTGAGAATGCCATCAGATAGGATCCGGAAGCAAGACGGAGATTTCTCCATTTTGCCATAACATGCTTTCCCAGTGTCCCTGCTAATATACTTGGTCAATGTATTGGTTTCTGACATCTGATGTTTATTTGTTCTGTGACTAACAAAGGCTCATGCAACCACTTACAAATTAAAAAAAAAAATCAGAAAGAAAAAAAAAGAAGAAAGAAAGAAGAACTTGAGTCCATGTTTCTGGGCATCATTACTCATATTTGCTCAAAGTAAACAAGTTTCATCCCTCTGAAGCAAGAGCTTTGCTTTCACTGACAACCTCAGTGTATGCTGCCCCAGGTAACTAGCATAGAGGCCGATACGTCACATATCTGATAAGAGTTTGTGGTTCACACCTATGGCCAACTAATCTTTGACAAAGAAGCCAAAACCACACAATGGAAGAAGGACAGCATCTTCAACAAATGGTGCAGGTCCAACAGGATGTCCACTTTCAAAAGAATGAAATTAGACCCATACCTATCACCTTGTACAAAACTTAAATCCAAGTGGATCAAAGACCTTAACATAAGGCCGGTCACACTAAATCTACTAGAAGAAAAAGTGGGAGAAATCCTCGAACTCATTGGCACAGGTGACAACTTCCTGAGCAGAACACCAACAGCTCAGGACCTGAGATCAACAATCAATAAATGGGACCTCATGAAACTGAAAAGCTTCTGTAAGGCAAAAGACACAGTCATTAGAACAAAACGGCAACCAACAGACTGGGAGAAAATCTTCACCAACCCCACATCTGATAGAGGGCTAATATCCAAAATCTACAAAGAACTCAAGAAATTAAATGCCAAGAAACCAAATAATCCAATCAAAAAATGGGAGATGGAGCTAAATAGAGAATTCACAAAGGAGGAATCCCTAATGGCCGAGAGACACCTGAAGAAATGCTCAACATCCTTAATCATCAGAGAAATGCAACTCAACACGACTCTGAGATTCCATCTCACACCTGTCAGAATGGCTAAGATAAAAAGCTCAAATGATAGCACATGCTGGCGAGGGTGTGGAGAAAGGGGAACCCTACTCCATTGCTGATGGGAGTGCAGGCTTTTGCAACCACTATGGAGGCCAGTATGGCGATATCTTAGAAATCTTGGAATAGCTTTGCCTCAGGACCCAGCCATACCACTTCTGGGTATACACCCAAAGAACTCCTCATGGAGTCATAGGGAAGTCTCCTCATCTATGTTCATAGCAGCCTTATTTGTAATAGCTAGAAATAGGAAACAACCCAGATGTCCCTCAACTGAAGAATGGATTAAAAAACTGTGGTACATCTATACAATGGAATATTACTCAGCTATCAGAAACAATGAAATTATGCAATTTGCAACCAAATGGATGGAACTAGAGAAGCTCATTCTGAATGAGCTAACCCAAACTCCAAAGGATGCACATGGCATCTATTCACTTATAGTAGGATTTTAGCTATATAGTACAGGATATCTGTACTACAACCAACACACCAAAAGGAACATGGACATAGACTTTTTTTCTTTTTCCTTTTTCTTTTTCCTTTCTTTTTTTGTTGTTGTTCTTTGTTTTTGTGGGTTTGTGTGTTTGTTGGTCTTTTTTTGGTTTTCCCTTCGTAGCAAGGAGACACCTTTCACTAGCGGTACTGCCTCGTAGGCCCTCAGTGTATGAAGAGGCTCTTGGCCCTCATATGACTCCTGATCTGTGGCGAGGGACTGTTATGTAGGGACACTCCACCCCAGAGGAACAATAGGGAAGGATTAGGGGGTAGAGGATGGGAGGGTGAGGCTGGAAAGCAGGGAAAGAGGACAATATGATAGAGATGTAACCTGAAGCAACAAAAAAATAAATTTATTAATTAAAAAAAAGCAGGTAACAATTTTAAAACACTGTAAATAAAATAAAGGTTACAGCCGTTCAACCTGGTTTTATAAACCTCCAAGAGTCGAAAAAACCTAGAGCTAAGGTAAAATACATGAAATGTGTGGTGTTAGCCCATGCCTTTAACTTCAGCAGAGACGGGAGGAGCACTATAGAGTTAGTTGTCTTATAAATTCTAGAGTTACACAGAACAGGGTGGTGAGAGTGCACACCCTTAATCCCATCATTCAAGAAGAGTACACCCTTAATCCCAACACACTAGAGACAGAAACAGGCAGATCTCAGAGCTCAAGGTGAGCCTGATAGCAAACAAACTCTAAATAGAGAAAAACTTCGATCCAGGAGTGGTGGAGCACATCTTTAATCCCTTCAGATGGGAACCACAGGTCTTTGATCCCAATAATTAGAATTCAGAGACAGACACATAGGATTTGGAAGGACTTAAGTTTAAAAGTTACTTACAAAAGGCCTACTCAATACAAACAAATTGTCCTTTGAGATCTCAAAATATATACACTAAGGCTTGTTTAGCTCCCAAATAACAAAATAATTTCTTTTAATCCAGATTGAAAAATAATACTTTATATATTGTCAAAAAAACCAATTTGATTCAGGAGAAATATTACCTGACCCCCCCCAAAAAAAAGGGTAATTGTCCCAGAGTTAGGAGTAGGGCAGGGTTCTGTTCTTATCTTTCCAGGAGATTTAAAGCATCCATTCAAGGAATCCAGGGACAACTGGACAACGGAAACCTCAACAGAAAACAGAATCAGACACCAAAGGAGACGAGTGGCCCAGATGATTCAGCCTTTCAGACTCCCTCAATAGCTGTTTCCATCAAATGTCTACAACCACAACAACTTAAAATCGCTAAGATTGTTCAGCTCCACACACTGCCCCAACTAGAACTTCAGTAAAGCCTGGAAGATCAGCTTCTGTCTACAAACTTCTTAAAACATCTAAACAGCTGAGCACAAAAGGACTGAACATAAAAGGATTGTACTAACATTTTTAACCATTTTTCCATTCTGGTTCAGGCCCCAAACAGGTTTACTACGACCCAAATCAGCAGGAAGTCATTTTAAAAGAGAGACGTCCCATGCCCAGAGGGTGGGGAGGGTGTTTCTCCCCCCCCCCCTTTTTGGTTATTTGATGGATAACAGAAAACTTTGTTATTTAGGGGAAGAGACTACAAGCTGTTAAATGGTCTTGTTAAATGGGCTTTGGAGCCCATTTAACAAGACTTCCTTCTTTTTCTTTTCTGTATCCTTCTTTCTCTCCTATGTAGGAGTGCACAGACTTGAGAAAAATGGGACATAGACATAGTATGGGAAGGACCAAGAAGAAGGGACAGATTATTGAATATGCCCTTATACCTTTGTATATTGATACAAAATTAGTATTATATTTGGCTAAAGTGATATTGACCATTGTATATTGTGCAAAATTAAGATTGTATTGGACTACATCGGTATTGATCTTTGTATATTGATACAAAATTAAGATTATAGTTGGCCACAATGGTATTGACCCTTGTATATTGACGTAATATTAAGATTGTATTGGGCTACATAGGCATTGATCTTTGTATATTGATACAAAGTTAAGAGTATATTTGGCCACATTGGAATTGATCTTTGTAAATTGATACAAAATTGAAGGTAATGCTTCCGAAAGGTATTGTACCTAGTGATACTTAAAAATGAAATGTGAAGCTCTGGCCTCTTGATACCAACCGTCTTATACCATTTAGGATAGTTAAGAAATACAAACTCCTAGTCATGCAAGCGTGTCATTTTGTTAGCTACTATGACAGTCTATCACAGATATTCTCTAAGCTACTCAGAAATCAAGTTGTTAAGAGACAAGCAACATTTGCTTATCTAAATACAAGAGATAGATAGGGCATCTTCAAAAACCCCAAGAGATCTGCAGAATATGGCATTCAAAGATGTTGTCTTAAATTAACATTTTTTCTTGATATTGAGACATATCAGCTCCTGACAGCACCCCCTATTCTACTCCAAGTAGAAGATGAGCATCAAAGAATCTCCAGTGTGAGATGGTTGAATTAGTGGCAAGCCTATCTCTTGGCATGAAAAAACTCCTTGCTTCAACTGCAGACAGACTGCTGTCCAAAAAGGACAAAACTTGGTAGCAGGGAAGTCGAAAGCCTTGCTCTGCCAACACAGGGTAGGTAAATCCTTCATAATCCCTGCTCTACAATCAATGTCTGTCAGAGAAATGGGACCAAAAGGCTGAAGATTGATGCTGTAATGTATGGAGAGAAAACCGGAACTGTCCAGGCAGCCACTGGCATGTCATTTCTTAGTTTTGGATGCTGCAGGCCCTGCACTTCCTACATAATCAGATATATTTATCCCTCTCAGGTCTCTGAGGTGGTTGAAGAATAGATAGCTAGAGTCTCATAGTTAAATTTTGAGTTGTTTAGGAGTCAAGAGGGTGTTCTGGATCTAAGAAGATGTTTTTAAAATAGTGATGTAAGTTAGTATGAAAGCTGAGTCAGATATAGAACTTTAAACTCATGGAGATGGTTAGATGGTAGAATGTTAAAGTCAGACGCCAAATATGTATGAACTGGACATTGTGAATGTATGCTGGGCCATTTAACTCTCATAAATGTGGCATATTTATTTCTGTTGTTTTGTATAGTATTTACTGTTATAAGAGAAGGAAGCATTTGTTGCACTGAAAGTAGGAGATGTTGGGGGGAAGAGGGTGGAAGGGTGGGACAGGAAGGGGGAGTAGGGAAGGAACTGTGAATGAGATGTAACTTGAAGAAATAAAAAAATAAAGTATAAAAAAAGAGTTTGTGGTTGCCTGCAGTTGTGACTAAAGAACTTTTATACCATAAAACTAGGGAACTAGATAGACACATACTTCCATTATTTTCTAGCATCAGGTACCATGCAGTACAGAATTGCTGTCCCTGAAAAGAGGATAAAGAATGAGAAAAGTCCTACAGATACAATAGTTTACTATTAAGGTGTGTGTGTGTCTATAATGCAACAAAAGGTTGGGATATCTGTGAAGAGCATAGAAATCCCAATGAACAGAGGAGACAAAGTTTCAAGTTTGAAGAGGTTAAGATATATGGAAATGGTATTGTAGAATACTAGAGAGGAAGAAACAATACCAAAAGGGAGATTCAGTGGCCTGTATGGGGGCTGCCTTGGATTTTTCTTTCTTGAGACCCTTCACTGAGACAGGGTATCATGTAGCCCAGGCTATCCTAAAACTCAATATATGTAGAAATATATGTTGAATTTCTCATTATCCTATCTCTTCATCCCAAGTGCTGTGATTACAGGCATGATACAGCACAAAATAAATAAAAAAGAGAATACTGCATTATTGCGAGTGAGAGATGTGGTGGCTTGGGCTAGGTTAGTAGCAGTGAGGCAGTGAACGTGAGTAAAGCCTGAGATGGTAAAATGGACAGAATATGTTTATGTTTTAGATTTAAACCAAGCGTGCTGCGTACACCTGTACATGGACCTTTCATCCACTTCTTGAGAACAAATTCTAGGTGTGAGCTTGTACAGAATTTTCTATACAGCAGAAAACTTAACTGCAATGATATAAACAAACATGGGTTTGTCTCACATATCTGATTAGACCTAGGCTGGTCAGTTGCTCAAGGTTACAGTCACTTTGCTTTGTTCTTGATTTCTTCCTCCTAAATTGTTCTGGTAACTTACTTTTTTTTATCACTTCAACAAAATACCTCATAAAAAGCAACCTGCAGGATGAAGGACTACAGACTTTCTCTTCTCGGCAAGTCCCTAAAGGCTGATAGTTACACTTTCTTATGATCTTTTTTGAAGAAAGCCACTATCTTAAGTGATGCTAAGCACAGTATGTATTCATAGCATGCTTTCATGGACAAAGTTCTCTCATTGACTAGGGCAATCAGAAATGTTCATGTCCCATGAAGATGGATGGCATTTGGGATGCCATCAGTTGGTGGTAGGAGCTTGTGGCTTTGCATGTACATATTAACATATCAGGAAACAGGCAGAGAGGAGACAGAGGTCCTCTATAACTCTCTACCCCTGTCCCTGTGGCCCTACGTCTGACAGGCCTCATGTCCAAAAGGCTCCACAATGTCCTAGAACAGCATCATCACCAGCTAAGCACATGAGCCTATGAACATTCAAACAATCTCATGAACTTTCACAAACTATTTCTTTCCCCTTTATTGTGCCTCCTTGTCTTAAGCTTGATACTGTACTTCCAGATGCAATGTCATTTCCTAAAACAACAGAAACAGCAAAGGGACAAAAAGAGTCAGTCTAGTTAAATATGTTCCTTTGTACCCAGAACACAAAAAGTTTTCTGGATGCTACAACCAGTAAAGTCTCCATTATATAACATTGCCAAACTTAGGAGAAAGACGTTAACATGTTTGTTTAAAATCACAACATTCCAGAGAACTGCAGCGGCACACCTTTAATCCCTGCACTGGGGAGGCTGAAGTAGGTGGTGCTCTGTGAAGCGTAGGTCAGCCAGAGCTGGATAGTTAGACCCTGTCTCAAAACAAACAAACAAACAAATAAAATTGCACTATTCCATTGATTCAACTAAACTACACTAGGCCCCAATAAAGCAGTCTAAAAATTAAAATGGAATCATTCATCATAAAATTCCGAAGTAAACCAAGCTTTCTTTTCTGATCTTCTAAGAAACCAAGAGAAAGGCATGATGGTGCAAATATTCAAACATGTTAGCTTGTATTTGCACAGTAATGAAGTCCCTCTGTCTTAATCCTTACACAGAACGGCTACTGAAGTCACTATTGTCAATGCACTCAGTGATTTTGGTACTGTTATGTCTTGTTGACTCAGTCTTATAAGGAAAATAAATCTGAAACTCACTTTTTGTTCTGTTTCTTTTTTCTTACTCTTCTGACTATAAAAGAGAATTTTTCCACTCAGCCCTTTCTATTTAGTGAAATGAAGTACCTCTGGATTCCAGAACTGAAAATAAAGCCAACTATGACCTATCCACATAAACTCTCAGCCATGCTTTACAGTAAATATGATGATTATTCTGGGCCAATACGAGTGACATGGCCCAGGAACTATCATAAAATTCAATGTTCTGTTGTGAAAGAGATGATGTGAATTGTTATAATCACAAACAAAACAAAGTCTTAAATTCACTTATTTACAGAATATGTCAGGAGTCACCAGGTGAATGAACTACATACAACTTGGGGTAATCTCTTCTATCAGATTTAGATGCTTATAACTGTTAACTTTAGAGCTCATGGAAGCTGAATGTCTGTTGGACTTAGTTATGCATTCTACTAGGTTTTATCTAGTAGGTCAGATATAGAGGTCAATAGTAAATGGCAGTTAAAAGGTACCAAGCCAAGCCGGGCGGTGGTGGCGCATGCCTTTAATCCCAGCACTTGGGAGGCAGAGGCAGGTGGATCTTTGCTAGTTCGAGGCCAGCCTGGTCTACAAAGTGAGTCCAGGACAGCCAGAGATACACAGAGAAACACTGTCTCGAGAAAAAAAAAAAAAAAAAAAAAAAAAGGTACCAAGCCATGTTTATCAAGATTGTTAGAGCCTGAGGCAATGGACAACTACAAGGAAATAGTGTTTTCCAGATACAGGAGGGCAGTTGCTTAGATGAGTTCACTGCAGTTGAGGCAGCATGCACAAGACCTTTGCAAATGTAAGGCAAACAGGTAGCAACCCAGTATGGAGAGTAACAATTTCTCACATTGGTTAACTTCAGCAGTCTGTTACAAAGTATCTCCTCATCACAGGTTCACAAGTATGTTGATAGGCTGTTGGCATAATGGCATCTTTGTAACTGTATTGATATTCTGAATTAGGCCTGCCCAACATAATACCTAAAGGCTTCACACATCCCAGAGCAGCTATAAATGTGGTCCAACACATTTGTAGACAGCAACATCATGTGACAATATAAAAGGGCTGAGCATCCCTGTAAAGAGACACTTGTGACCCTTCCTTTGGCTATCACACTATTGAAACAACAGACCACGGAATTGGAATTTCTCCAGGAATTTTTCAAGAAGGGGAAAACTAAAGCCTTGGTGGCAGCCACAAGAAGAATTTGTGTTCCAGGAAAACATTTCACATGGTTCTGCAGTTTATCAGACTACCTCATAGGAGAGATTGGAGGTGAGAATCAGTGAGGTGTCAATAATAGGTGAAACCAAACTAGGGCCAGGTTTGCTTAGCTATTTATGCCTCTGGCCTTCTGTTTAAACCTGAGCTTCATGTCATTCCCCTGAAGGTGGACATAGAAGGAAGGAGACAGTCAGTAGACTTCTTTGTTCCTCCTCAAACATGTCCACATTGAACAAATCTCTTTTTTTTTTTCCTTTCACTATTGCTTGCTGTTCTCTTCAATTGTCCCATTTAGGACAGGGGGATGAATCTAGGCTTTGGGGCTGCCAGAACTCAAGATCATATCCTAAAATCTCCAATAGCACTGTAGGTATGGAAGACTTCATAAATAAACTGATAGAAAGACTTCAGGAGGGACATGAAGAGGTGTAACTTTTCAAATTATGAAGTCATGGCCTATGAAAAGAGTAGTTCACTGCCCCTATTGTTCACTGACTCATGTAGAAAATGGTTGGCCAGTTTGGTTATCTAGACAAACAAGGAAAGTACAAAGTGAATAATGTATATAATTCATGAGGGAAATGGTATGTATTTCAAAGTTAAAAGCAGAGACCCTCATATGTTTGTGTCTGTGTGTGTGTGTGTGTGTGTGTGTGTGTGTGTGTGTGTGACTTAAATCTGAAAAAAAATGGGTATCAGGATCTGATCTTGAGAGGAGAAAAAAAAGACAAGTTTTGTTTGGAAACAGCAATTCGGGAAGAAAGATGAAGGGATTCTGGGAACTGGGAAAATGACAGAAATTAAAATGAGGATGTTATGACACACTCACAATCAATGGGCATTACACTCTTCCCATTCCACCGGGAAGGAGATTTCAAATGGCAGACCAGGGTTTAGCATCAGGAATTCTTGTCCTAATGCTTGGTGTTCTTTCTGCTGTAGCTTGTCCTCCCCTCCACCCCAAGTCGGCATGCAGCTCACAGACAACACAGGAGCCAGTTAGTTGATCACTCACACTCCCTCCCACCTCCACTTCAGAAAGACTCAAGTGAGAACTCACCTCTGTCACAAACTGTTCCATCAGATGCCTGCAGGACAGGAAGTCTCACAGAGACCCTGAGGAGCAGACAGCTTCCTCTGGTTAGTGCTGTGGTGAGCATTCCACCTCCTTCTCTAAAGCAAGCTGCTAAACAGCCTCCTACCCACTTGGTGCCCAGCCTCTTGCAGCAGGTCTCTAGTTTCTTGACAGAAGGAAACTGGTAACTAGGTCCTATACAAAACATAGCAATTTGCATTTGGTTTCCGCTGAGCACAAACCAACACCACACACCCACTCCTTGTGCCTGTTTGTAATAAATGTTCGTTCACCTTCACCCTGGGAACTTGGTGCTCATGTTTTCTCACATCGCCTGCAGCTTGATTGATCTTCAGACCTCAGATCCCTCATGCAGTCCATCAGTCGCTGACTGCTACTATATCCTGCCTCCTCTCACGTGCAAGGATTCTCGTGAGCTCTAGTGTGCAAAGTAATATGTGTATTTGGAGTGTTTGGCAATAACATTAGCTCCAACACTCTTATTTAAGCCATGCTCTTATCTAGAATTTCCTTTGGTCTCTGCAATGTCTGGGATACTCATGCTGAATATCCATGCTCT
>CAJQZJ010031560.1:458928-475328 GCA_907164525.1 Lophiomys imhausi
GTGTGTGTGTGTGTGTGTGTGTGTGTGTGTGTGTGTGTGTGTGTGTGACTGAGGGCATCTTTTGGGAGTTGGTTCTTACTTCCATTTTGTTGAGGGTCTTTGAGTACTCTGTACTCCAGGCTAGCTGGTCCTTGTTTCTGTCTCTCATCTTGCCATTTTTTGTTTATATGGATTCCAGGGATTAGTGTTATCATGTTTGTGCAGCTAGCACTTTAAACCTACTGAGCCATGTCCCTGTCCCCAAAGTTAAATTTTGGGACAGGTATTGGTACCACTGTCAGTGGGCAATGCAACTCCATATTGCTAGCTGTGCATCCTGATGAGTGTTCAGGCTGGTCTCAAACTCACTAGGTAGAAGAGAGTAGCATTTGAACTCCTGACTTCTCTCTCTCCCTCCCAAGTATTTGGATTACAGGCATGCACTATCATATCCATCTATTTCTTGTTTGTTGAGCTGTGTCTGTGTGGGGGTAGGTGCACATGAATCCAAATGCCTACATAGGCCACAAGAGGTTATTACACCCTTAAGCTGGAGTTACAGGTGGTTGAAAGGTGCCCAAAGTGGAGGCATGGAACTGAACTCAGGTCCTCTTCAAGAGCATTCTTAACCACTGAGCAATCTCTGACTCCTATTTTTTGGTTTCAATACAAGGTCTCACTTCATAGCCCAGGCTATCCTATAACTCAATATCAAGCCCAGGCTGACCTCAAACCCATAACAATCTTCCTGTCTTATCCTCTAAAATGCTGGGTTTTCAAGTGACATCCACCACACCCATCACAACCACTTGGCTTGACTTATGCTGCAGAAAAAACTTCAAGACAAGTTAGTATGAAGCAAAGTTGTAGTTTATTCTGCAAAGGGAAGTGCGCACTCAGAGAAATAAACTTGAGTGCAGCTGTTAAGATAGATACATTCTGTTAGGATTTGTATGGTTTGTTCTACGAACAAGTTTTAGTGCAGGGGAGGATTATTCACAAGTTTGGAAAGGGCAGAGCATGAAACTCCAGACATGGGTTGCGGTTTTCCCAGAATAGGGTTTATACCCTTCTTCTGTCCCTTCATATAGTTTTCCAGACTTATGATAGTGTCACATGCATGATGATGGGTTACAGGGTTAGTGATATGGAGATATTATTATAATTAGTAAGGGGATAATTAATAATCCTCTTGGTTAGACATGTTACTCCCAGAGAGTTCTAAGATCTCTGTATGTTTACTGTTGTAGTGATTGCCTTAGGGCCTACTGAAACACAGCTCTGCCAGTGCACTAGACTCCAGCCAACATGCAGGTTATCACTTGTTTTTCCCATTCCTACTGAGCCCACCTTATTTGATTAGGACATGCAGTTAATAGACATAATATCACGAGTGCACATGTGCACTCACTTGAGAGCATGTGCACATGCGTGTGCGCGCACACATGCATAAACACACACACATATACACACACACACCATGCACGCTCATGTCTATCTTTTTTTAATATTTATTTATTACTTCAGGTTACATCTCCATCACAGTTTTTAAATTAAATGACTTTACAGCCTCATATTAAAATGAAATAATACTCTAAGTAGCCGCCAAAAGGGAAGGATGAGGACAGTTTCTGAGGCCCAGATGGATGACATGGCTGCAATCCACTCCTGCCCTAGACCTTCACCCCAACTGCTTGCCCTCAGTGACATTTCCTCCTTCTTCCTGTGGTTGCATTTCGGGGTCTTTCATCATTTCCTTGGCTTCCTCTACACACTGTGCTCACTTAGCAACAGCTTTTTTGCATGATACAGTTAGTTGTTTTTTCAGATACTTCTAGGTCTGGGCAGGGGCAAGAAGGTGAGAGAAAGAAAAAAAATCACAGGGACATAGATTTAATCCCTTCTTGAATTTTGCCATGAGAATGAACCCAGAGGTGTTGGAATCAGGTATGAATCAAGTACACAAACACACTAATTTCTGTGTTCTAGGACTGCATTGAGGTTTCACTACTCAATGTTGTCTAATTTTTCTTTCTTTCTTTCTTTTGTTTGTTTTGTTTTTGTTTATTGAGACAGGGTTTCCCTGTGTAACAGCCCTGGCTGGCCTGGAACTCGCTTTCTAGACCAGGCTAGTCTTGAACAAACTCACAAAGATCCACCTGCTTCTGCCTCTAGAGTGCTGGGGTTAAAAGTGTGAGCCAGGGCTGGAGAGATGGCTCACTAGATAAGAGCACTGGCTGTTCTTCCAAAGGACCCAGGTTCAAATCCCAGCACCCACATGACAGTTTGATACTGCCTGTAATGGCCTGGTTTTGTGGCTCATGACTTTAATTCCACCACTGGGGAAGCAGAGGTAGGCTTATCTCTGTGATTTCAAGGTCAGCCTGGTCTACAGAGCGATTTCCAGGATAGCCAGGGCTACACAAAGAAATCCATGATAAAAGAGGGAAGAAATAAAGGAAAGCTATCCAGCACCTCCTTTTCTTGTATTCAAGACAGGGACTTAGAGAGAGATTCATTTTCATTGAATTCTAGAAAGTCTTTAATTTCTTTATTTCTGTTTTGAATCATTTTTCATTCAGTAGAGAGTTGTTCATTGTTCATGAGTTTGGAAATTTTCCTCTGTTTCTGTTGTTGAAAAAAATACTGTTTTATTATTTATTTATTTATTTATTTTCCAACATTTATTTATTTCTTCAAATTACATCTCAATCACAGTCCCCTTCCTCCCCACCCTCCTGGTCCCACCATTTTACCCTCTTCCCCCTCTCCCACCTGTCCACTTAAAAAAAAATTTAAGGTGTATCTTCCCCCCCACCAACTCCCCCTTTTAGTTCAACAAAAGTCTCTTTTTTCTCGTAACAATAAATGTAATACAAAACAATAAGAACAATTAGGAAACAATTATAAAAATTATAAGGCATAACATACATTCCCAATGTCCAGTCCATATGCATTTGGCAACTGATAATAATATTTTATTATCTAGCTATAAGGTTTTTTATTTTATTGTTTTGTTTTTAAATTTCATTCTACATCTTGATCACAGCCTCCCTCCTCCTTCTCAATCCCTCCCCTCACATAGCACCTCCTTCTGTAACCCCTGCTCTTCTTCTCCAAGAAGGGGGAAATCCTCCCATGGGTATCAACCCACCCTGGCATACACAGTTGCTGCAGCACTAGGCACATCCTCTCCCACCGAGGCCAGGTAAAGTGGACCAGTTAGGGAATGGGATCCACAGGCAGGCAACAGAGTCAGGAACAGTCCCTGCTCCAGTTGTTGGATGATCTGCATGAAGACCAAGCTGCACATCTGCTACATATGTTCAGGGGCCTAGATCCAGCCCATACATGCTCTTTGGTTGGTGTTTCAGTCACTGTGTGCCCCCAAGGGCCCACGTTGGTTAACACTGTTGGTCTTCTTGTGGAGATCTTGTCCCCTCCAGGTCCCTCAATCCTTCCCCCAACTCTTCCACAAGACTCCCTGAGCTCCATCTAATGTTTGGCTGTGGGTCTCAGCATCTATTTCTATCTGCTGCTGGGTGGAGCCTCTCAGAGGACAGTTATGCTAGGTTCCTATGCAAGCAAGGCAGAGTATCATTAATAGTTTCAGGTATTAGCTCTCACCCATGGGATGGATCTCAATTTGGGTCTGACATTTGTTGGCCATTCCTTCAGCCTCTGCTCCATCTTTGTCCCTGTGCTACTTGTGGACACAACAAAGTTTGAGTTGAGATCCAGTTTTAATCCTTGGTAGTCTGATAGGACGTAGGAAGTTACTTCAATTTTCTTGTATCTGTTGAGACTTGCTTTGAGTATGCAGTGAATTTTGGAGAAAGTTCCGTAAGGTGCTGAGAAGAACATATATTCTTTTGTGTTTGAGAGAAACATTCTGTAAATATCTATTAGGCCCATTTGGTTTATGATGTCTGTTAGTTCTAGTGTTTCTGTTTAGTTTCTGTCTGGATGACATGTCCATAGTTGAGAGTGGGGTGCTGAAGTCTCCCACTATCGGTTTTTGAGAGTTAATATGTAATTTAAGCTGTAGTAGCGTTTGTTTTACAAACATGGATGCCTTGTGTTTGTGGCATAGGTGTTAAGAAACATCTTTTTGGTGGATTTTTCCTTTGATGAGTATGAAATGTCCTTTCCCATCTCCTTGGTTAGTTTTGGTTTTAAGTCTATTTTATTAGGTATTAAATGGCTCCATCTGATTGCTTCTTAGGTCAGTTTGCTTGTAATATCCCTTCCACTCCTTCATCCTGAGGTGTGCCTTTTCTTGAAGTGGAGGTGTGTTTCTTGGATGCAGCAGAAGGATGGATACTGTTTTCACATCCATTCTGTTAGTCTGTGTATTTTTATTGGGGAATTGAGGTCATTGATATTGAGAGGTATCAATGAACAAATGATTGTTGATTCCTGTTATCTTGTTGTAGGTAGTGGTGGTAGTGATGGTAGTGGTGTGTGTGTGTGTGTGTGTGTGTGTGTGTGTTTCCTTTTTATTTTGCTGGTATGATACTATTTATTTCCTGTGTTTTCAAATGTGTAGTTGTTCTCCTTAGGTTGGAGTTTTTCTTCTAGCACTTTCTTTAGGGCTGAATTTGTAGATAGATAGATATTCTTTAAATTTGATATTATCACGGAGTATCTTATTTTCTCCACATATGGTGATTGTAAGTTTTGCTGGGTATAGTAGCCTGGGCTGACATCTGTAGTCTCTAACAGTTTGAAGCACATTGTTCCAGGCCCTTTTGGTTTTTAGAGTCTACATTGAGAAGTTAGGTGTAATTCTAATAGGTCTACCTTTATATGTTACTTGGCTCTTTTCCCTTGTAGCTTTTAATATTCTTTCTTTGTTCCATATGTTTAGTGTTTTAACTATTATATGGTGAGGGGACTTTATTTTCTGGTCTAGTCTATTTGCTGTTCTCTATGTTTCTTGTACCTTTATAAGCATCTCCTTCTTCAGGTTAGGAAATTTTTCTTCTATTATTTTTTTGAAAATATTTTCTGCACCTCTGACTTGGGATTCTTCTCCTTCTGTATACTTATTATTCTTAGGTTTGGTTTTTTTTCATAGTTTTCCATATTACTTGGATGTTTGTGTCAGGAGTTTTTTAGATTTAGCATTTTCTTTGGCAGATACATTCATTTCTTTGATCATCTGTTCAATGCCTGAGATTCTCTCTTCCATCTCTTATATTCTGTGGGTTATGCTTACATCTGTAGTTCCTGCTCACTTACCTAGGTTTTTAATTTCCAGAATTCCCTCAGTTTGGGTTTTCTTTGTTGATTCTATTTCCAATTTAAGTACTGAAGAGTTTTATTTATTTCCTTACCCTGTTTGTGTTTTTCTAGATTTTTAAAAAAGGTATTTACTCATTTATTCTTTAAGGACCATTATTGTGTTCATAAAAGCTGTTTTAAGGTCGTTTTCTTGTGATTTTGCTATATTGGATTACTCAGGGCCTGTCGTGGTAGGATAGCAGGGCTCTAGTGGAGACATATTACCCTGGCTATTATTAGTAATGTTTTCACACTGACATTTTGGCATTTGAGTTTGCAATGATGATAGGTATAGGTATTGAGTTCTGGATTTGTCTTTTTTGGTGGGTGTTTTGTTTCTTAGCTTCTATTTCCTCTCTGGATTTTATGAAAGTGTAATACCTGTTTTCCTAGCCTGCTTAGCTGCTGTGCTTAGCTGCTGTGTTCATAGCGAATGCCTGCTGGTGTTGAAGGCTGGGATACTAGGATGAGTTGAGGGAAGGAAGGTTGGAGGAGAAGGTCTTTGTGATCCTTTTGAGATCATGTACTGAGGAAAGGGAAACCATAGCAGGTTTCCAGCTACAGAGTTGGGGATGACACTGGGGTCTGGGTCTCATGAGCAGTGGGAGGTGTGTAGGTCTGCCTTTAGGTTATTTCTTGCCCTGGGAGGAGCAGCCTTTGAATTAGCAAGAGGTACCTCCTAGAGTGGGGGTCTGAGATACAACAACAACTTTGAGGAGGGAAGTTTGGAGCAGATGGTCTGTGTGATCCACACAAGATGTGGGCAGGATGGGGGAAGGCTACAGCTTATACTCTGTTGCAGCAGTAGGGGTGAGAGTATAGATTGGGTGTTGTGTAACAGAGAGATAGGAGGTCTGTGGGTAGGCTACCTGGTTTTCTGGCAGGCTTTGAAGCAAGTATTTAATAACAACACGCAGAAGGTTGAAGCAGGGAATTGCTGTGGCTTCCAGGGTATCTTGTTCTATATAGCAAGACATGGTCCAGGAAGAAAGAAAGAAAGAAAGGTTTTTAAAAAGAGAAAAGAACTGGATATTTGCCTCATTTCTTGAGTGGCCCTCCATTTCTGAGACATTCAGTAATTATGACATCTGTCATGAGGAACAAAAAAAAATCTATTGTTCTGGAGAAGTTCTTTGGTGTATAAATGGGCAAGAAATGGGCAAGGCCAGTGGTAGTGGTACATGCCTTTATTCCCAGCACAGGGGAGGCAGAGGTAGGTGGATCTTCTGAGTTTAGGGTCAGCCTGGCCAACAGAGTGAGTTCCAGGACAGCCAGGGCCACACATAGAAACCTTGTCTCAAAACAAAAAAGAAAGAAGAGAAAGGGGGGCAAGGCAATGATACTTCCCTGAAGCCACATAAGATGTTGGTATGAGGATAACATAACAGTGTGGAAGACTGTTTCATTTATCGGCAATCCCACATCAACCTATCAGAGTGCTCCAAGAAACTGAAGATAGGGCTTATATCTGATCATTATTTTGTCTTTCTTTTAGAAGAATGCCTTACTCTGAAGCTCAGGTTTGCCCACAATTTATTATATATCCAAGACTAGCCTTGAACTCTTAACAATTTTCTTGCCTCAACCTTCTGAGTACTGGGATTGCAGATGTGAGCCATGATGCCCAGACTGGGTGTGAATTTAAAGTTCCCTTTACATGGTACCCAAATTTGGGTAAGTTTGTCAACATTGCTGAGTCTGTTTCCTCCTCTATATTGGAAAAATAGTAAATATATGGCTCAAATTATTCTCAGCAATAGTGATTTGAGATAATGAGTGTAAATACTTGGCATAATCCTCAGAGCACATGAAGGGATTAAGCCCTGAGCACTATCTCTCCCTAAGTGAATGGTCAAGGAGATCCACCAACTCCTTAAGTGTAATAAAGACGGTAAGACTACAGTTTAATTCAGCAAGTACACACTGATTATTTGATAGTCTTGTTCTCATAGTTTTAGATTCACTTATTTCTTCAACAAATATTTACAGTGCTGTCACTTGTAAAGAAACTTTGTTTATATATACAGATTGCTCAAAATCCTAAATACAGTTTCCACTACTTCCATTATGAATGTATTCTGTACCCTGGGACTTTTTTTTAACTAAATAGATATTCTCAAGTGGAAAGAGCCACTTTGAAAATTTTAGATATAATTCCACCTCTATGACAGTTTGAACAGACAAACACAAAGTCAGTAACAGGACCAGTGACTGGGATGTGAAAGAATGAAGAGCAGGAGTAAGGAGGGGCTTAGGGCAACGAAAATATTCTAAATGATACTGTAACCAGGAAGAAATTAATTATACATTATAGACTGTACAAAAAATAGTTAACACTCATGTAAGAACTTCAATAAAAAGATTGTGTGTCAGTATTAGTCCATAAGCTATAACAACCATAACACACTAAAGCAAGATTGTTGTAGACCAAGTACCTCATTCCCACCAGAATGTCAGCTCTACTAGGTTGAAGACAATTCCTCTTCCTCCTCCTTCTTTTCTTCTGTTTCTACCTTCTCAATATTTTGATTTGAGACAGAATCTCAGTTTGAAGAACAGGGTGTGGCCTAGAAGTCACAAAGTAACCAAGGCCAGCTTTAAACTTGCATAAATCTTCCTCCCTCAGCCCAAGTGTTGAGATTACAGATATGTGCCACCATGCTAGTTGCTGACTTGTTCATTTCTGTGGGATTAGATTAACCCTCTGTTTATATCTCCCAATGCCTTTCATATCTCACAAATGTCCTCACCTCAATCACAATGGGTAACATCACAAAACAAACAACAAATGCTGACAAGGATAATAGAGAAAGAGAAATATTTATACATGGCTGGTGATAATGTAAATTAGTGCATCCACTATGGAAATTCCTATGGAAGTTTCTCAAAAATCTATTATATGACCCAGATTTGGGTATACCACCATTGGGTATATATCCACAGGGATCTAAGTCCATATATCACAGAGGTATTTGGGCATTCATGCTTATTTACCCACTATTCACAATAACCAATATATGGAGCCAGTCTGTATGTCCATCAATAGATGAACAGAAAAGGTAAGTATGATAGTACATACTCTTGTCAGGATCCCTTCAATGTGGACGGTGTTCATACCAAAACTGAAGAAAGTGACCCAGATCATCACTGAGAAGTACTATGCAGCCTGCACAAGTGCATGTGTGAAGAGACTACAGTTGTCTTCAGCAAGAAGCTTCCCAGCAAGATAGCAGGTGTGTCACACATTCACAGCAAGAAAGCAGGTATGTCCCACATCCACTGTAGAACATTCAGAGAGTCCCTGTGAATCATATGCCAAGGTCTTGCTATACAGTCCTGTCTCCATCAAGTTGCAACAAGAAAAAGAAGGGATAATTATGTTCCTGGGGTTGAAGTCTTGGATCTAATCATTGCACTAGATCCTTTGAGGAAATGCTGAAGCTTTTGTCCTTCAGCGGTCTCTGCAACCTGTCAGACATGTAACCTACCATGTGGAATGAATTTCCAAACATGGTGTATGTCTATGTGAATCTACCCTGCCATGTGGTATCATTTTCAGTAAACCTGGGAGGAGGGAGAATGTGAGAGAAACAAAGCTACCAGGCATTGTACCTGTAATTTGGGATGTACAAGTAATAGGATCAGGAGTTCAGTGGATGTCAAGTTTAACTCTAGCTTGTGCTACGTAAAACTTAGTGTCAGATAAACCAAAAGCTAGGTGTGGTGGTATAAACCTGCAGTCCTAGTGCTTAGGAAGCAGAATCAGAAAGGTCATGATAAATTTGAAGTCAATCTGGTCTGTATAGTAAGTTCTAGGCTAGCCAGAACCAGTAAGATGCTATTTAAAAAGAAAGTCTGGAGAGGAGATGGATTCTCCCTGAGATTCCAGAATGCTTAGATGTGGCACTCCAGGACTTCAGGCCTTTTCAGGCCATAAGCATCGGAATCGATGAGCCACATACAGGAGTTTCATTCACCCATAAAGTAAAAGGAAATTATGTCACTTGCATAAAAATGGATAGAACTGTATTTCATAATGTTAAGTGAAATAAAAACCAGATTCAAAAAGACAAATATCAAGTTTTCTCTCATATACAAAATCTGGATTTAAATACACACATACACACACAGGACATGAAAGTATAAGTGGGTCTATGAGAAGTTTCAGGATAGAGAGACAAATGAAGTAAAGAAAAGCAAGACAAAAATATTACATTTTTGAAAGATTATTTTATTTTTGTTTATGTGTATGTGTATGTTCATGAATATATTCACATATATGTTCCTATATTCACATAATTTCATATTTATATTTATATGTGTAGAGGTTCCTGGCAGTGCTAGAATAGAACATCAGATCCCTTAGAGTTCTAATTATAGGCAGTTATGAACTGCCCGTTATGAGTTCTGGGAATTAAACCCTGGTCCTCTGCAAGAACTGTACTCACTCTTAATCATGAAGCCATCTCTCCAGCCCTCAAAATATTACATACTTTCCCTCATATAGAAAATCAAGATTTAACTATGTATGTTATGGATAAGATATGAAATCTAAAGGGGAAGTGGTCGGGCGGAAAAAGGAGACAGTAAGGGTTTGTAGGTAGTAGGCTTGGGGAAAGGGTGGGGAGAGGTGAATATGAGTAAAGGGCAATAATAATAAGAGATTCCAAAATGAAATGTCTCTTGTACAATTAAAACTTAAAATTAAACGATCATGATTTATATATTAGGTTATTTAGCGCTTTAAAAAAACATGGAATTAGGTTCTGTAACAGTAAATTTTTATTTGTCACACATATATTTATTAATACTTAACAATTACCTAACAACTGTCTAGAAAATTCCTAAATCCTACACCCAAACCCTAACTCTGAAACCTAGCACCTAAAACTTCTTAGTACCTATAATACAAGCATTTAACATCAACCTAAGGTTTCTCAAAAGGATATTTTCTATGAGCGTGGATCCTGATGGATGGCTGTCCTTCATACAATTTTACAGTTTTAAAGTCTCTTAAAGTCTCTGACTTTTGTTCCTAGCCTTCCTGGTCTTAAGACCAATTAACATATGAAAGTTTCCCAGGCGGCTCATTGATTCAGATGCTTATGGTTTGCAAAGGCCTGAAGTCCTGGAGTGCCACATCTAAGCATTCCGGAATCTCAGGGAGAATCCATCTCCTCTCCAGACCCAAAACTAGTCATTATCAGAGGGTGAAACTTTCCAACTGGTCAAGAAAAATGCTGTTGAGTGCATCAGGAACAGGAGAGAGAGAGAACCCTCCGTCCATGTGAATCCTGCTTTAAATATATTCACCTGTAGGCAGAAGCTTTCATGCACTCAGTCTTTTTCAAAAAAGCTTTGGGAGGTCAGTCTGGTGATATCTTAGAAAACTTGGGATAGCTCTGCCTTGGGACCCAGCCATACCACTTCTGGTTATACATCCAAATGACCCCTCACTGAATCACAAGAAGTTTCCTCACTTATGTTCATAGCAGCCTTATTTCTAATAGCTAGAAACTGTAAACAACCCAAATGTTCCTCAACTGAGGAATGTATTAAAAAAAACTGTGGTACATCTACACAATGGAATATTACTCAGCTATCAGAAACAATGATATCATGCAATTTTCAGCCAAATGGATGAAACTAGAGAAGCTCATCCTGAGTGAGCTAACCCAGACTCAGAAGGATACACATGGCATCTATTCACTTATAGTCAGATTTTAGCCACATAGTACAGGATATCTATACTACATCCAATGCACCAAAGGGGACATGGACATAAACTTTTTTTTTCTTTCCCTGTCAATGAGACACTTTGCCCTAGTGGTGCTGCCTTGTACTCCCCCAGTGTATGAGGAGGCTCTTGGCCCTCATATGACTGCTGAACTGGAGTGGAGGACTGTTATGTAGGGACACTCCACTCCAGAGGAGTGGGATGGAAGGGTTAGGGGGTAGAGGGTGGGAGGGCAGGACTGGGAGGGGTGGAAAGAGTACACTATGATGGAGATGTAACCTGAAGCAATAAATAAATAAATTTTTAAAAATAGCTTTTTATCGGGGTGTGGATTCACAGGCAGTCCACAGATGTGGGCAGGTGCTTCAGAGCATGTCATTCAGATGATTTTCACAGGGTTGTGAAATGACAGGAGACCTCCAGAGGGCGGGCACCTCAGGGGGCATGTGCTGCCCCTAGCCTTAAGATCAAAGAGGTCCCGGTCTTTGGCAAGTTCCCAAGGACATGTCACTTTGTAAATAAGTCTTTTATCTTAAAGTCCAGCCTTATTCCAAGTTCCCTATGCTATTACACACTAACACTAAACCTACCACAAGGATCAATATTATTCCCATCAAATATGAAAGAATTAAATCACACAGAAACTAAGAAAGTTGTCTAATATAACACAGTAATAGCTGACAGAACTGGGATCCAAACCAAAGAAATATGGATCCAGAGTCTGCAGAAAAGTTGCTTGTAGTCTCAAGAGGGTCTTAGAGTCATCTTATTTTAAATTTTGTATATATGGGGGGAGAGTGTGCACTTGAGTACAGGTGTTCTCAGAGGTGAGTGACATTGGATATCCTGAAGCTGTACTGACAGATGTTTGTAAGCTGCCCCATCTGGGTGCTTGGACTTGATTTCCTATCCCCTGGAAAAGAAATTAGTGATTTTAAGCATTTCACCAACTCTTCAGTCCTCAAAAATTTAAAGTGCAAGTAAAGTCACAACACATAATTGGGGTGGTATAGACACTATAGGAGACAGAGTTGGTAGTGCACACTGGCACCTCTATACCATGGAGACTGAGGCAGGAGCATTGCCATGAGGCCTGAGGCCAGCCTTGGCTATGTAGTGAGTCTCTGCCTCAAATATGCAAGCAAAATGCAACCAAACAGTATAGATATTTTAGACATTTTTTTCTTTTTTGGTGCAGTGACAGGATGGGAACTTCTACTCATTCAGAGTGAGAGGTACCACACAGTGAGACTTCCATTACTGTATACTGCATGTGTATTTGTGTTAGAATGATGCATAAAACATATTTAGAAGCCAAACATCAAAGCTCATACAAGCATACCAGCACTTGGGAAGCAGAGCAGGAAGATTAATATAATGAGTTTGCAGCCAGCCTGGCCTAAAGAGACCCTATCTTAGAAAGAGCAACAACAAAGAAATAATAGCTACAGTGAAGTATTTAGAGAGCTCACTGTCAACTTGTAAGTGGGTCATAATCTCAGGTAACAAGAGGCATATAAATGAGGCAGCTCAAAGGCTGTTAGCCATCCCTGAGATATCTCTAGGAGCATGCTGACCCTATTCTGTTAAATATACTGGCTTGATCTCGGCAATTTCCATAATATGTACAAAACCCAATGGTACCTAGAAATGGAAAAACACCATCTGTATGGGGAAACGTCCTGGATGTTTCCAGCAGATCCCCTTGTTCCCTTACTAAGGCTGACTTCTTCTTACCTCTTGTTGGCCAAAACAGAATCACACACCCAGTGAAAGTCAGTTGGGAAAGGGAGATCAGGACTCCATGACCACATTCCACTGACCAGGTACAGCCCTGAGCAGATGGCCAGCAGGATAAGAGAGAATGAATTTTAGGTGCTAAAGTGTTTGTTCTGCGCAGAAGAAGAGCAAGCAAAACGGTTCAGTTACTTTTCTGTCTCCTTGGAGATGGAAGCTTAAGCAGAATACTCATCCATTTATCCAATCACTCACTCAGCATGAATTTGCTGATTACCTAGAATTTGCCTACCAATGTGCTAAACAGTGGAACTTAGATGTGAGCAAAAGTGGCGTAGCCTTCCACCTCTGGAAATGACCCTAGAAAACCAGAAAGTGTTTGAATAAGCAACCTCAAGAATACGTAGAGATGTGTATAGTAGTTAAGAGTCTTGAGAAAACAACAAAAATGGTGTGAGTTGAGGTTGTAACAAGAAGCCCTTGTTTAAACTGGGAGGAAAGTCAAAGACGTCTTTTCAGAAAAAATCATTTAAGCAGCATATAATAATGAAATAAAGCCATACATGATCTTACATGCTCTATTTCGAATACTCTGGAGGCAGAAGAGACCTAGGCTGGCCTTGGTTATAGGTTGTGTTTGAATTCAGCTTTGAGCTACATGATACCCTATTTCAAAAAACAATTTAAAAACCAAAGTAAATAAACAAAACAAAAAGAAAGAGAGAGAGAGGGAGATAGAAGGAAGGAAGAAGGGGGGGAGGAAGGAAAGAAGGGAGGGAGGGAGGGAGAAAAAATGAAAGAAAAGGCTTGAGGCAAAGGAAAGTATGAAGAATACACAAAGAATATTGCAAGAGTGGTAAAGTGCCCCAGAATGAGACAGACCAGATAATAAGCAGAGAGTAAACCAATCACAGGAGTTCTTCACTCAAGAAGAGACTTCTCCAAAAACAGGAAGAAACACTCCAGCAGATTGTTCATTATCAAGTATGAGGCAGATGCCTTTGACTGGAACAACAATTTGCAAAGCTGATTTCAGGTGCTCTCTGTCACAATGTAAAAGGTCATCTTTGTTTCCAGCATTTAGGCAGATATATAGAGTATTATTCAAATTATTTGTCACAGAGCAGAAGCCAAGAATTTAGATGGCTTGAAGGATACTCAGCTTAAACTTCTGTTTATCTCATGAGGAAGGTGATAGTACAGGACTATTTAATGGTATTACTGAGCCCTTACAGATGCATTACTAGGAGAAGGCTCATTACTTTCATGATTCTGTTTACTTCTCTGCCAAGAGACAAGATGAGGTTCTATGTATGGAGTAGAAGTAGGAGCCTGCCTTCAACTGAGTAAGCATTGCTGTGACTCATTCAGGAATATGTGATACTGAGGCAGGTTGGACTCAAGGGCATTTCCACTAGGTCAGATGTTGATGCCATGTGCAACTAGGTCAAGTTGAGAAGCGTCCAGGAGGGGAATATCTGTATCCCCCAACAGCTGCAGTACTTCCTCTTTAGGTTCAACTTTCAGCCAGATTTTCTTATCACAAAATAAAGGCTTAAATTCAGCAAATTCTCCATAAACCTAACTGTTGTTCTCAGCTCTCCTGGTGTAGAATTGAAGGCAAGATCAATGACCAAGTTAAACAAAGTGACACAGAGGAGACAAGTAGCATACTATCTCAGGAAAAATGTGCCCAATTTCAGGGACAAAGATAGTGTGGGTCTGTATGGCCTTTAATGACAACTGTCAAAACTAGAATTTATTGTTTCTTGGAGTTTCTGAAAGATGCTCAGAGATAGGATCCTATCATACCTTCTGTATTTAAACAGAGGCTACAATGAGTTGAGGTTAAAAGATGAATAAAGAAAATAAAAACCAGGATACATTCAAATGCATTCTTTCTAATCTTCAAACAGCTCTGCAAAATGGTTTTATTATCTCAGGAAAATGAAGGTCTGAGCATGCCTAACCCAAGAATGTAGGGTATGTGGAAGAAGTGGGGCTGAAGTCCATGTTTGTGAATCTCAGATGCCTAAGTTCATTCTGTCATGTTCCACTGCATCCCTTAGTGAAGTGTGTGTGTGTGTGTGTGTGTGTGTGTGTGTGTACTTGCTTGCAAGACCCTCCCATTCCTCCCCCCCAAAAAATAAAGGAAGGCTTTTTATTCCACTTAACAGCCATACTGGATGTGGGTGGGTGTAGAATAGAGTGACAACTATATGGGGAGGAGGAAACCTTTGTCTTAACAGAAACTGAGATCTCTCACGCTTTTACTTCCTTATCTATGAACTTATCAACCGATACTCATTTCTTCTGTTCCCCTTCAGTTAAATTTCCTTCCAATTAAAACAAAACTCTAGACTTTGGGGATAAGATGACTGATTAGGAGCTTCCTCTGTGTGACAAGTCAAGAAGACAAAGCACAGACCATATCATGAAGAGAGGATCATAGAAATCATGGCAGAGATGATAGAGCCTCTGAAAGCATAAAGAAGCAGGAAAGCTACACAGAGGAAGTAGGAATCACCCTGGCTTACAACTCTGGCTTTTTCGGAAAGGCCAGTAAGGACTGAATGAGTTTTGCATTATGAGACTGTCGAGTTTTTCATTATGAAACTTCCATTAGCCTCGTAGGATCCAGGCAAAATGCTGTAGTTTGAGTCTGGAATTTTCTTCACAGCCTCATGTATTTGAATAGCTGGTCCCCAGGCTTTGTGGAGGGTCTGGTTAATAGAAGTGAGTCCCTGAGGGCGAGCCTTTAAAGATGTATAGCTCAGATACGATGGGTGGTGATCTAGATTTTGTTGGTGCTTGTTTATTTTGTTTGAGACAGGGTCTCATGTAGCCCAGGCTGCCTTCTAACTCCCTGTGTAGCTATGACTTTGAAACTCTGATCTCCCTGCCTCTCCCTCTGAAGTGTTGAGATTATTACCAGTGTTGATCACCACACTTATCTCAGATAGTTCTCACAAGGAGAAAGTTCTCATGATGGCCAAAGAATATGGTTTTTAATATTCAAATATTCTTAGACATAAAGTCATAAATTCTAGTCAAAACTGAACAGAGATTATGTCTCACTTCACTCAGAATCATCAAGAAGACAACAGTGAAGAAAAAGAATGGAGGAGGAAGGAGACCTTATGTTCTTCTGATAGAAATATAAGCTAGTTCACCCACCATGGGAATCACCATGGAGAGTCCTCAGAAAGCTAAAACTAGAATTAATGACAGAATCTTCTTAAACTTGGGTTTAATACTTAAAGGAACAGAAGCCAGCATATAAAAGGAATGTCAGCAGTGACAACTCCACATTGCCACCTTCATCAGCCTCAGGGGTTCTCTCAGACTTCTAAAATCCTCAACTCAGGTCAAATTGGGATTTATGGCATTGACACTGAAGAGGACTGCCACACTGGCCAGTATAGTGAAGCAGAGTCAGAATGGTAGTTTTAATACAAGCTTAAGCATTAGGGTTGTGAGAATGAGAAATGCTCAGAAGAAATAGTACATGGCAAGGCTGGGGTATGTGGTTCCCAAGAGAGAATAGGGAAAAGTAAGATGCACTTGAGTGTACGGGCTCCTCAAGGGAGAATGAGCGATTGTCTCTCTCACACACACACACACACACACACACACACACACACACACACACACACACACA
>CAJQZJ010031560.1:475338-487491 GCA_907164525.1 Lophiomys imhausi
ACACACACACACACACACACACACACACACACACACACACACACACAAAACTTCAGTGACTGTTATGCTACATCTCAAAGGGTTACTAAGATCCCCTTCCCTTTTCTCTCCTAGAAAATCCACAGGATTATGGTTGGAAGAGAGATGGCTGTAGGCACTTGCTAATTGTGCTAGAATTCTTGCTTCACTACTGGCAAAAGCTTCCACAAGTTCCCAGCTGATAGTTTTATTCTTTCCCACTTCTCACAACATGAAGCCTTGGGGATAGCTATATACCCATGCCCACTGCTTGACTATATAAAATAGCCAAGTTATGGAGTCAGTCTAGGTACCCATCCATAGGATGAATGGATGAAATGTGTGCCATATGTACACGTTGGAGTATTATTCAACCACAAAGAAGAGTGAAGTTATGATGCTTGCAGGAAAATGAATGAACTAGAGATCACCATATTAAGTAAAATAAACAGACTTAGAAAGATAAATACTGCATGTTTCCTCTCATACACAAAAATTTAACTTAAAAAAATGAAAGTTTTCTAAGATATCACCAGACTGATTTCCATAGTGGTTTTACAAGTTTGCACTCCCACCAGCAATTGGAAGAGTGTTTTCCTTTCTTCCCATCCTCACCAGCATGTGTTGTCTTTTGAGTTTTTGATCTTAGCCATCCTGACTGGTGTGAGATGGAATCTCAGAGTCATCTTGAGTTGCATTTCCCTGATGACTAAGGATGTTGGGCATTCTTCAGGTGTCTCTTGGCCATTAGAGATTATTCTTTTGTGAATTCTCAGTTTAGCTCCGTCTCCAATTTTTTGATTGGATTATTTGGTTTCTTGGTGTTTAATTTCTTGAGTTCTTTAGAAAGCTCTACCTCAAGACTTAGGCATACCATTCCTGGGCATACATCTTGAAGATTCCTCACCAAACCACATGGACATCTCCTCAACTATGTTCATAGCAGCTTTATTTGTAATAGCTAGAAACTGGAAAGAACCCAGATGTCCCTCAACCAAAGAACGGATTAAAAACTTGTGGTACATTTACACAATGGAATACTACTCAGCTATCAGAAACAAAGAAATCATGCAATTTGCTGCCAAATGGATGGAACTAGAAAAGTTCATCCAGAGTAAAGTAACCCAGACCCAGAAAGATGTACATTCATTCACTTATAACTGGGTTTTAGCCGTAAAGTACAGGATAACTATCCTACAACCAACAGACAGAAAGGAACAGGAACATGGACTTTGTTACCTGTAAGTGGGTCACTTTGCCCTAGTGGAACTACCATGTAAGCCCCCATTGCAAGAGGAAGCTCTTAACTCTCATATGACTCCTGACCTGAGGAGATCTGTGATGTGGGTACACCCCACACCAGAGGAGTAGGATAGGTGGGAGGGTGGACCAAGAAGGGTGCAGGGAGGTGGCTGTGAGGGAAATGTAACTTGATATAATAAATAAAAGCAATTAAAAAACAAAAAAATGTAAGTAGAAAAAGGAATATATAGGGGAAAGTGGGACAGTTACAAGGGGAGGGAGACAAGAGACAGTGAAATGTGATAAATATAATCAAGTTATATTTTTGTACATGTTGAACAATGTCAAAATTAAACTCATTTTATAAAACAATATACATTTTCAATAAAAAATAATTAAGCACAATTCCACTGAAGCCTGTTTTCTGCTACCCTCATCTCCTCTAGAACCTTGTTCTTCCACTCACTGTTCCTTAAGCTATAAGCCTGTCTTTTCCCATTCCTATCTCTCTGCCCACAAATTCTTTCTTGTCTTCCTAAAAAGCCTACTACATTAAAAACAAATACACCTTGATTCTAGAACACTGAAATTTTTTTCTGTTATTACTCATACTTCTCAGAACTGTAGGTTTTACTTCACATTCTAATAATTTTTCATTTTATTCTTGACCCGCTTTTACCTCCGTTTTACTATTGTCATTAACAGCCCTCCTGACATTACTCTAAGTGAAAGTCTAATACACCTGTGAAAAGTTCTTAAATCTTTAGTGCAAAAAATGACCACCTAGTGACTGTCTTTACCATCAGGTTATGATGGGTGTGGCCAATCCCCACCCAACACCAGAGGTCCCATGGTATTCCCCTTGCCATTAGTTCCTCATTCCTCCCTAAAAGATGTACCATCCTGACTTCCCATACTATAGGTTAGTTTTGTCTGTTTCAAGCTTTATGTAAGTTGAAGCATGTCTCTTTTGTGTCTGGTATCTCTTACTCATATTACTACAGTATGGGCATGATAGTGCATGCAATGGGGACTTATTTACTTTTATTGCTACATAAATACACAATTGTATACATATGCCACATTTCACCTAATTTTCTGTTAATGAACATTAACAGAGTTTGTTTCCACATTAAGGCTGATTCGAATATAGTTTCCATTAATCTTCTTGTCCTTGTCTTCTTGTTGCATATCTGTTCTTTTCTTAATATTTATTTATTACTTCAGGTTACATGTCCATCACCGTGTCCTCTTTCCACCTCTCCCAGTCCCATCCTCCCACCCTATACCCCCTATCCTCCTCTGGAGTGGAGTGTCCCTACATAATAGCCCCCCGCCCCAGTTCAGCAGTCATATGAGAGCCAAGACCCTCCTCATACACTGGGGGACTACAAGGCAGCACCACTAGGGCAAAGTGTCTCATTGACAGGAAAAAAAGTCTATGTTCATGTTCTCTTTGGTGCATTGGTTGTAGTATAGTTATCCTGTACTATATGGCTAAAATCCAATTATAAGTGAATAAATGCCATGTGCATCCTTCTGAGCCTGGGTTAGCTCACTGAGGATGAGCTTCTCTAGTTCCATCCATTTGGCTGCAAATTGCATGATTTCATTGTTTCTGATAGCTGAGTGTAGATGTACCACAGTTTTTTATCCATTCCTTGGTTGAGGGACAACTGCGTGAGGAATCATTTAGATGTATACCCAGAAGCGGTATAGCTGGGTCCTGAGACAGAGCTATTCCAAGTTTTCTAAGATATCGCCAGACTGACCTTCATAGTGGTTGCAGTGTATTTAAAGAAAGAAAGCATTGTTTGGGAACTCTGGAAAATACTTTGGGCCAACTAAGATAATATAGCGTCAACAAGTTGAACAGTTTCCCTGAGTTCTCAAGGTTTTCTTTCTCTTATGAGAGATGTATTATCTGGGGGGGGGGTCTCATAATAGAAGGCACTTGGAGATAGCCATGTCCTCTCATGTTATTCATTCAAGAATCCAGAGAATGGGGAACAAAAACAAAATATATTTTTAAAGTTATAGGCAAGTTGCTTGTACCGAAAGAAAAGGCAACTCATGGAACCTCTGCTCAGAGTGGTCAGTTTAGTGCTAGGGCTGGCTGTCCAGTTCCTCCTGAACTATAGAGTTGAGGACCCTGGAGTCACCTGGGGATGGGGGATGGAAAGCCTGAAGAAGAGTGTGGATCACAGACATATTTTTGTGGTTTTTCCCTTCCTTCTGCCTCTGGATCCTTGATGAACACAGAGAGTTCAAGTGGACCCTGCTCATCCCTCTCTTAAAGACACCTGCCCTGCCCTGGGAGGAAGAGAGGATGCTCCTCAGAAATCCCAGGAGGGGCTTATCACAATTCCAAGGTTAATAACTACTACTTAAAATCTGGACCTATTTAGAAATCAGTGGAGGTGAGGAGAGAAGAAAGGGTAGGTGGTTGCTTTGATCTCTGGGGCTAGAAGGGGAGTGGAAGTGGCTATAATGTAGACGATAGGAATCCTTTAAATTTATATCACAGAACAGTTTACAGAAAGTTTTTCGATCCTACCCTCCGACATTCACAGATCTTAACAGTAACCAGGCAGGTATTATCCTCATGTTGTTGGTCTGTGGACTAACTCGAATGGAAAGCAGGGTCCCTCTTCAGTCGCTTTTCAAGAGTCCCTAGGAAGAGAAGACAAAAGAAAGAGATCTGGAAGTAGCCAGTGCCCCTGAATAGTTCCAAGGAGAGACAGAGGAGTTGATAGGAAGGGGGTGAGGTCTGAAAATTCTACACCTTTTCCCTGGATAGTTTGGAAACACTCCGGAGGTGCATCTCTCAGTTCCTGCCCTGGAGGTGGTGGTCTCTTAAGGCGCCTACCAGTGTATTTCCTAAAGTGAAGTTTCACAGAGGGTGACAGTGACATGGGACCGCCTCTCGCGGATGGACGCACAGAAGAGCGCCCTCTGTCACCCCAAGCCTCGTGGCGCAAGGGGGTAGGGTGGAGACCCGAGAAGAGCGGTCAGCTCAGGTGAGCCTGGGGTTGGGCAGGAGCCCGGAAGGTGCGCTGTCCCGCCCCACCGCCCCTGTCTGCGCCTCCTGCGTGAAAGTGAAAGTTCCAGGGCCCCAAGAAGGTCAAGGATTTGGGGGGCGGGGCCGGCGCGGACGAGGGAGCCAGCTCCGGGCACTGGAGGGACCATGGATGGTCTTGGCCGCCGCCTCCGAGCCAGCCTGAGACTGAAACGCGGCCATGGGGGTTAGTGTGGGCCACAGCGCGGGGGGGGGGGGGGGGGGGGACGCGGGGACCTGGGAGTCCAGACTGTAGGCTCATTGCGGCATTGGGGTCAGAGAAGAGGAGCAATTTGGGTGGGATCTGGGAGGGCTTGGCAGGAGGCAGGTGAGCTCAAGAGAGCTGGTAGAGGTCAGAGAGTGGATAGACCTGCTGGCTGGGTCCAGCGTGAGTCTGGTGGTCAGAAACCTACAAGGTTGAGGGGCCCCAGGGCCACGTGTCCTTCTATCCAGGAAGCTTGTAGTGCAGTCGCTTTATGGCTAAAGAGGTTGGGCTGTCAAGCCCTCTGGGAGGCGCTTCCCTTCCCTTCTCTTCCCTTCCTTACACACTGCCTAGCACTGGGCTGGCATTTGTTTGGTTCCTGGGAGCCAGCTTGTCCCTTGCAGATAACAGCACCACAAAAACTGGTCTCCTCAAGACCTTAGCAATGGCCAGAGCAGGCCATCAGGTAGACCAAGTCCGCTGTTTCCTCAATCCTGACTTTGAGTCCTGCCTGACCCCACGAGATGGGAATCATTTCCCTGTCCAGAGTGGATGGTAGGCATCATCAGCTTCCTTTCTTCGCATCTGGAACACTGGGGTTTGGAAGAAGGACGATTAGGATTCATTAATGTGTCCATTCATTCAACAAACATTTGTTGCTGTTTGACTGGCCAGTGCTATGGCTGAGCTGTCATCCTCGATTTTCTCAGGCAGAGTCGGTCCTTCTGAAAAGAAAAGAGGAATGAAAGGTTTGTAAGGGCTATTCCCAGAGCGCTCACCTTTTCCAGCATTTGAACGTGACCCTCTCTCATGAGAGGCCCCAGAGTTGGAGAGACCCTAGAGTTGAGATCAGTACTTCCTCCTTGTGGTAAAGGAACAGGAAGGCAGGCAGTGCATATGTGTCTATGTGCCTGGTCATAAGTTTAGCACCTGTCAGGTCACATATATGGGTGTGACTTTTTCATCTTTCTTGCTATCTTCTTCCTTCTGTGGGATTTCCCCATCTGGCCCAGGCAGTTGTGTGTTGAGAGAGAGAGAGAGAGAGAGAGAGAGAAACACTGGTAGGGAAGGCTGTTTAGGTGGTTCTGGTTTGCTAATAATTCAGTGAAGAACAAACAACAGTTACAGATCAAGGTTCCCCAAAGTCTCCTCTCTTTCCTTCAGGTGGTTGTGGGAGGGGCTTCCTGGTGGAGGAACAAGTATAACCAGACTCCTGACTTCCCTAGAAGGGTGTTTCCTTCCTCAATTAAAAATGGAGATAATAATCGATTCCAGGACATTGGGGATTAAGTGAGATGTCTTCTATCACACAGAGGTTTGATGCATATTAGTTCTTCTCAGGCTTTTCATTAGAACCTTTTTTGAAAGGAGGGGGAAGGAGAAAGCACTCTTTTGTTGATTTCTTGAGCCCAAAAAGTCTAGTTACTTTTTTTTTGGCATAGGATTTCTAACTTTGCTGTTCCCTTGTTTCTCCTGATAAAGCAGGAGGAAATGGAATGAAAATGCTGCCCCAAGGACTTAGGAAAAGACATATTTCCTGAGATTCTGGAGTGATCAGGAAGATGCTTCTGGCTCTCCAAGCCATTTGCTCACAGGCCGTCTTCCACTCCCCCACTCTCCTGCTGCCCCATGCCCCCAACCCCTCCATGCCATGGGAGGTTTACTGTGTAATACACCAGAAGGCTTGAGCCTGGATTTGGAACTTTTATAACGTTCACCTCCTACAGCTGCTGCTCATTGCCTCTGAGTGACTTATGTCTTGGTTTTCCCTCTGTGTCAGGAAGGTTCTTGGTCCTTAAGACAACCAGTAGGACTGCCTGGGGTGTCTTGGTTCACCCTTCTCACTATCCCAGCTCTCATCTTAATCATATTTACTATGATTGAGGTTCCCCCATAAGTCAACTTATGGTGTCTGAGTCCTGCCTTTTAGAACTCTTAGGAGCAGAGCGACAGACAGCCTTCCTACCACAGCAACACACTCCCTCCCAGAGGGCTGCTAATTCTTTGCAGGAGTGACAGACACAGGCACCAGATCCCCATTAAGCAACTTCCTGGCAAAGGCTCTTTCCTCTTATCCCATACATTTCCTTATTCAGGACTTTCTGAATAAGGAAATGTATGGGATAAGGTTATCAGTGACTACTTTCCCCCTTTCCCTCACCCTCTACCAACAGCACTGGGTCTAAGGCTTGGATTATTGACCTGGCCCAAGCAGGAGAAATGCTGAGCAGGAGTGGGGGTGGGGGGGTGGGGGGGGTGAAGATGCTCTGTACCCATAGTGCTCCTGATGCAATCAGTCTCCTACTCTAGGCTGGGGACAATTTTCTGAGTCAGTGCTTCCTTTTAGAAAGAGGGAATCTACTGGAGCCCTGGAATAGTTCCTGTGAGAGAGTTCTCTGCCTTAGGCCAGAACATGTTGAGAGGGGTGTTAAGGACATCACCTTCATAGTTTTTCTGTAAATATCATGACCTCTTAGAGGAGGGCTTTCTTTTTTTCACCAACAGGAGAGGATCTGTAGGGTCTGTATTGATTCCCAGGACACTCTCTCTCTCTCTCTCTCTCTCTCTCTCTCTCTCTCTTACTATAAGTAATTAGTACATTTAGAGAATCATTGGGCAATTATACTTATCTGAATCAGGACAAGGCAGTGGCATCTTGGTTACAGGAACTGTTCAGTCCTGTGTTCTTGGTTGAGATCCTGAGGTCCTGGAGGTTTTAGAATTCACCTGTTGGCCTGGTGGGACTTTGCAGCTTCCGATGATCAACTTGAGAAGTTAGTGGTTAGTGGTGGGCAATCAAAGATATGGAAGTAAAACACCCATGCTGAGCTCCACGAGGTGCCGGCATCCCTGGTCTGATTTTTCCAGGCATCCCTCACTGCCTAGGGTTGTAAATAAACTCACCACATGGCCTGCAGCACTGGAATCCAAAGCCCTTAGCCCAGAAGCAGCTGTGCCTGGAGATGTTTGCTCATGACCTTTTTTCTTACCACACCCTGGGGCCCTTGGGAGGAGCCAAGAGCTGAGCTCTAGTGCCAGGATGCTTCCTCTGTCAGTGCCCACGCTAAGCTGCCTCCTGCGTCCTTTGATATGCTTCTTGCTCAACTACGGAGTACGCAGAATGAGAACTGCTCTCTACCTTTGGGAGACAGCGCATGGTTCAGCTAAGTAAAGCTGTAATTGGAGACCAAAGCAGAGGGCACTTTCTCAGGCTTTCTGTGTCCAGCCTGAAGGAGAAAGAACATTCATGCCCACAAAGCTCAGAACGATGGAAGAACAAGGGGTAGGCCGAACCCTCAGGCTGCTCCGAAATCGCTTGCCACGACTGCGAGCAGGTCAGAACTGGATTGCCTACTTCCTTTTTGGGATGACCCATTTATGGGCTGATTCCTCCTGGAGTGCGCCTCCCTCTTTTTCCTTTACATGCCCAAATCCACATGGCTCCCATGTGGTCAGGTCAGGAGGATTACCTTATCAGTTTGCAGAGCTCAGTCATGTCTGTTTCAGAGGGCTTGGTGTGTTCACAAGAAAATGCCCTATGGGCTATTTTCTTTCGATTATAGTATGAGTTTACTCAGGGCTTGTGAAATACTACCCAGAACTGCTACAGTAGGCAGACTACAGTGTCAGACATCGGGTCTCCAAGAACCTCCACAGCATGGCTCCTCAGTTTCTACATCGGGGTTTTCTTTTCTTCCTGTGTCACTCCACAGTTTCAAGTTTCCCAAGACAGGTGTGGAAACTGCCCATTTGGCTCTGGTCCTGCCCAGTGACTGGTGGTGCCTGGTCAACCTTGGCAATGTGGCCTTCAGGCATGGAAGTTGCCCAGCCTCTTGTGCACACTACAGAATGGAGGAATGGAATACTTAAGGGGCCCTTGCATCTCCATTTTAGGACAATCCCAGAACAATCCCGGGGAAGCTGCCACAGAACCGGAAAGGATCCAGGAGCATTCTCTGTCTAGCTTTGCTGGGGGCCAGCATTTCTTTGAATACCTTCTTGTTGTTTCTTTAAAGAAAAGACGTTTAGAGGATGACTATGAACCCATGATCACCTACCAGTTTCCCAAGGTAAGGATGGAGGAAGATGTGGGGCCTGAGGGTGGAGGTGGGAGAACAGAAGTGTGTTTAAAAGGTAGTGGAGGAGATAGACCACCTACCACCCTGCTGGGGGTGAGGGGGTAGGCCTTGAACTCTGAGTTCGCTACTCTCATTTCCTTTGTAGCCCAGCCCTAGTTTTCTGTTATCACCCAGAGAATCTAGGTCTGACTGCTTTGTGAGGGACTGACTGACATCTGGATTAGGGAAAACCAGCCTCCTGCTCTTGCCTCTTTGGAAACCTTCTAGTTCTTCCAAATTCCACCTCAGTCACCTTTTCCTACAAAAAAATTCAGCTTCTGCTGGAACTCCTAAGAAGGCATTCCCTTCCTGGTTGTGTGGTAGAGAATCAAGCAGGCCCCAGACTTATTCACAGCCTATGATCAGACTCCCAAAGTATTAGAGCCCCTCTTGCCTGCTCATGGTAAGGTCCAGTGAGTCCTTCTCATCAACCCCTCCTGTTAGCAGATGTAACAACTGGAAAGGTCGTTTCTTTTCTCTGATGTGGTATCTCTCTGATGTCACCCTCCCAGGGGGTTGGTCCAGCTGACTTTTCTAATCTCCTTTTTTGAGTATGTAAATCCTTAGGATACTGAATTTCAACCCAAGTTTATGTTGATGTGGCTCAAAACAGACTGTTTTCTTTGGGATCCTTCCAACTAGTCCTTGAATGGAGACCACCGTGAGGTACCATCAAAGGCACCTTTGTAATTCCTGCTGAGGGGTAAGAAGGCTGTCAGCTCCCTGACCTCTGCTTCTCCGCCTAAATCCCCCTATCTTTTCCTGCAGAGAGAGAACCTGCTCCGTGGTCAGCAGGAGGAGGAGGAGAGGCTGCTCAAAGCTATCCCTTTGTTCTGCTTCCCTGATGGCAATGAGTGGACACCACTCACAGAGTGCCCCAGGTAACCACTCAGACTGGGAGCAAGGGTATCAGATTTGGGTGGAAGAGCAAATATGTGGTTCTTGTCGTCCCCTCACCTAGTGTGAATCATGATTTTCTTGCCAGGGAAATATTTTGCCTGGTGTCCTTTAGATAAAAGATCTAAATGGCGATTTGATCTCTATCCAAAGACCCTTAAGAGTCTCTCACCTGTCCTGGAAGAAATAGTTCTGTTTTTGTTTTTGTTTTTCATTCTGTCACTGGCAGCAGCTAGACTAGAGAGAAAGACTTTGGCCTCTAAGACAATTATCGAAAAGGTTCTTACATCATGAACACTGGAAGTAGACCATGCCTTCAATTTTTACATAAAAAAATAACCTTCTCAGAGCCTTACTTACTTCATCTTTAAAGTGGTGATACTAATTGAACCTCCTTCAAAAAGGCCATGTTGAGTCTCAAATGAGGTGATGCATTTGACCTTGGCACCACTGGTCAAATGGTGTCCTCCTCTCCACCCCTGTTACTGGCTTCAATCTCATGTTATAATCTAGTGAGTAAATGAACACTGGTCTTTTCTCTCTTAGGGAGACCTTCTCATTCGTCCTGACCAATGTGGATGGGAGCAGGAAGATCGGATACTGCAGGCGCCTCCTGGTCGGTACTTCTCAGAAGCACCCCTTCCTCTCCACAGACTGTTCAGCTTCACAGCTGGGCTTGCTGAAGCCTCAGCTACCTACCGAAGCGCAGGCTCGGTGGGTGTCAGTGGTGTTGATAGGGAGAGAAAAGCTCAGCACATGTTGCCATATTAGTGTCCCTTTGGAAACCCCACAAGAACGAGGATGCGCTACATCTTCCCTCTGCTGCCACCAGGCTCTGACTTTGCTGTCCCAGCTCAACTATACTATAACAGTGAGAGGCTGGGATTGAACCCTCTTGTAGTCTTGCCTCTACACAGGCCTCTTGCTTTGTTCCTTGGAGCCTCCCAGACACTATGGAGATATGAACAGCGAGGTTTAATTCTTGGCTTTCAAGACAAGGATTCTCTAGACACCTTTACAACCCTTTCCTCTCTAGACATTTCCTGGTGGCTAAGACAAAGTTGTTTTTGTTCTCACTGAACTTCAGCTCATGTTGGCCATGACTCAATAGTGTTTACCTTTGGGTTTCTGGTCTCCGAAGGCTGCCACTACCTCTGCTTTCCTCCTTCTCCTCTTCTCCTCTTATTAGCATATACCCATTGTATAAATGAATGGGTTTTATTATGATAATAGGTATATTATAAACAAATATGTTTATTATTTTCTTTCTTTGTTTTGTGTTTGTTTGTTTTATGTTTTCTTATGTGAAATCCATGTACTTGAATTATATTTACTATTCCCACCATACCAGTTCCTTTTCTTTTCCCAAATAATCACCTTTCTAATTTCATGTTTTTAACTATTTTTCTTCAGTTTTATTTAAGTGTATGAGTGCATGACTGCATGTATGCTAGTGCACTGTGTGCATGCCTGTTGCCCATGGAGGACAGAATAAGGAGCTAGATCCTCTGGAACTGGAGTTACAAATGGCTATGAGCTACCATGTAGGTTCTGGGACCTAAACCTGGGTCTTCTGAAAAAGCAGCTAATGCTCTTAACCATTGAGCCATCTCTCCAGCCCTCCTGTCTCTCTTTTTATAATATGTATTTTATTTTTAGTTTTGTGTATATGTGTGTGTAGGTGGGTGAGAAATGTATATATGTGTATGACTACCTTAGGAGGCCAAAGAAGAAGGGACATCCCCAAGCCAGAGTTTAAAATGCTGTGAGCCATCCAATGTAGGTGCTGGGGAGTGAATTTGGATCTGCTGAAAAAAGCTCTTAACCACAGGGGCAAATCTCCTCATGCCTTTGATTTATGACTTATTTTTCTAAAATTCAAATCCAGCATGAGATAGAAATCACATTCTGTGCCTTGTTTCTTTTGCTTTAGATAATAATTGCCAGCTACATCCATTTTCCTCAAAACGTCATAATTTCATTCTTCTTATTAGCTGAATAATACTCCACTTTGTTCATGTAACACATTATCTTTTCATTTGTTGAGAGACACTTAGACTGGTTGCATAATGCGGTTGAAAAGTAATCATGGTCTTTTGACTTTGGCGACTATCTTGACACTTCTCCTGTCTGTTCAATGAATAGAGCCTCTGTTCGGCCTTTCTCCATCCAACCCATTGACCCCCCATCTGCAGCCCTCCACCTTCTGCCCATCAGACTCAAGTGGGAGAAACCCTTGTGGAGGCTGTAGCCCTGAAGGAAACTCTTGTCCCTCCCCAGCCTGCTGGTCCTGGTCCTCGCCTCCCCAAAGTGTACTGCATCATCAGCTGCATCGGCTGTTTCGGCTTGTTCTCCAAGGTAGGGTTCGGACAAGATTCCTTGGAGCCTGTTAGGCAGGCCTGTTCAGCTCTCTGGCTCTACCTGGCAACTTGCCTTGTAACCTGAGCCCTTGGTAGAGTGCCTTAGCCCAGCCAGCATCAAGGATATTGGGTAAAGCTGAGACAGGAGGGAACTGGGCTCAATTCTATTTCAAGAAAATCTAGAAGGTTCTTTCTCCTGCAGGGAGAGAGGGAGAGAGAGAGAGAGAGAGAGAGAGAGAGAGAGAGAGAGAGAGAGAG
>CAJQZJ010031560.1:487501-514002 GCA_907164525.1 Lophiomys imhausi
GAGAGAGAGAGAGAGAGAGAGAGAGAGAGAGAGAGAGAGAGAGAGAGAATTATTGTCCATTTTCTTTCCTATCTTTCTGATTGGTATGAGGCTCAGATGAGGTATAACATGAGAAAAGGGAAGACACCACAGCAGCCTGAAGGCAAATAATACACAAAAAGGATCCCTAGATTTATCCTGATTCTGAGGCTAGAAGAGATATTGGTGACCTTTGTTGCTGGGGCTGGGATCAAAGAAGAGTCCCTCATAATGGACATGAACTGTCTTGGTGGTCAGAAAAACTTTGGGTATAGGAGAGGAACTCCACCGGCTTCTGCTTGGGTGGGTGTTACTTCTGTGAATTACACTGAGGACTGATGGCAGCCTCACTCTGATGACAGTCCATAGGAAATGGGACAGTGATACCCAGAAAGTTAGACTTCTAGGCTCCTATTCTAGCCAGTGCCAATAAGAGAGATGACCTGCTAGACTTAGTAGTTTTATGTTAGTGTCAGGAGAAGGAAGGAATGTGAGAGAAATTAAAAGAAGTTTTGTCCAGGAGATGGAAGACAGTTGATGGATGGATGGGCCTAGAAAATATTTGCGAATAAACAGGATCAGTGTGAGAGCCTTGGGTATTCAGTAGAATCCCTCTAAGCCACTTCCTGTGGTCCTTCCCCTGCAGATACTAGATGAAGTAGAGAAGAGGCATCAGATCTCCATGGCTGTCATCTATCCATTCATGCAAGGTCTCCGAGAGGCAGCCTTCCCTGCACCTGGAAAGACTGTCACCCTTAAGAGCTTCATCCCTGACTCAGGCACAGAGGTGAGTTAACAAGTGTGTGATTCTCTCCCTTGCTGGAGAGGTTGAGTTTCTTTGGTACCTCTCCCTGCTGTTCTTTCATTCACCAGGTTGAAGTATAGGGAAGCTGAGTCAGGCACTATAATTATTGGTGGAGCTAAAAACTCACCCAAATGCACTGCACCTTCCTACCTGATGTCCACAAGCACCTAATTACTGTTCAGTCTACTGAATTTTGTCTGTGATCATGTAGTGCTAAGTTTGTCCCTAATCTCCAAACCCCCAGTTGCTACTACAGCTTACCCTTACTCTGTGTTTGTCCTGTATCTCTAGCCTGCAGGCTCCATCTGTTTTACTTAACATTCATCCCCACGCCTAAGTCCACACCCATTTCATGAGGTACTATCCATCTAAGTCACTAAAGAGCTAGATGCAGCAAGTGGAATTCCAGTCAGGATCTCTGGGACTTTGGAAATTCCACATGCATCTCTGAACCTGGTTGTCCCCACAGAAGAATCAGGGAGTCACCAGGAATTTTCAGTCACTGAAAAAAAAAAGTACTGAAGGAAAAATTAGTACTGAAGTACTGTGTCAAACTGTGCCAAACTGTGCATTTTCTGGGTATAGAGTGGTAAGTAAAATGAATTTGGCTCCTGACTTCATGGAGCTAAAAGTCCCAGGGAGAAGGCACACCAGTAAATGTGTAAATGAGTAAACATACCAGTGAATGTTAAAGATTAGACAGTTACAGAGAAAGAAAAAGCAGTGCGCAGCATGAGACAAGGATGAGGATGTCTTAAGATGAGCAAGCTGGGCCTCTGAGGTTGAAGGATAAGAACGGAGACAGGAAAAAAGTACATGGGAGATCCGACCCATGCCAGGCTTTAGGCAGGAAAAGAGCTCTGCTCCAGAACATGCACATCTCGAAGTATGTGGAGATGAGCATGTACCCCAGGCTTGGACCTCATGGGCTATACTGAAGATTCCACCCAGTTGTGGTCAGAGCAGAAGGAAGCCACTGGTGGGTGAGCTAGAATCAGATCTGTCCCGTGGCAAGAATGGGATAGACCTGGCCTGGGTCTATGATTTCTTTTATTGTGGAACTCTTTCTCTCTCATTTCCCCACAGTTCATCTCTCTGACACGGCCCCTAGACTCCCACCTTGAGCATGTGGACTTCGGTGCTCTGCTGCAATGTCTCCATTTTGAGAAGATTATTCAAATCTTTGCCTCTGCAGTGCTGGAAAGAAAAATCATCTTCCTGGCTGAAGGTCTTAGGTAAGCTCAGCCTCTGACTGGCAACACTAAGCTGCATACCCAGGTTCAAGGAAATATGCTGGAGCTTCTTAAAAGCAGTCAGGTACTACAGCCCATCTGTGGACCTTCCAGCTTCTAGTTCCTGGATCTGCATGTTAGGTCTAGAGAAACAGCTAGCCCAACTTTTCTGGCATTCTATGAACTTGATTGCTTCCTGACTGTAATGGAAGAAGGACATGGAATATTCCTGGTATAACACAGGCAAGGCCAGTCAGGGTGAATGCAGACATGATTTTGCCCTTGCAAGGCCAGGCTGAAGGAAGTAGAGGGTGGAGAAGAGGACAGGAAGTTGTATCATGGCATGGAGGCTATGCTCATCTATCCATTTATGAACTCATTCAACAAATATTTATTGCATGTCAGCTGTTTGCCAGATGCCAAGGACTGAGGAGATAGCAAGAAGAGTCTGTGTTTGCCTGTAAGGAGGTGAAGAGTTATGTATTGGTTTTAAGCATAGGTATTGAATACAGCAGAATGACTTTCAAAGCTTGCTCTTCCACCTTTACCTATGGTTCCTCTTGGGTCAGCTTCATAACTTCTTGAAGTCAAGATCTTGTTTTCTGTAGAATGAGAATGTTTTGGAATTGCTTTATAGGGTTGTGGTGGGGATTAAAGGTGATGAAGCACAGATAGACATCCAGGACCCCACCGGGTGCACATTGGTGAGGATTAGCTGCTACTCTCCATCACTTCATAGTTGAGTATACACCTGTGTGTAGCAGAATCAGGAAGTTGTCATGTATTGGCTGCTGCTTTTGTGAGGATTCAAGTCTGAAAAGGATGTGGGAAAACATGTGACAAGCAGAGAAGAGAAATTGGTAAAAATCAGCAGAGGATTGACTGTGAAGCCCTGGCTGGCCTGGAACTCACAGAGATCTGCCTGTCTCTCCCTACTGAGTGCTGGGATTAAAGGCATGTGCCACCACAGCAAGAAGCAATCATTTTGAGTTTGAGCTGAGCCCTGGTATTATCCATTAGGGAAGAAGAAGAAAAGGAAGTTGAGGAAACCACAGAGGATCAAGGAATGTCATGAGTTTCAGAGGAAAGGAAGCTTGGCAGGGTTCAGGGGTCTGTGCGTTGAAAAATAATGTCAGCCATAACCAAAAAGGAAAATATCATAGGCTAAATCTTGTGAGAAGGGGCGTTATTTTTGTTTTGGAGGTAGTTCTCCTACTCTGAGGCCTGTGTGGAGGAAGAGGTGTGGTAGCTGGGGCTCAGGCTCCAACTAGGTTCTTTCTTTTCTGGTCAGTGTTTGGGATGTGAAGGCTGCATATTTATCCCTCAGGAACACACTTTCTCCAGGAAATATTACAACTTCCTACTTTCTTCCCACATGGAGTTTTCAGATCCTGGAGCCTGGAGCTGGGAGGGGACTTCCAGCCAGCGGGGTTTGTTAGCAACTCAGAGACTCAGTCTTTCTAACTCAGGAAGCGCTAGCTTGATACCAAGGTTTCCGCATCTGTATTTTTATTGGCTTTGGATGTGGGGTAATTTGGCTGGAGAAATGAAAAGCTATAGCAGCTAGTGGAGAACAGGGATGCCAGAAACTGGGGGTGTGTATGGTGCAGGTAAGGAAGGTGGCTGAGTTGTGACTGGAACAGTAAAATAACATGAGGAATTCTTGTAGCAAAATCTTAAGGAGTCACCTCTGTGGGACTTTCCAGAATCTCTGAGTAGTGGTTCCTGGAACCAAGGAATTTCCCAAGCCAACTCAGGGATCAACCTGGTAGCTTTTAAATGGCTTCAGGGAGCCATGGCAGGACATGAGTGTGGATGAAGGCTCTCCTCATAACCAGAGCTTGGTGTTAATCAGCTTACTTCTTCACTAATCTGCGAGTTCCTCAAGAAGGGCCCATGTTATTCTTCTAGTTACCTCAGTCCTTTTCAGAGTAGAGGCTCAATCGTATCCCTGTTTAAATGAAGGCATGTCTTTCTCCCTCCCCTTTTCATAGCCACTTTTATTTTTAGCCAGTAATAACTTGAGAGAACTATCTGGGAATACAGATTAAAGGGGGCCCCACCCTGGAGCCTTGCCTATCCTGCTTTCTACCTTTCTTCTCTTAGCAACAAGTGGCTACAAGCTCTGTGATCAGTACAGCTTCCAGACTTGAATTTTTTTTGCCCAGTGCAGGAACATTGCCAGTAGCTACAGTAGATGTGGGGCTGTGAGCCAGTGTATAGGAACAGAAGAAGACTTGCTGACCCATTTTCTGTTCTGTGTTTCAGTACCCTGTCTCAGTGTATCCACGCTGCAGCTGCCCTGCTTTACCCATTTAGTTGGGCACACACATACATCCCTGTGGTCCCTGAGAGCCTCCTGGCCACTGTCTGCTGCCCTACCCCCTTCATGGTTGGGGTACAGATGCGCTTCCAGCAGGAGGTTATGGACAGCCCCATGGAAGAGGCAAGTTGTATTAAAGAGACTACATGATTTAGAGCTAGGAAGGTTTGGATTTGTAACCTAGCTCTGCTGCCAGCAGCTGTGTGATTTGGGGCACAGCATATAATTTCTTTAAACATGAATTTCTTTATCAGTAAAATGGGGATAAGTGTCTTCGGTTATTAAAGATTGGGGAGAATGACATGGTTAACCTGCTAGCCTGGCACCTGACACACATCCATGTTCAGAGAAAGTTGGCCCTCTTCTCTTGAATTGTTTTTTTGGGCTTAGGAAGCAATATGTTGCTTACTCTGAGCTCATGATACTATCTTATTAGCCCATTACCCCTACTGAGCCATCACTTGGGTGAATCTCTCAGTTGAATGAATGATCAACAGCTGGCTTGTGTAACACACACCCCACTGGAATTCAAATTCCTTGGAAACAAGCCTTTTTGTAAATTGTTAAGTCTTGAAAATGAAGATATTTGCAACAACCACCATCTTTCTGAGTAGTTCAGAGCTCAGTTGAGTAATGATGAGATAGATTCAAATCCCTTTGAATTTGTTGCTTCTTATTTCTTGGTGATAACCCTGACATAGAAGAGGGTTCAGTTGTGCAAATAGGCACTAATCACATGCGTCTACTTCCAAAGTTGGACAAACAACTTGAAACATGTACTCTGATCCGAGGAGGGTACATCACTACAGCTGAATACAGGACTGATTGAACAGGTCACCCCTGGCTAACCATTGACTCACTGTGCAGACACAGGGTTATCTATTGAGGCATCTTGATGCAAGCACTAAAGAGGCGGGGAGATAGTCCTAGTGGGAGGATTTCCCCTTTTACATAAGAGGTTGGTGAGTTCCAGCAAACCTGCTGCTTGGATGAGGCCACAGTAGAACTCAGAGAAAGGCCAAAGCCCTTCTTTAGAAGGTGAGATTGGCAGGGAAAGAAGTAGGCTGTTTCCTTTGGTCTCCTAGCTCTTGTGCTGAGTACACATGCCCCATGAACAACCCTTAGCCCTATGACTAACTAGAGCAGGGTATCAGCCCCAATTTAGCAATAAATTGTAAAATGTCTCAACCCCAGAAGTTATGTAACTTCTTTCCTCCAAAGCTAGTGGCTTCCTCTGATAGGAAGGAAGACACATGAGGGCCAATAAGGTTCTGGCTCTTGTTAGTCAAGAGCTTTTGCTTATTTTATTCTTCTGCAGCCTCTCTGAGAAATGGTCAAGACTGATAAAGCAGGAAGTCCATATGGTGTGTGTTGGACAGAGTGCAAGGTTCTCTGATTCTCCACATAAGCTCTCTGAAAGGAATTACTCCATAGACAATATGATGAAAATATTAAAAAGACTTCTGGGAACACCTCAAAAAATATTCATGTATATACATCTCCTCATCCCCAAATGAACAGCTTTTCTTGCATGAATGCACTCAAACACATGTATACATGTGGTTTCAGGCCTGGACTAGTATAGCTTTTCTCCTCTGATGATGGATAATTACAGTGCAGGCTATGTTTTGGCAAAATTTCCAGTTTCTCCTTCCTTATATTTGGAACCAGGGAACATGTAGGGATCCTTCATTCTACTGTCAAGACTCAGATAAGAAACTGAAAATAGAGACCCAAAATAGACCTTAAATGCCAGCACAGAATTTAGAGAACTATGGTTCATTGGTGACCAAATCCCTCTGTAATGGTAGTAGTTTGATACTGTCATTGCTGCTGTTTTTGAATGTTAGATTTAAAATTAGTACAGGCTGGTTGTGGTATTTCTTGCCTACAATTTCAGAACTCAGTAGTGAAAGTAGGAGGGTCAGGATTCAACACTACCCTAGGCTACACAAGATCCTGTCTCAAAGCAAAACCCAGGAATAATATTAGAGTTCATGAGTTTCCAGGTGTTAAAATCTAATCTTATTTAAAAGATTTTAATTTGAATATTAGAATTGGTCCAATTATCTGACAATACCCTGAGGAATCAGCAAACATGGCTGTTTTGTATTGTGGTCTAAACTGCAGGATTCTCAGGCTGTGTGGTGAATGGTCCAGGAACTTGTCCTGTGTTTGTCCCCTTTGCAGCCTATACATGCAGAGTCCCCTTGCTTCTTTTCCTTTCCTCTTCTTGTAGATCCTGGGATATTCTTGCCTTGCTGAGTTTTCCATTGGAAAGTTCAAAGCTGTTAGATTGTGTTTAATTAATCGAATTCAGGCCAACAGTATGCTAAACATGTACTCTATCACTGACCTCCACTTCCAGCCAACTTGAGGGAGCTTTTAACAGAACCCTGGGCAATTAATTGTACATACAGTTGTTGCCAAATGAGAAAAGATCAAAAACATGACTGTCTTTGCCCTTGAGCTGACCAAAGGATAAATTAAGTTGAGAACATGTTAAAGGAGAACTGGAGAGAGAGGAATGTGATTCCAAAGACAAGTTAGGTTTGGAAACTGGTCTGCTATTTCCCAGCTCCATGACCTCTGGGAACTGTGTGCCAGGGAGCACACTAAAGAAACTGCTGACATGACTGTTCCATGATATGGTTAAGGTCTACTGTAGATATGAGAGAACTGCCACAGGCATCTGGAAGATCCCAGAGCACAGTGAGAAGACTGAACACAGTCAGCAGATTACACATGGCAGGGCTAGGGAAGCAGGAAAGAATAGTGGAGTGAGATAGCAAGAGATAGTCAATAGGGCACAGAGAGAACGAATAGTAAGACTGGGGGGAGGGATAGTGATAATAGCAAGAGCAGAGAGTAGCTGGGGGGAGGGCAGCTGTGAGCTTAGGGTAGAAGTAAGAAGGGCTAGTACGTTAGTGTGGACTTGGAATGTGTAACAGGTTACCTGTGATAGGTGCCATGTTCCTTCTGCCAGAGGTAATGGAAATGACTCCTTTGGCAGATGGGCACAGGTTTCACCATTTCCTGAGGAATGCTGGCTTTTATCTAACCACCAGAAATCTTCTTATAGTCCAGATTGAGGGCATGTCTGGATATTTGGACCGTTCTTTGAGAGTTTGGGGAAATGGAGTTTCCTTTGGATCTGACAGGAACTTCTCCAGGTTTATCTCATCTGCAAAATGAGATAGTACCTGCTTTACAGAACCATTGCTATAAAACATGCAAAGTGAATATTGTGTGTGTGCCATGTTCCCTAATGCAGACATTAGGAAACCATTTCTATAATTTCTATGATCAGTGTTTTTTTCCTGTTTTACTTATTGATACTGATGATGATTCAGGGTCTCTCTGTATAGTTCATTCTAGGTTTGGGATTTAAGGCAATTTTCCTGTTTGCCTCAGGATCCCAGAGTGCTAGGGTTAAAGGTGTGTACCACCATGCCTGGCATGCTCTAGAAAAAGGGAAATGAGAATTATGAATGCTTATGTTACTGCTACCTGGGGTTCAGGTATAGTCATGAGCAGAAAGGGAGTTGGTAGTTGAGATCCATGAAGAGATAAAGTCATTCTGTGTTTACTTCAGGTCCTGTTGGTGAATCTTTGTGAAGGAACCTTCTTATTGTCGGTAAGTGTCTGCATTCAGGGCTTTTGGAGGACTACTACCAATACAACTTTTGAGTTTCAGAATGTCCCACTGATCTCAACAGACACTTTGAGAAAGAACTTGTACTATGTCTTCCCCCCACGGGGAGGCTTCAGACAAAGAGCCAGATTTGTCTATGAGGCAGTGACAGTGTCTTTTGAGCAAGTAATACACAATAATGGGGACCCTTTGCTCAAGCCTGGATTCAAACTGGAGCAAACAAATGACTTCTGTTCTTTTCTGAGGAGCAGTGGTTTGGGGTGGAGTATGGCATGAACCATTCATGCCTCACATTCTCCTGGCACCTTCCTGACCCCTGACCAGACTGCCGGACCTTAACGTAACTGTTCTTTCCTAGGTTGGTGATGAAAAAGACATCCTACCACCCAAACTTCAGGATGACATCTTGGACTCTCTTGGTCAGGGGATAAATGAGTTAAAGAGTAAGTTCTAGGCTCCCCTTTTATTTTAGGCTTTTTTCAAGGAACTTGAGGGGTTATTCCCAATTAGTTTAGTAAACTTAACTTGCTTGTGTCATGAGACTAGATCCTGAGATTTTGTCTTTTCTAGTGAATCATAGAGAATCCACATCCAGGTTCCTAGACTCTTACTTTTCTTTTATGTGAGACATGCACCTCAAACTTGTAGAAATCCTCCTGTCTCAGGCTCCTGAAATTTGGGATTGCAGGTGTGAGCCATCCCAGGTTCAGGCTCCCATTTCAATCAGTTATTTACTCTGAGCCCTCTCCAAGGAATTTCTGTACAATAATGGGAATCAAAATTAGAGGTGAATTTGGGTAATTTCATCCTTCTATTGGTCAGAGATGGGCATTTCTGTCTCCTGCAGCTTCAGAACAAATCAACGAGCATGTTTCAGGCCCTTTTGTGCAGTTCTTTGTCAAGACTGTGGGACACTATGCCTCCTATATCAAACGGGAGGCCAGTGGGCAAGGCCACTTCCAAGAAAAATCCTTCTGTAAGGCTGTTGCCTCCAAGACCAAGCGCCGATTTGTGAAGAAGTTTGTGAAGACACAACTATTCTCCCTGTTCATCCAGGAAGCAGAGAAGAGCAGGAATCCTCCTGCAGGTACACATGACCCCACAATGCATCTGCTAGTGTCTCTCTTAAGGAGTCCTCCAAGAGTGTTTCTCTTCAGTGGTAGACAAGAACAGATGAAACAGAGGAAATACTTCAGGGGCTGATAAACAAATAGATGTCTGTTTATCACTCAGCAGCCTGAGTCCTCCTTTGTTTTATTCTGGAGCTAATTACTATTTGTAGGCCCCTTCTGGGTCAAACTGAACACCCTGAGGGCCTAGAGATCCTGGCAGCTTGTAGATTGTGGGGGCTTTCTGGGTTTTTTCAAAGTCTCATTATATGGCCTCAGATTCTCATGAACTAGGATTATAGACATGTAACTCCACATGTTAGTCTTCAGGCATGCTAAGAATACTTACTCCTGAGCTCATAAGCATTAGTCTGCTTAACAAATTAGATGCCTCTAACACTTGTTTGAACCCACAGGCTATTTCCAAAAGAAAATACTTGAATATGAGGAGCAGAAGAAACAGAAGAAATCAAGAGAAAAGACTGTGAAGTAAAAGCTGTGATGAGGAGTGTCTAGAGCTACAGGGCAATGTGGACTCCTGTCCTCCTGGAGTGGCAGGATCAGTGAGTGGGGCTCTTACCCTGGAACCCATGGCCTCCTTCCAATGGATAATCTAGTCTTGCTGCCAAATGCTGAGTTTGGGATCCTTGGTGTGAGGGTTAATCAGAAAGCCCTTATCCAAGCTTATTGAACTGTACTCAAGGCTGCATTTTTGGCAGAGTGGACATAGTCGGAGACAGTAGTACAGATGTTGTGGGCGCTTCACTGGAAGTGGTCACCACTGCTATCTCTGGGGAGCCACTGTTGTAAAATCCTCAATACAGAACATTGTCGTTGCCTAACAACCCATGTACAAAATAGTGGTCTGACGGGGGAGGATGAGAATAAAGATGAAAACCTTGTTGTCTGTCAATCTAGGAGGCCCTGCATGGGAGAGCAAAGTGAACTAGATGTGGAAGAGGACCTGGTCATGCTAGGCTCTTTGGAATCACAAAACTGGGGGTCGGCAGCTTCACTTTTAGTAGGAAAAGTAAAATCTTGATCAAGAGGGATCACAGCAGACGTAGGTGGTACTAGTCAGGTGTGTTTCCCAGAATCCTGAGCAGAGATGGATAGGAGGAGGGAGACAACTGCTGCCCAAGACAGCTTAATGACAAATCTTGATTAGCACAAGCCCTTAACGCCCCATGACTTCCATAAACAGGCCAGACTGACCAGAACCCAGTCAGGGCTAGTCCTTTTCCTTCAGTCTCAGCCATCTCACCAACTGTTTATTAAGACTTCAGTTCCATTCTTTAGCTAAAGGTAGAACAATTTGCCAAGTTCCCCCCATTACAATCAAAAGTATTGAGCAGTAGTTACCTAGGCCCTCTTTTTTTTTTTTTTTTTTGTTTTTCGAGACAGGGTTTCTCTGTTTTTAACAGCTCTGGCTGTCCTGGACTCACTTTGTAGACCAGGCTGGCCTCGAACTCGCAAAGATCTGCCTGCCTCTGCCTCCCAAGTGCTGGGATTAAAGGCGTGCGCCACCACCGCCTGGCGGCCCTCCTTTTTCTACAGCTCCATTCAGTTTCTGCTTAAACCCTGTAAGAGATGGCAAACATTTCTAGAAGCACCTTGTCATGTAGAATTCTATCTTCTAAATATTTTTCTTACCTATTTTTTTATTGTGGGCTTCAGAGGTTTCTCAATTTCAAAGAATGCAAATGATGTGGGGGTGGAAGTAAGAGGCAGAGCTACAAAATGGAAGTTTAAGGGATACACTCAGATTTGGAGAACACTCCTACTGTAGGTGGTAGATGTTTCACATGCCACAAGTTCTGCAGCTTTTATGAATCATTACATCTTTTTAGATGGTTTATAGAAGTGGTTGCTAAGCCTACTTAGATTTGAAAAGTTTAAGGGCAAGAACCCGAATCCTGTTAATCAGAGGATTAAGGGATCCTGTGAAAATAGCAAGAGTGCAATATAAATCTACCAAATTCTCTATAGAGATTGAACCTGGAGCATATTGTGGTGGCACAGTTCATAATCCCAGCATTCAGGAGGCTAAGGCAGGAGAACTGAGAATTCAAGGCCAGCCTGAGCTTCCATGGGACTCTGTTCAGACACCACTCCCCAAAATAGCCTGGAAAAAGGTTTTGTAAAAGTACTGACATTGTTGAATGATTCTGACACCCCACTAGGTGAGTGAACACACCAACCAGGACCAGCTCAGGTGCTCTACAAAGCAACCATAGGGCTGATGATGCTGATGGTATCTATGGCCAAAGGGAACACACACAGGAGTGCTTTTCAGATTCCTTCTATACTGAAAAAGAATCCAGAACACATGATTTATTTCAATTAAACTTTAGTACCTCAGTTTAGCTTTGGTAATGATATAGAAAATACAAGCTAGAATTCAGAAGACAACCTAAATTCCATTCTGGAATACAGTAGTACTGTGTGACAACTGGTATTTCCTTTAGCCTCTCCAGGCCTCAATTTCCATTGGATATAAACACCTGTTAAATGTCTGCTGAAATAGTCAAATGAAAAAATAGATGTAACTGTACTAATAGAGGACTACCTGTCCTTTTTTCCCTTTGTCTTAGATTATCTTTCTATCCCAGCCCTGCCTCCCATTTTTTCTGAGTCTTGTATCGCCCAGACTGACCTAAATCTCCACGGTCAAGGAGAACCTTGAACTTCTAATCCTCCTCCTGCTTCTACATTTGAGTGCTGGGATTCATTGTGCTTTATACTAAAGAATCAGAAAATCTGTTTACAGTGAAAACAGATGTGATTCACACAGGAAATTTGGTTCCTATTCAAAGTGTGATCTAAATACCAAAATGGAGAGTGCAAAATGACACCCCACCCCCACCCCCTGTCCGGACAATTATTGAAATGTTGGGGTAATGACTGCAATATAAGGATGTACAGGAAGGAAAAGTGAATAAAACATTTTTCCTTTTTAAAAGAGTTTAACAGTTTCTACAGTATAGAGTAGTCAAGGGCATACCATACCAATATAGCTGACTATTTCCTTAATTGTTAAAGAAGAGAAATAAAATGTTTAAATCTTTAAAATAACATTTAAAACTTAGTTTACATTTCTCCAGAATAAAACTGAATGAAAGGCTGGCTCTGAGATCATATATTTATTTAAAAAAATAAAATGGGTTGACAAAGTTACCACATTATCTGCATGCTAGCGAGATTTCCCAAGCCCATGAGAAACACCATTTCTTGATCAATAATAAAAATCACTTCTTCAACAATGTACAGACAGGAAACCTTTCCATCCAAATTTAAGGTCTTTATCACTGCTCTCACCTCACAGCCTAGTAGGATGTATGTGTCACAAGCTGAGCTCTGTACAAAAGAACGTCTGAGAAGACAATAAACAAGGTGTTTCTAAAAGATGATGATTTGTTAAAATCACAAAGCAACCATCCTTTGGCCTGCAAAAATTTTACATTAGAATCACCATGGCTGGGGATGTGCTCCTCTGACACTGTTATTCTGAATTCAGGATAATCACAAACACATGGCATTTCCCTGCATGCTTTCTGGAGCCAAACCCTGTTTGACAACATGTTCAGTTTACAGGATGGGACCTAAAATTCCCATTGTCAACAGGACAGTTAGGGATTGTTACCAGTGACAAAGAATGAAAGTTATATGACATTGATTATCATAAATTATATTTGTTCTTATCCACCCCCATTCTCCTTATTTTATGTTCAGACCCAGACACATCATTAGTGATGATTAGAGCGAGCTGTAGAGGCTCTAATTCTGAAGACGTGTATATGCAGGTGAGAAGCAATCTGACTGCAGACACTGACACAGTAACGAGTCAAATCAAAGAATGAGAAGACCTGGAAAGAGAAGGGATGTTTGGTTAGATTCTCAGCATGTGCACTGTGAACTTAGGTTTCCAGAAAGGACAGAGGTGGCTTCTGATTTTCTTATCACTTTTCTTCACCTTCACTTTCATACAGATGAGTAACTGTCTCCATTATAACTAAGGATTAACAAATCTTTCCTTAGAAAGACAGCAAATATGCCAAGCTTTTTAATTATATATTTTATTTTTGAGACATAGGCTTCTGTAGCCTAGGCTTATTTCAAAGTAAATATATAGCTGAGGAAGATCTTCAGTTTCTGAAATTCTGGTTTCTACTTCCAAGTTCTGGGGGGCTGGAGAGATGGCTCAGCGGTTAAGGGCACTGGCTGTTCTTCCAAAGGACCCAGGTTCAAATCCTAGCACCCACACGGCAGTTCATGGCTGTCTGCAATTGCCGGATGTGGTGGCACATACCTTCAAGCCCAGTACTAGGGAGGTAGAGGCAGGTGGATCTCTGTGAGTTCAAGGCTAGTCTGGCCTACAAAGTGAGTCCAGGTCAGCCAGGTATACACAGAGAAAACTTGTCTTGAAAAAAACCAAACAAACAAACACACACACACTTTGGGGCTGGAGAGATGGCTCAGCAGTAAAGAGTACTGGCTGTTCTTCCAAGTTCTGGGCTAATACGCATTCATGCCTGACTTTTTAAAAATGGTGCTAGGGACCAAAAGCAAGGCTTCATGAATGCTAGGTGAGCACTTGACCACTCAGCTGTAAATTCAGCACAGTATTTCAAGCTGAGTTGCATTCTGTTACAATTGCTGAACTCTGCCAGTAGAGTAGGAAAGAAAGCAGGCACAGACAGTTTATAAATGAATGATTATGGCTGAGTATAGTCATCCATTTATAAACTGTTTAACTCTTGTTATACACACATTTAGAAATTTGGAATTTTTGAGTCTTAACATAGGTAGGACTAGTAAGAACAACACACATGCAGGTTAACATTGATGTCATAAACAACTCTCAACACATTACAACCGTGGGTTTCCAGCATTCCTAGTCATTATTACTGTTCTATGATCTCTTAGGACTGGCTCACTCAGACAAGAAAACAAGTAGCTTACAAATCACAAGTCAGTACAATACTTACCAGGGCAATCCAAAGTACAATATATTCGTCAATGAAGCTGTTAAAATACTGATCCAGAAATAAAAGTGCTGGACCTATGAATGCTGTGTCATGCAAATGCATCTCACTCTTCGTCATGTGTGCAACCTGAGAGTAGAAGAAAACCGATGAAACAGGCACTTTCACTCAGAACTGTCAGCAACATAGTAAATCAGAAGATTTAATGCTGTCAGACAGTACAGGATCTACCACAAGACACTTTAACGAACAAGTCCTAGGACCCCATAGTGGCTGTGAGCTAACCCTGCAATGAAATGCTCAGAGACAAAGTTTCAAGAAGGACTTAGTAATACTTGTTGAGTTTGTAAAACTAAAACCCTAACGATGTTAAAACTGTATGAGGAAGGGAATAATCATGCTAACTAAACTGGTGGAAAACACTTTTGTACAAGGGGTTTCGATGTGTGTCTAGGATGAGACCAAACAATGTACATAACAGACCAACCAAATTAAAGAGTGGACAGGATAGTGAAAAGAAACAGATCTTCAAAAAGCTTCAGGTAAGATCAAAATAGAGTGTGAGGAAGAGTACAAATGGCTCTTACAGTGATATGAAGAGATTTTTATCAGAAATGCTTGGACTACTTGGGAAGTCACAGAATGAAATCTAGGTCCACAAACCAAAATAAGACGAATATAAAAAAGCAAAAACTGAGGCGCTTACCACAAGTTTATTAGTGATTTTAGCCGACACAAAACCAAATGTCAGTATATAAAGACATGGATGCTTTTCAAAAAGCTGAACTGCTGACTTCTTGTAGATCATAACAGCTAACGTGATCACTGATCCAATGTGGAGAAAAGGAGAAAGTACACTTGTACCCTGTACAGAGCAGAGTTAAGAAAATTTAATGCTGTCAGACAGTACAGGATCTACCACAAGACATGTTAACCAACACGTCCTAGGACCCCATAGTGGCTGTGAGCTAATCCTGCAAAGAAAACCAACTGTGACCTGGTAAGGCACAGACAGGACGACACTTGGCAGGTGCCACCTAATTTTACATGGCATGTCATACTTTCTAAAAGCATATGTGTTATGTCCATATACACAAGACATGTACATTTAGCAGCATAAAAAGTATGCATAAATATGTATTTTAAAGACTTAACAGAAATTCTAAGTTGACAAATGATTATATACCTTTAAAATGAAAAAAACAACCAGGATAATGGTAGGAACATGTCTTAGTTTACAACTCTCTGGACATTTTAAGCATACTCACTGCTATGGTTGATCCATTTTTGCCAACGCCACCTGTGAAGATTACACGGAAGTAATTTGTACAGGAAAATATGGTCCCTGCCACAGTACAAAGTGCAGGAAAAATTTTCATTTGAATATTCAGCACTGGAATCTTTAATGGGTAGAGAGAAAGGATAATTAAAATATATACATGCTCAAATAAGAAAAATAAATAGTACAATCAACTATTTATTGATACTTTCAAATATTCTCCACTTTTTACAGTTAATACTAATGTAATGGAAATTACCTTTCCTCTCATTATGAGCAATATAACAAATCTCAAAGAGGAGACTCACTTCTGACACAAAAATTCAATGTAATTAACTTGCATCATATGCTCAGTAAAGTTCTGTGAATGCATCTAAGGTCTGACAACAGTGAATGAAGTTGTTTTGTGGCATTTTTCTTTTTAGATAAGAGGGTTGACTGTACATTTCTTTGCATACTTTCAGAATTCCACTTCTAAATATGTAGTACCTTAATAGTTGTTAGACAGTATAGAGCATAAGTAATAGAGACATCTATAAATTAATTTTGAAATTAACATAGTACAGAATGAAAAAAGAGAAAATTTTTATGCAGAAGAATTCCAACTCTGAATTGCTGCAATATAACCATCTAGTGAATGGTGAGGGTAATTGAAGTGGCATTTGTTGTTTAAAAAAAAAAGTACATCCAAACTGGTGCAGCTTTTTAAGTGTGCTCCCAACTGTACTATATATAAATCTTACTTTTCAGTACATATATATTCGTATATGACTATACACTAAAATGTGATTTATCTAAAATAAGCTGAGGGATTGAGCTGAGTGAACTTATAAATTGCATTTAATTTTACAAGCATAATATCCATTGTTTAAAATGGAAGACATACTAAAAGTTTGAGGTCATGAAAGAGTTCTTTTTTATAACCATTCTTTTGCTTTTCTGTTTTCAAAATTTGTCCAAAGGTTAAGATAAATTAAAAGCTTCTGTAAGGCAAAAGACACTGTCATTCGAACAACACAGCAACCTACAGACTGGGAAAGATCTTCACCAACCCCACATCTGGCAGAGTGCTAATATCCAAAATTTACAAAGAACTCAAGAAATTAAATGCCAAGAAACCAAATAATCCAATAAAAAAATGAGGAACAAAGCTAAACAGAGAATTCACAAAGGAGGAATCCCTAATGGCTGAGAGACACTTGAAGAAGTGCTCAGCATCCTTAATCATCAGAGAAATGCAACTCAAGAAGACTCTTGAGATTCCATCTCACACCTGTCAGAATGGCTAAGCTCAAAAACTCAAATGACAGCACATACTGGCTAGGTTGTGGAGAAAGGGGAACACTCCTCCATTGCTGGTGGGAGTGCAGGCTTGTACAATCATTGTGGAAATCAGTCTGGTGATATCTTAGAAAACTTGGAATAGCTCTACCTCGGGACCCAGCCATACCACTTCTGGGTATACATCCAAATGATTCCTCACCAAATCACAAGGAAGTTTCCTCATCTATGTTTATAGCAGCCTTATTTGTAATAGCTAGAAACTGGAAACAGCCCAGATGTCCCTCAACCGAGGAATGGATTAAAAAACTGTGGTACATCTACACAATGGAATGCTACTTAGCCATCAGAAACAATGAAATCATGCAATTTGCAGCCAAATGGATGGAACTAGAGAAGCTCATCCTCAGTGAGCTAACCCAGACTCAGAAGGATGCACATGGCATCTATTCACTTATAATCAGATTTTAGCCATATAGTACAGAATAACTATGCTACAGCCAATGCACCAAAGGGAACAGGAACATAGACTTTGTTACCTGTCAATGAGACACTTTGCCCTAGTGGTGCTGCCTTGTATGCCCCCAGTGTATGAGGAGGCTCTTGGTCCTCATATGACTGCTGAACTGGGGCAGGGGACTGTTATGTAGAGACACTCCACTCTGGAGGAGTGGGATGGAAGGGATGGGGGTAGAGGGTGGGAAGGCAGGACTAGGAGGGGTGGAAAGAGGGCACTATGATCGAGATGTAACCTGAAGTAATAAACAAACATAAAAAAGAATATATTATATGGAAAAAAGATATAATGAAATAATTATAGGAATAAAATTACAAAGGACCATAAGGCTTTGAAAGCATATTGAGGTCTTACAGTGATAACATTTAAAACAGGGTTATTTACACTACTCAAGACTGTTATTTGCCTATGGTTTAAAATCAAATCGGATATAAGATGTTTCTCTTTGTAATATAAAACTATAATAAAATTGGCAAAACAAATCTAAAATGTCTGGATGTTCTTTTTTTTCAAAACTCTCAAGAACTCACTTTGTTTACACAACTCTACCACCTCCTGCAAAACTGCAGTTCTAAGAAGAAAGTGGCACCAACTATTTGAATCTCAAGTTATACTAAGCAGGGTTTAACCTTCTAAATGAAATAGCTCCACTTAAAAAAAAAGTCTAGAAATTTGTACAACACCCCAAACTGTCGTCCTCCTTGCCTCATCTCCTATCCTATAGCCCAAGTTCAAGCTTTGTAAGAGAGATTATAAATAATAATGAGGCTTTGAACTACTGTAGATTTTTTTGTTGTTGTTGTTCTAGTTCAGAAAACTAGGGACATTCCCATCTTCGTTTGATGTACCTGTTAGGAACTCAATATTCTGCTGCTTCCTACTTCCCAGTCTCCTGTCATCCCCCCCCCCACCACCACTTTCCCCTCTACAGAGACAATGGGTGTTTCAACAAATGGAGCAAACTAACACTTGCCTAATAGAGTATCACTCCATTACAGGGGGTATCCATATTAGAACAGGGTATCAGTGCCCTGAAAGAGACAACTGTGTGTAACAGTCATTCATACCACAACTAGTATCATCAAGTATCTTTACTTGTATTTAAAACTTGGGGAAACTGCTTTAGGATTATTAAATTTTGCCCTTTGGAAGAAAGAACAAACACTACTAGAAAAGCCAGGCAAATTAATACAATGCTTGGATCAAGTAAGTCAGAAACTTAAGACTCTGGAGCAAAGTATCCTAAACATTCCAGGGCTCTCATTAATTCTGTCATGCTATCTATATCCATCAAAATGCAAGCACAAGTGTAGAGTTTAATTTTAATTGATTTTTTTTAATTATATGTATTTATGGGGTCCAGGAGGCAGGGGTCATGTGGGAATCAGAGGACAACTTCTTGTTTTCTTTCTATCATGTGGATCCCAATGTTTGACCTAGGCCATCAGGCTTCAGTGGCAAGCATCTCTACTGTCTGAGCCATCTTTCTCACCCCTGAATTAATCTCTTTGGGCCCTGGTTACCTTAGATGATTAGTATGTATTTCTGAATGAAGATTCAGATCTTGTCTTGTTCCCTGTATGTTAAATTCCTGTTTTGTGAGAATACGGAGAACTATCTTCCTTCCACCTTAAAATAGAAAAGGTAGTGCACACAGGAAATGTGAGGTGAATACAAGGAAGATTCACAGAGGATCCCTTGTAAACTGGCACTTAAAACAAAACAAAATAAAACAAAAAAAAACTTGAAGTGTTTTTTGCCACTTTCACTGCACACTCATGATCAAAGAAGGTGTGCACATTGTGTCTTTTAAAATCCTTTTTGTCTGCTTTCATCTCAGTCATCATTATCATGACTCAAACTGCATTTATGCCATAAAAATAGCCAAGGGGCTATCGTAAAACACCTTTACCTCAAGCCTGCCGACAAGTTCAGTAGTCTACCACACTTGGGATTATTAAGAGCTCCCTTAAATTCTGATGTCTTTTCCATAGTCAGGAGAAAAATTATCTGGCCTTGTGACTGGCAGTGTAGGTACCCATATAATATCAATATATTACAACTGGTCTTAAAAAGGTTAGAGTGAAAAAAGTTTTAAATTCTTAGCACATTCACCAAACACAATGCATATGTTTTGGTTAGATTTTGAAGATACATAATAATTTAATAGGTTTTGTGGAAACAAAACTACAATTTTAAGATTGTAGATATTTTATTACAAAGAGTACAGAAAAACTTGTTTGTAAATCATAGCGATGATTCTTTTTATTTATTTACTTTAATAATGTGCATATGTGTATTTGTACATGTGAATTCAGTGCCCGTGGAAGCCAGAAGAGGGTGACAGACCCCCTGAAACTGGAGTTATAGGTGGTTATCAGTCCCCTTGGGCTGATGCTAGAAACGAATTTGGGTTCCCTATAAGACCACTCCATGCTCTTAACTACAGAGGAATTTCTCCAGCTGCACGTAAATTATTTTAAGTAAATTCTATGAAAATACTAACAATGTTAACATAATTACAGCATCCAACGAAACTTTAAGGAAAATCTCTACGTCAAAATTATGTAAGTGTAAAGGTACTTTCTCTTAAAAGTCTTTCATTTCAGTGGTTGGGGTTGCAGTTCAGTGGTAGAGTGTTTGTCTAGCAAACCTGAAGTATTTAATTCCCAGCACCAGAAAAACATCTTTTAGTTCAAGAAAGACAAATACATTATAGGGCTATACAGAAAGACTGTGTCTTGAAAAACCAACAAACCAATCCAACAACCAAACAGAAGCAAATTAAATAATCATGAGTGAATTGTATGATTAATTTATTTTCATATTCATTTTTATACCCCTACCTCTTTCCAAGATAGTTAGTTGCAAGGGATATATGTTTTAGGAAGAAGCAATAATAAACAAAAACTTATTTCCTGAAATGTTATTACATTTTGTGAATGAAGCATTCCTTTCCCAACAAAAACAAAACCCCAGAAAATATCAATAATATCAATTATAGTCTTTTGTAAAAACTCATTTTCCCTCTTTGGCGGGGAAAACATGGTAAGGAATGGGTAATCCAAATGCAGTAGCTGTCAATCACTCATCTTTGGAAAACAGTGATCTTCTGCAATCAAACTTACGAAGACATTTGCAATGTTTTTGCTTTCTTTTCCCATAAATGTGATTATGATTGCTAAATTTATGGTAAAAGTCTTATAATTTAACAAGGATTTGGAAAATAAAGCCTGTTTCATGGCCTGAGGTTTTAAAAGATATGTAAATTCCTTATGTGAGACCTAAATCTTTTCTCCATTTTGGCACAAATAAAATAGGATCAATACTTGCTAGTCACAGTTTCTGAAACAAAAAAAAAAAAAAAAAAAAAAATATATATATATATATATATATATATATATATATAGTAAATCTTTGAGCCAAGTAAAAAGAAAAATGAGTTTGAACACTGTTAATTCTAAAATAGAAACGCTACAAAACTCAAAACTTGATTCTCAAAATCAGATTTGGGAGTATTTCTGATTTCAGATTTTCAGATTAGAAACAAGTAAATGCTGATATATATTCTGAAATAAAAAATGACCCACAATTTTAAACACTTCTGACCCCAAGCTTTTATGATACAGGATATAGTAACCTGCATAGCAGTTTGAGATCAATCAGCACAAATAATTTCATTGTGTCTCCAATTATTACAAGAAGTTGGGGGGTTCTTCCTTTTAGTTTAATGTTGTGCACATCACAATAGAGAGGTAATAGAAGGCCAGGGACTAGGGAATCTCTTTTCCTGACACACTCCAACCATATTAACCCTGAATTTGGACTGCTCAATCTAGGAATCGAATTTCAAAATATAATAAGTCCGTTTCACAAGTTTAGAAAATGTCTTGATAAAGTCAGGCATGGTGATGAATTTATCTAATCCCAGAACTTGGGAGACTAAGGCAAGGAGATCATGACCCCTGGGCATTTAAATAGTAAGACCTTACTTTTAATAAACATTCAAACAGGTGATAATAAGAAAACAGAAAAAAAGCCACCCTCCAGCGTGATTTAAAACACAATTACATTATCTTAATTACAAGTAAAGATAGGATAAACATTGAGTTTTTGTTGCTATTGTGAGCCTGAGCTAAGCAGATCAGGCTCACAGCTCACTGTGGAGCTGAGAATTTTCAATCTCTGAGCCTACTGCCTCCACCTCCCAAATACTCGGATTATTTGACCTTTTAAAAAAGCTAGATACACAGGGCTTACTTGGACAAATTCTACTGAGAAAGGTAAAAAGTATATCCAAATCAATTTAGTGCCAGGTACCCCTAAGAAATAAAGCATGAGTATAACACAAACAGATATCTTTAAAATGTATGTAGATGTGATAGATATAGTGCCATATTTAGGGGTTCGTTCTATAAACCAGGTGTTAAAACAGTTTTCACAACATCAAAGAGAATTCTTTTTATGGATATTAGTTTTTAAAAACTTAGGCATTTTATATATGTTTAAGATATACAAAACAGTATTCTGGAGAGAAATTTCTATGTAAAACACAATGTCTATAAAACTAATAATCTATAGTCACAAGTGAAGGGTATGTAGAATTTCGGCTTTATGATGTAGTTTTAGGAAAACAAATCTACTTTTCCTTTCTGTTAAGGATAAACATTTTTTTAAAGCCTGAACAAAAGCAATTCATCTATTAAAGGACAAAGGTAATAAAATTCTACCTATACTTTAGTCACAGAAACCAAAAGGTATCTACAGTATCATCTATAGCATACAAATGCTGTTGTGTACTGCAGAATGGTTTCAGAAATTTCCTGGTTGACTGTAAATTGTTTTTATTCCTTTATCCCTTCTGAACAACAGGCAATTAATGTTTGGCAATAAATACTCAGGGAAGTACCTAATTTACCATTAGGAAGTGTATTAAGTAAGGGGAAAGTCTTCGTCAGTAAATTTCACTTATATTTTGAAATTATTCTGACTTTTAAGAATTCATCTTGGGTTACTAATTTTTTTTTTCTTTAGTACAATCACATCAAGTAACTACTGAAGGGGTGGTGGTGACCAGCAACTAACTGATAACTCGGGTGTACTAACTACCCTGCCCAATCTTGAACAATACTGACCAGCAACTAACTGGTAACTCGGGTGTACTAACTACCGTGCCCAATCTTGAACAATACTGGAACAAACTGTGAAATGGAGGTGCTCCCCTTATTCACAGTAGTCAGAGACTAAGGCAGAGGGATAATTTCTACAAGGCTACCCTGATCCATCTCCCTAAGCAGAACAAATCAAAGCAAAATGAACCCCAACCCAAACAGAAAGCAATCAGAGAAGGAACATTGGTTTCTACTGGGGGCTTCTTACCTGATGGCCTGGACTGCCCTAAATACTCAGGGAGGTACCTAAGTATTTAGGCACATATTAATTTGTGTAGTGGGTTCTATCAATACCCCCATTTTGCAGAGAAGGAAACTAAGCTGGACAGTTGCCTAATAGAAGTTAGAATGACAGACAATGGAGCCTTGATCAGACACGCAGTCTGCTTTCATAGCTTGTGTCTCTGGCCCACACATATTCTCTCAGAGGCTCACAGCAGGTAAAAGAAAAATAATGGGGCTTATAGAGTGATATATTTCAGGGCAGGAAGTAAAAGTCCTGGTGTTTAAAATAATCCCATATCACTCAGATAATTTGGCAGTGTTTATATTGTTGTTTTTCTGTGTTAGTTAATTTACAATCTTAAACATTAAGCACACAACAGAGACCTAGTAAAGTCATATTGTGCAGAAAAGGAAGAAAAAAGTAATTTAATTGTGTCACTACTTAACTTACTTCTCACATCACATGTTGTTTCCTTGAATGTAAAATAGGATGACAATAAGGTCTCAGATTCTCAATGGCCTTCCAAACACACTTAATGTACACACAACTCCAAAGAATAAAATTCTCATGCTCTAAAAAGAAACTTCCTACTGTTTACTGTAACTTTCATTCTCAGAAAAAAGTAAAATAACTTTAAACATTATCCTTTAATTGGATTATCCTATATTAGAAACACAAGCAGAACATGCATTACATAGAATACAAGATGTGAACAAAATTACCATAGATTGCCAAAAAGGTGGTCCTCCAATCACTGCCAGCAAATGCATGATTATTATGAAGATTTGCACTTCAGTCACATCAATTCTGATTAGGTACAAAAAGCCAAAAAAGCAGAATTACTCAAAACATGATTTCAAGTTAATTACTTGCAAGCAAAGCAGCATCCCTCTATCATGCACAACAGAAGATAAATTTCAAATATGGAGCAAAGGGGGGAAAAAGAGGTATCAAAAATTTGTTATGAACAAAATCATGTAAAATTCAGAGCCTTTCAATTCAATTTGAAATATTCCAGAGCAATAAAAACCCCCCTCTCTAAAGCAAATTTCCTACAGCTTAACCTTTCCCACCAAAAAGAAAAGTATATGTATATATTAAAATCTGAATATCAAGCAGAGAATTACATTGTATAGCAACATAGTATGCAATCCTGAAGTAAGTTCTCTGCAGTGGCAACTGAAATGGTGAAATTTAACTGAAGAAAACAAATATATTGCCCTCTAGATATATTTATTTAATGTCCATTGTGCTACAGGTGTGGGGGAAAAAATCAACCAATTCTTAATCAGATTCTTCTTCTCACTATGTTAACTACCCTCACATTCTGGAAAGATAATTGAAAATAGCTGAGTATGAGCTTCGAGATTATTGAAAATGACCTCATGACCAAGAAGAGTCAAGAAGAGTCGAACAGTGCAAAAGCAAGGTGGGGAAGGGCAACAGAAATTAGAAGCCTTAAAGTCTGAAGGAAAAAAAAAGAGCATGGGCAAGAATACTGAGGAGCAGTGTCTGTGTGGGTGTCCCTTTCCTGCTGCAGGTCAGCATTTCGTACAAGCTTAGGCCTGACGTTTTTAGATGATAGAATCCAAACTTTAAGGGAAAGAATTTATTCTACATTTTTTTTTATTTACAAGGCTATTCATTACAGAAGTACTTATGATAGAAAAAATTTAAATCCCTTAATGAATGAGTTGTTATATAAGTTCCACATAATGGGACAGTTTATAGCTTTTCTGAGGTGCCATGGCAGTGCCCTGAGTATTGAAATGGGAAGGTATCAAATATTAAGTGAAAAACAAGTTCCAGAATGTGTATAAGCTACATTTTGTGAGAAAAAAGTAAAACAAATAATAGTTTCCTTTTGTTTCTATCAGTAATTCCATAATACATTTTGGGAAGCACATCAGAAACTAAGGAAAGTGTTACCTACTTGGGAAGGACAGTGTGGGGGACTGTTGGCAGCTGGGGAGTAAAGACAAGAGGATTTCCCACTCTGTACTTTTTTATGGTGTTAGTTCTCTTACAAAGTGGATACTTTCTTAACTGTAAAAAAAAAAAAAAAATCTAAGAAAAGCCACGTGTCAACACCAAGAAGGTTCAATTTGTACAGAGTGGAATTCCCATTTCTACAATTGATACTTAAAGCAGACACTTCACGTGAACTTAGGGTATGAAAGTTCTCACACCCAGAAGTAACTGGCTTGAAACCAGTCCTTTCAAAATAAAACTTTATTTGCTGGATAAATGCTTTTTAAAATAAATGCATATTTAGCTGCAAATAGTAAGGTAATTATTTTGATATACACATTTATTAAAAAGATTGGACTGAAGTAAGCTAACAAGACTCTGTAGAGCTGACCTGGCGGGTGGTGATGCCAATAAGGGGAATTACACTCAGGAGCAGACTCAGGAGACTAAGCAGGTAGGTGTGTCAAAGATGATCGGTTCTGTCTCGGGTGGAGGGCAGACATCTTACAACATTTTGCTGGACATATGAAGTAGCCTTTTGGAAGGGGAAGGGCCAGAAGTATAGAATTACAAAGTGAAAATGGAGAAACCTCACACAATTAATCTTTGATGAGTTTAAGAGTGAAAAGGAAACATGAAAGATCTTTATAGTCTCAAAGTAGGGTTCCTAAGAAAAATGTTGGAAGATTTTCTAAACTAATCAGATACCGTCACTGTGTGTGAGAGAGAGGGCCAAGGAAAAACTTACCAGTTAGTAAGTAACTAGGTGTATTTTTTTTTCTTTTTGCTTACTGCACTTAGAGCAAATGTCTGAACTCCCTTCATGAGAACTGCCTATCATTGCTCCTGGAAAAATTAAACACAATCCAGTGCAAAGCCATCAAAGGGTTGTGAACTGAAAGAAGCAGGGAGCAGAAAGATGGTGTCCAGGAGACAGACCACTTCGCTGCATGCAGTCACTCTCCCAGTAAATCTGTCTGGGCTGAGTTTATAGTGACACACTTTGACTGCAGGAAACATCACTGTCTAGAAGGGGTATTTGTCTCAGTAGCAATCTGAGATTTCTGTAATCAGTTTTCTTTCTTCTGTTTTTAGGATTTGTCTTATTTGTGTGTATTTCTCTGTGATTAGAATCTGTGTGAACACTTGTAGACAGGTGCATTGATAGAGGCCATAAGAGGGCTTCATATTCTGTTAGACATGGAATCACAGGCCTTTTTCTGATGCCTGGCTTGTCACATGAGCGCTGAGATCCAAACTTCAGACTTCCTAATTGAGTAGCAAGTGCTCTTAACTACTTAGCCACCTCTTCAGTTCACTTAAATTTTTTTCATTATTTTTTTCAAAATGGAGACCAAAAGGTGATTATGTTCCCCAATTAATGACTAGTTTTCAAAAACAAAGACAATAACCATCACTTAGGAAAAAACATCCTTGAAGACAGAGACCTGTAGCATAAGAACACTCAAAACAAAGACTTATTTAAAAAATTAAAAACAGGTTTCTTTTCTGTAGCATTAGTTTGCTACAAACCTTCAGAGGGAGAAAACAAAACTTTCTTTACCCTTGAAGGTGCTTTGAGATCTTTATTAATACTTTTTTATAATCAATACCTTATTAGTATTGATTTAAAATAATTTATTATTTCTACTTACTTTTAACACATTCTCAAAGGACAAGCATTTTCCCAGGGACTGTGAACAACCCAAAGTATAAACTCTTGTCAGGGCATATCTAAACTATTACAATCCAGAAACAAACTGTTTAGATGGCTATTGTTAATCCCATTAGTCCCATCCATGGATTAATGATTTCTTTAACATCATCATTATTTTATTTTATGTGTATGAATGTTTTGACTGTATATATGTTTGCACACCGTGTGTGTGTGTGTGTGTGTGTGTGTGTGTGTGTGTGTGTGTGTGTGTG
>CAJQZJ010031560.1:514012-678780 GCA_907164525.1 Lophiomys imhausi
GTGTGTGTGTGTGTGTGTGTGTGTGTGTGTGTGTGTGTGTGTGTGTGGTGTATACAGAGGCTAGAAGAGGGTGCTAGATCCTCTTTAGTGTCAGACACTAAACTGGTGTTACACATAGTTGTAAGCATCAGTGTGGGTTCTGGGAATTGAACGTGGGAAGAGCAGCTAGTGCTCTGAACTGCTAAGTCATCTCTCCAGCACCAGCAAATTGCTTCTAACAGCACTATTCTAAGGGTTCATACAGCAAGGAGAACAGGTAGGCATGGTGGCACTGGCCTATTATTCCAGTACTCTGTGGCCTTAAGCAAAAGAACGGCAAGTTCAAGGCACCCAGCTTGGGCGACACAGCTAGACCATGGCAGAAAGAGAACAAAATGCCCCTAAGTGAACATGGGTCACTTTACCCTCTAAGTAGGAACAGTGAATTCTTTCTGCTCACATGAAAATCTCAGCAGCTGTCAAACACTAGAGGTTGGCAGTTTAGAAAACTCCCTATCAGGACTGTTATTACATCAGAGGAAGAACTTGGCCTTTACAAGTAGTAAAAAGATGTAATAACCCAAGCTATGGAAGTTTGCTAACTATGAAGAAATTTCCTGACCTCTCTCTTGCTACAGTGATGGAGATAAATCAAGGGCCTAACACGGCGGGGTGGGGTGGGAGTGGGGACACGCACTCTACCAGTTAAGTTACATCCCAGCCTCTGATTATTTTCTAAGTTTCATTTTTGTTCTCATCTTCAGAAAGACAGTAAATGCACAAATGCATTTGGTTTGAGTTCTAATTCAATTTGTAATGAGGGATGTAAAGGGAAACAAAGAGCTGCAAACCATACTCGTCTTTTCCCAGAACTTAACATGGCTTTCCCCTCCACGATAAGAAAATAATCTAATCTACCTTTCTTTTACATGTATCATAAGTATTTTAAAGACAATCTTTGAAGCTAATTTGTAAGTATAACTATTTCTATCATACCATAAATAGTAAATATGACTGTTTTGTAACTTGGGCTTACTATTAGCATGATTAATACAGAATATGTAGTAGGAATAAATTCACAATAGAAACAAAACAAAACACACACAAAAACTATCTTAGTTTGTACAACCTGACTTGTGAGCTTATGTTAAAACAAAACAAAATTTTCCCTTAAAAATCATCAATTTTAAGGACTCAGGAATCACATTCAATGATTAGGACATTATTAACTACAGATTTGCTTGTAAATAGATGTGAATATGAAATGCTATAGGTGAGTGCAGTGTTAGGGGACTGAAATGATCAGCCAAGATATTTTACTTTCTACCTTGAGGAGGGGCAAATGGTGCATGACAAGCTATGATTAATACTAACTAATGTTAACACAGAGTTGAACAATAACTCCAAGTATTTTTAATTCAAATACTATATGCAAGGAAAACAGACAAATCTGTTTAGTTTTTAAATAAGTTGAATTATTAAAAACAGGATTACCTACCCTAGGAGTATCAATCCTCAGATTTTCTGAGAAAATTTAAGAAAGACAGCCCATTGAAAACTTTAAGTAGAGCCAAAGTCCCCTGAAGCAGAACTAGGAGGAGGCCCAGACTTAAGTGGCAGCCTTTGAAACAGAAGAACCAAGGATGTTTTCAGATCACTTAGAGTCCTCAGTATGTAGTTAAAGAGTTACTGTCTTATTTTTCCTTCTTTGTCAGTAATTGAAGAAATCTGTGTAGTACTGGAAGTTGCTAAGGCTTTACAATAAAAAGATAAAGAAGATTCACTATATGCCATGTGTAGAGTCATTAGTGCATTGTGTGTTTTTAATACTCTCTATCTTTACAGCTACCCTAGGTGGTGGGAACAGCATTACCATTTCACACATAAGGACACTGAGAAGTGTTAAGTGACTTTTCCAAAGTTACAGAGAAAATAAGTAGGACCTTGACAAGAAAGGGGAGTGCTGTTCCTATGCAATTCTGAAACTCTTTACTTTTTAATCCATTAATCAGGTGAGATAAATGTTTGTCTAAGTTTACATTTTTTTCTTATCATTTCAGGGTGATGTTTCCCTATTGTAATACAAACTTACCAAAAGTGTTAGAATATAATAAACAATAGAGGATAGTTTAAAGGCTAATTCATTTAGAAACAAATTAGTAACAACAATTTGTCCTAAAGCTTTTTTCCTCCAACTCTGAAAAAATAAAAGGACATACCTGATATGAATTAATTTCGGTTATTAAAATCACTGATCACTGAACAAATGATCAAGACAAAGTAATAACTATACGAGTAAAAGAAAGGCTCCAAAAGGTAGTACCTAATAAAAGTGAAAACAGAATTTCTAGAGAACACAGTATATTAAAAATTTTGTTAATCATATTAAAATGCATTAGTCTACACAGACATTTCAGCACAAAGGGCTGTACATTTTGGGTACTTTTTTTTTAATTTAAGATCATCCTGTCAATGCTGGGTTATGACTTTGAGTACACTACACAAACACTCAACCCCTTAGTTACATCCTGAACCAAAATGTCTATTATTTTTATTTTCATAAACATAGAAGTAAATAATACTGCCTATATTCTGACTGTTAGTTTCATTAATAATACAGGTGAAGGTGTATGATTAGCCCTAAGCAGTAATAGGAAACCATGAGCTATCAAAACCAACATAGCTAAACAATTACAATGAGCATAAAGCCTCAGGTCTTTGGAGAGAAAAGCTGAAGATGGGCAGAGTGAGGTCTATAAATACTTATGCAAACACATTGTAAATTCAACTGAAAATGGCTTTTGTTTTGATCCTGGAACCTACTAATGTAAATTTCAGTATTCTCCACATTCTAAGGTTATTTTGTCTCCAACACTTACTGTTCCCGAGTAACTGGATTTAGAATGCTGCAATGTGCCTTTCAGAAAGTACACTGCTAACAAAGTGGAAGAAAAGCAATGTGGCCTTGTAGTCAGAACAATCTGTCAAGTTTTCATCCTGACAAATGTTCCCCAACATTTCTTGAATGATAAAATAAGATGAATGCAAGCTCTATTCTGCTTGCAAATAACTTTTTTCTTATAGTTTAATATGGTATAGGATTCTGGATTACCTGACTGAGGAAACATTTCTTAAAATCACAAGGTCAAAATTAAGATTCTAACGTAAGAAGGAAAAATTCCATATATTAACAATTAGTACTCTATTTGTGAAATATACATCTATCTACTATGAGGGAAAAAAGTGAAAAGGGAAGGCATTCTAAGGACAGCTATAGTAGCATGAGAGCTGAGGGTAATTTCAAAATCACAAATAAGAGAGGAAAATGTTAGAAGAAAGACAAACAAGATCAGATAGATGAGCTTAGCTTCTAGCTTAAGTTTATGGAGTTATTTTTGTTTGTTTTGTTTAACTAAGATTGTTGTTAATCTAAGCAGAACTACAATAGTTAAAGGACATGCTAAGAAGTTAAGAGAGTAAGCAGAATGTTTCCTAAATGAATATGGAGTTCACTCAATCATGTGAAAAACAAATCTCTGCTTGTTTTATTTTGTTTCCAAATAGCAATATATGCATAAACAACTGATCAATACATATATGGTTCTTCCATATATATGAAAGAAAAAGATAAATATGATAAAAGATAAAAATGGTGGAAAGGAGTTTGTTTTAAAAAGCATCACATAGACTGCAAACAATGTTAAGTAATACGGAAAAATGGGAGACAAAATTGTCATCCGCATCTCTCCAGAGATACTGCTTTTTGCAAAGTTTTGTAATGTATATAAGGTGGATTTTTATTGCCCTATTGTATCTTAAAATCATTTATTTTCTAATAACATTTATCTATAAAATACCACCAGAAACACTTGACTTTTCATTTCTTCAATTATTCTGTGCATGACAAAGGAGCTGTCTTTATTGAACTCACACCACTGTTCATTAGACTGCATGAATATTCTAGCAGTTACCGTGAAGTTCCAGAACCAGGGGCCCACGGTTCCTGAGAGAAGCTGGCATAATATAATTATGATCTGGGACTCTGTAACATCGAATCTATGCATAAGGAAACAAACATTTCAAAATAACTTTACTCAGATATTTTTCTAATGATCCTATTAAAACAGCTAGCAAAAACTAGACTTCAAAGGAAGCATCCTCTTTATAAAAACACTCAGACTAAATGACATAATTTATGACATGCTATCCTTGTGCATACACAAATATTTCTTATTCACATTACATTAGTAGTTTAAAAGGTTGAACTGCAACACACTAAAATGACTTGTAAGTAGTTGCTTGGAATATTAGTACTAAAAATACAGTCAATTACTGAGGAGTGGCAAATGTTACCTGCCATGTAATTTCATTACAAGTCCCTCCAATAATGGAAACCATGCAGACCTTTTTTGTAGATATGTACATTCCTAGCACCTAACTATTCTGTAAGTTTCATTTTTATTTCTGAGTTGATAGAGATACATAAAAAATCCATTTGACTTGAACCTAGTACATTATTTATTAAGATATAAAGATATTTAAATAATAGTTTGTGATTAAGCAAGTTACTCATCTTTCCCCAGAATCATTTATTACTCCCAATTTTGAGGATCAAACCAAGGACCTTGAACATGTTAGGAAGCAGTTTACCATGGAGCTATTAATACATCTTCAGTCACTTTGCCAAGAATTTCTTTCTCTCTTTTAGATCTAGGGTCTATACAACTTAGGGCAGCCCATAAATTTCTATATACCCCAGGCTGGCTCTGATCCACCTACCTCTGCTTACCCACTGTTGTAATTCTATACCTGTGGTACCATGGCAAATACTTTAAAAAGAAGGAAAAAAAATTAGGGTTCCTGGCCCAGCTGGTCTCAAAAATCTCTATTTACTGGAGGAAGATCTTAAACTTCTGCTCTTCCAGTTCCTACCTTAAGAGAGCTAAGATTATAACCATGTCCTGTCAGGCCCGTTTATGAGTTTGGAGATGGAACCCAGGTTTTTGGGTATGCTAGGCAAGCGCTACACCAAGTGAATTACATCCCAGCCCACTGGCATTCAATTTTGAAAACATGTATCGTCCCTTTAAGATCAGAAGATAATCTTTCTTACTTTCTAGTAGCTGCAATGAATATTCTGAAAAAAAAATCACCATCTTGTACTAATTTTCTTACCTCTTCTATCTTGAAAAACTAGGTAGGTACATGTGGAAATAAGAAGTGAGAAAGAGTAATATAATGAAGACGGTTTTCTCTTTTATTCTGAATGAAGAAAAAAAATCAAATAGGCAAGCTAGATGCGGAATGTGTCTGGCAGGTGCAGGCAGGAGAACCAGGAGGTCAAGGCCGCTTTGGTTCCCATTTTGAGGCTACTGTCTCAAAAACAAATCAAATTTGCCATGTTGTTCTATGGCCTGATAATCTCTAGCCTAGAATCTTCCTTTTCTTTTCCCTCCCCCCACCCCAATTCCACACCAACATCATAATTCTCAACTATAATAAATCAGCTATTTTTAAAGTAACATCCAGTTCAATCATTAAAGAAGTTTTGAAATATAAATAATCAAAGAAAAGAGTTTAACTTTTAAATAGAATAGCTTTTAAACAAAAACTAAAATTAATCTAAATAAGAACCAATAACAGTGATGATAGAAATATGTTCCTAATTTTATCTGATGATCAAGGAACCCTAACTTTAACTTCATTTTTACATTAATACAAATATTTGTCTTAGAATAGTATCTGTAACACTAGGCTCCCAGTGAATAAGCTTTGCATGGTAGTGTATGCCTATAATTCCACCACTTCTAGGCTCAGGCAGCACAGTGATTTCAAGAACAGTTTAAGTCTATGGTGAGATCCTGTCACAACCAAATCATCACCATCACACAGCTACACAGGAACAAAAAGGTTTCTCACATTAGTAACATGTGACAAAGTCTTAAGCATATACAGAGAGGCTGTACACAGGTATTCCGTGTAAAGCTTAACAATTCTTCAGCAGAAAATAGATTAGACATTAACATTAATGGAGTAGATATATAAGGTTTGAGAGATGGCTCAGTGGTTAAGAGCACTGGCTGCTCTTGCAGAAGACCTTGCAGAAGTTTCCAGTTTCCACAAGGCAGCTCATAAACCTCTGAGACTGCAGTTCCAGGGGATCTAACACTATCTTCTGGTCTCTGTAGGCCACACTGCATGGAAGTGGTGTACAAATACACATACAGGCAGGCATTCACAGATACATATAAATAAATATAAATAAGTCTTTAAAAACATTTATTTATTTTGATTTTTTTTTAGTAGTGCTGGATATTGAACCTAAGGTCTTGAAGAGAGCTGGTAAGTATACTACCATTTAGCCAGATTCCCAGTGTCAAAATCAGTCTTTTATTATAAGTCTTCAATAAATTATTCTTTAGAAATTATTACTTGAATAAAGAAGATAAACTAAACTTGTCAGACTACAAGTAAACATATACTTTAACTTTTTTCATTTAACTCTGGGGAAACATAAGTTTATTTAATAAAAATGTTTTATGGTTATCATTTGTAGTTAAAACAAATGTAAAATCTTGTAGTATATACTGAAAATGCAATAAAGGTACTGTGGAAACCAATTTTCTACCTAATTATAAGTACACTAGAAGTAATGGCATAAAATTAATACACTCTAAGACTATATAAGTAACGAGAATCTCAGAGATCACCTAACATAAAACTTACATTAGGGCTGATGATGCAGCTCAGAAGAACACTTACCTAGCATCAGAAGGCCCCGAGTTCAGTCCCCAGCACCCAAACAAACACACATAAACACAAACCTCTGGAGCACTCAAATGAAAATATACTGGCTTTTGTTGGTTAGTTTTTTTGCCAACTTGACACAAATTAGTGTCATCTGAGAAGAGGGACCTTCATTGGAGTAAAAGCCTCCATCAGATTGGCTGGCCAATCTAGACAAGTCTGTGGAGCATTTCTTGATTGATGATTATGACAGATATAAGAGGGCCCAGCCCCTGTGAGGTAGTCCTGAATTGTCTAAGAAAGCAGGCGACTAAGCCATGGAGAGCAAGTCAGTAAGCACACTCCCCATTGCCTCTGCTTCAGTTTCTGCCTCCAGGTTCCTGGCCTGGCCTTGCTTTCATGATGGACTGAGCTGGATGATGAAATAAGCCCCTTTCCCCTACAAGTTGCCTTATTATGGCCTTATCATAGTAATAGAAGAAAACTAAGACATGACCTGATTTCAACTTATAATCTCACCTCTTAATTGAATTTTTTGTTTCTTTGTCCCCAAACAATAATTTTGTAGACATTCTGCCAGTTGTGGTGCTGCACTCCTATAGTTCCAGCACTTGGGAAGCTGACATAGAAGAATGGCCATGAGTTTGAGGTCTGCCTACTCACACTGAGTTCCAGGACAGCCTGGGCTGGAGTGAGACACTATTTCCAAACAACTACCAGACAAAAAAAAAAAAAAAAAAAAACAAGCAAAAAACAAACCCAAGAGATCTGCCTTTACAGTATGGGGAAAATTTTAAAGCCAATATTTTACATAAATACTGTTTCTATTAAAAGATTAAAATAGCTTAACTGATTTGATTTATAAGTATATTTCATTAAAAAATGGTTTTGCTGAACATAGTAGCATACACCTTTAATCCCAGGACCCAGGAAGAGGGATAGGTGGATCTCTGTGATTTTGAGTCCAGCCTGGTCTACGTAGATCCAGGCCAGCCAGTGTAGTCAGGGCCATATGGTAAGAGCTTATCTCAATAACTAATTAAATAAAATTAATTCTATACATACATCTGCAGGATATCAATGTCAAAATACCTACATATGGAGGGTTTAAGACTTCAGAGCAGAATAAGAACTTTTAAATAATCTAAAGCATAGTCATTTAAAGATAATTTATTACAAACAAGCTTCAAATCACAATACTTCTTTAAAAAAACACTGTGATAAATGGGAGAGGAATACAATATATTTCACAGCACACAATACTCCTTTGTCTCAGGATACAGAAAGAATTCTATTTGCTTTCAACACTTCTGTAGCATCTGGCACCACCTAACCCCGTATTATTTGTAGGGACTTTGGATTTCTGTACTTCTCTGATAATTATAGCATGTTTCTTCTTTCGCCAGCCCAGCTCTCCAATTGAGTTCTCTGACTTTATCTTTTTCACCATTCCTTCCTACTAAGGCCAGTAAAAATGTAAAGGGTTAAGCTGAGCCTGAAAGAGTGAAAGTGAACAGCACCAGTACAGTCTAAGAGAACTGTGAGGCAAGGGTCTGCCCAGATGTCACAGTCACTACCATTTTTTGTGCAAGGCAGTTTTAGCTGTGACCACAGCAAAGTACTGAAGGATATAGCTCATAAATATCAGAAGTGTATCCAAAGCATATTTGTTTTCTCAAAATGCTAGATTTTAATTGGAAGGTATTTACTCACAGAAGAATTAAAATCATTTTTAAGTGATTTCTTATACTCAGAAGCCAGAAGGTGTCAGATCTCATAGAGATGAAATAAAAGTTGGCTACGAGCCGCAAGGCAGAGGAGCTGGGAATTGAAATGTGGTCCTCCGAAGGAGCAGTGTACACTGTTAACCACATAGCCATCTCTCCAGCCTTTATGAAATTTTTTGTGCTATTTGTTCAAAATACTATGAACTTAAAATAGAAACTAAATATTAATATGAAGGAGACTCAAAAGAACAAAAATATCTTTATTTTGTGTTTAAGTTTTGAGATAGATTCTCCCTATGTAGCCCAGGCTGGCTCTGACCTTCCAACATTCCTCCCTCAGCTGCCCAAGTCCTGGCACACACCATCATATGGCCTCAAACTTCTTTGGTAAACATACTATTTTATAAGGTTACTAAGAGCATAAACATCTGAATTTATTACATGCAAAAGAGAAATGTTCATGATCCTTTCACTCATCATAAATGACACTGAAACAATTCAAACAAAAGTGTTCAAAAATAGTGTTTGTAATGTTGAGGATGCTTTCATTTTCCCTAGGAAAAAGTAAAAAGAATCTACATCTAAAAAGTTCTTTACTTAAACTACAATTGAGAACTGATCTTGTTTTTTGTTAAACAAGAAGAAAATTTTATTTTCTTTCATGTATACAAAACTGACTGAATTTAATCTATCATATACTTACTATATAACGTCATGAAAAAAATGTGTGAGCTCTGGGGGGACTTTATTTATGTATTCTCTATCATCTAGTGTATTGGTTTTTGATGAGTAGTTCCTTATGTGTAAAGAACTAATGGTATTTTCCATGAATGCTACAGCATTCATGGAAAATTTTTACTTTTAAAAGGCAATTCAGTGCTACTTCAATGTAGTTGTACAATTTCCCTTATGACATTTGATTTAAATTTAGGTATGATATTTACATTGGCCCCGATACAGGTATTCTACTAAATTACATTAATTATTGGCAGGACTAGGTACATACAGGTATTCTACTAAATTACATTAATTATTGGCAGGACTAGGGATTGCACCTGGGATTCCAGGTATGCTAGGAAAACTTTCTCCCACTCAGTTCTATGCCTATCTGAGAATATTTCCAGTCTTGCATCTCAAGCTATCTTGTTCCACAAATCATTCTTACTTCTCTGTTCTCTTAGTAATTTTCTAGTGATTTCTAGTGAATGTTTAATTATTTTGTGTCCTCTGTCCTCTCCTCTATATACAAATAACTTGATGGAGAATGTAACTTATTTATCTCACTACAGTATAGCTCCTACTCCACCCCTACACAGAAACTACTATGGATTGTTCATATCGTCAAATAGAGCACATACTTTTCTGTCCTTATTTTGAGTCCTAGCAGCATCATTCTTTCTTGAAATTCATGAACCCCTGGCTTTTCATTCCAATAAGACTCCTCCCACTTTGGTTGTTCAAATATTTTCACAGCCTTCTTTTTAAGCTCCTTCCCTAAGTTTTCTATCATTCTTACTCTATTTATATGTACAACATCCCTTACAGACATTTTCTGGATAGAATTTGCATCTTAAATTGGTTTCTTTTCCTAAAGTACTTTTCTACACTCCATACAATCTCCCAGTGAAGAGAAGTCGTGGGGAAGTCATCTGCCCTTCTATTCATTCCGTGCCCCTATCGAGAGACTACATCCTACAGTGTCTACCTCTGAAGGCTTTCTCCAATCTACCCCTTTCCCTACAAGAACAGTGCATTGTGTTAGTGTAGGCTTTACAGCATCTCATGTTAATTATGCTGACTCTTATTAAGGGATCTCTTTGTTTTTGTCAAAGTTGACCCTGCTTACTCTGTCACATTGTCAGATCTTTCTAAAGGTATTTTTGTCATTTCCCAGCTTTAGTTCTTGCAAAAGTTCCCCGTAGATCACGATAAAAGACTTTTTTTTTTTTTTGGGGGGGGAGGCACAGGAGAAAAGGCAAACAAGACTTTCTGAGTTTTTGCCAGTCTTATCGCTGCTACTCCCTTACACTTATCTTATGATCCAACCACATGGGGGTGTATAGTGTTTTAAATACATTCTTTATCACAGGAAATTCTAAGACTGGAAGATATAAAGCTATGGATACCAATACAAATATTATAGCAAAAAGCTAAGACTACTGTCTATTTACTTTTTCTCTAAAAAGGTACATTCATGCTTAATTCTCTCTTTTCAGTTCCTACACCATATAGCTGGTGTTGCATTACTTGAAAGGGAAAGAGAAAACTGGAAGGGACTGGTTTGTAAATAAGGTTAAAGTTAAATCCAACTGAGATTCAGTATCCAAAATATCTCTTCCCCTAAGTCTAAAGGTCCAAACAACACTGAAACCCTGAGACAATAAGCAATGAAACATAAATGATGTGAAATCTAAACATAAAAAGTCATGGCATTTCTGAAAACCCCAGCATCACTAAAACTTACAACTGAATTATGAAAATCAAATGAGCTTAGAATTTTAAATAACATTTTACGATTTTACCTAAAGGAGAAAAAGATTATGAAAATATTATTTTAAGAAAACTATGTAAATAGTACTGAAAACAAAGCAATTATGCACATTCAATTACTGTTTTCTTTAAATTAGCACATTTTCTGAGCATGGATCATTTCATAAATAGCTGATGAATGCACAGACAGAATTTTCACATGAACTATCATGCCGCCTTCAGACAGATCTTAAACAGTCTCTAAATATTGTTTTCAAATTATTCGAAGAGACTTCTTCTAAGTAAGTTAGCACCAAAAATATTAGTAATTATTTTATTAAGTTCTATTTAACAGTTGGTAAGAATTTACTCTTACTGTGTTTCTGTGCCTTTACTTGTTTGGTTATCTCAGTAGTCCCAAAGTTCTATATTTTTCTTAATTTAGCAAACATCATATGCACTGAGTTTGTGGTGAGCAACTGAATTTCTAAGTAGTCTAGCCTTTTGGAGGTCTATTAAAACAATTCTTATTTGGGATCTAAGTAAGTAAGTAAGTAAAAGCATTAGGGATTCAGGGACTAGGTTAAAATGTGTTGTAGTCTTCAGACATTTTTTATTTTGTCATTTCCTGAATACAGCCTTTTCTCAAAAAAATTATCCCAAACCATAAGAAAGAATAAATAGGATCTCTAATAATTAACTAAAAACCAGATGGTGGGGGCTGGAGAGATGGCTCAGTGGTTAAAAGCACTGACTACTCTTCCAGAAGATCTGGGATTGATTCCCACCACCCACAAGGTATCTCACAACTGTCTCTAACTACAGTTCCAAAGGACCTGTCCCCTTTTGGCCTCTACAGACCCTGAATACATGTGGTACACAGACACATAAGCAGGCAAAATACCCATACAGATCTCATAAATCTAACAAAACAAAGCAAGCAAGCAAGCAAACAAACAAACCCTAGATGGCATTCACCATCCTTAATCACATTCCAAGACTAGTTTACTCATTAATCATTATGGAAAAGTACTGATCAACAAATAGGAACTTTCCATTCAGGTTTTGTAAATTTTTAAGTAAAACAGTATAAAATACTAAAACCTAATTAAACTATGGTATTTAAAGAAAAGACCTGTTTCTTGCTCTCAAAAACTCCTTCTTCTCTTAAAACAGCCCCCCACAAAAAAAACCAAACAAACAACAAAAAAACCTTTATTTTTAATCATGTGATGATTTGCCAGAAAAGGATGTCAGATCTGCTGGAGCTGGAGATACAACTGGCACAAGCCACCTGACTTGGGTGCTAGGAGCTGCACTCAGGTTCTCTGTAAGAGCAGTGCATGCTCTTAAGCACTGAGCCATCGCTCCAGCTCAGAAACTCTTTCTTGAAAATGAATTTTACATGTCAAAATAAAACATGGGATTAAGGTAAAAAAGCCAGTAGGATAAAAAAGTGGATTTGGAAAGACCAGTGAAGATGAGTAAGGACCTACTACTTTTCACTCTCCTATTAAAATGCTGACTAGATGATTCTGGTACTTCCTTCCCAAAGAAATTCAGAGATACACAGGACAAAAAGAAAATAGTTTTAAATAGTTACTTAAAAAAAATAAGTCAGTTTAGTGATTTGATCAATTTTTGATACTTAACATCTGTAAGCAACATTCCCCATATTTGAAAACAATAAGATTACCATTTAGTATTACTTACATTCCAAATCGCAATGTTCCAGAAACATATGTTTGCCAGTGTGCACAATAGAACATGAATGTCCCAGCAAAACAACAAAAAAACATCCAGTCAGGATTTGTCCCAAGTTGCACTGCAATACAAGTTCCAAGAACCACAAAAACTGCAGAAGAAAAATGACAATGAAAACCAAATGGTATCAGTAATACCACTGACCTGAAAATTATCTTAGATGAGATAAAGCAAAGTTCTTCAAAGCAACTAAAACAGTTTAGCATGATTTTGAGGATTCTCCTTACTTAGGAATAGTATAGTACCAGAAGAGTAGCAAAACATTTCAGGGTGCTGGACATGCTACCAAGCACATGCCTGCCGCAACACTCAGGAAGCTAAAGCAGGAGAATACAACTCAAAGCCAGTCTTGGCTACACTGGGATATCCTATCTCAAAAAGTGAAATCAAATCAAATCAAATTACATTAAAAAAGCAGAAACTTGAGAGATGATTTAGGGGTCTGGTTTCCTCTTCTGGCCTCTGAAGGCAGCTGCACTGGGGTTCTCACATACACACGCAGTCCTGATTAAAAAAGTAAAACAAGCAAACAACTCCCCCCCCCAAAAAAAAAACATAAGCCATTTAAGCAGAAAGAGTCAGAAACAAAACAAAAATGAAAACAGTGCAGTGAACTTCAACACCATCTAAGGAACCTGCTTGCTTGAGAATAGAAAGCTGTCCCTTCTTATTTAGCAGCTATCACCATGAGTCGTACAGAGTAAAAAGATTTCTTCCCACTATAAGTTTGAAAGTTAAACTACAATGTAAAGTGACTCATTTCAAATTACAAAAAATAAGACACTTGGCATTCTACACTTTCCTCATTAAATTCTAATAGTCTTTCAAATTACCCAATTATTTTTCATTCGGTGAAAAGTTTGCGTTTTCCTTAATCTGACTTTCTTAGCTGCTTTTCTTCCTTCAACAAGCAGGCTACCATCAGGACAAAATGAAGTAATGATTTTGATATGCTAATTTGGACCAAGGCATAAAATTATCAAGACTTAAAATATTTTAAACACCATGCCAAATGATAGAACCACTGAAGGTAAAACTAAAATGAGGGAAACACTCATGTTAGGAATATTAGAAATTCATCTTATTGCTTTGGTGTGATTTTGAGGTAGGACCTTACTATCTTATTATTGAGGCAGGCTGGCCTTAGGCTTGCCACATAGATCGTGCTGACCTTATACTTATGTTTTCCCTGCTGTAGCCTCTCAGGTGAGGACTGTTCGGTGCACACCACAATGCCCTCCTCTATTTCATTTCTAAGTTTTTTTTTCTAAAAATGCATTCAAGTATTATTTGAGGAGCTTGCCACATACGACAAATACAGACACATCACCTATACTTCAATTATGCTAACCAAAACCACTGCCATCACTTTTCTTCTACCCTTTTAAAAAACTGTATAACAGATGTATTGATATACGTATACATTGTGAAATGATTACTGGAATTAAGAAAATTAACCTACTCATCACCTTTGCTGTGGAAACACCTAAAATCTACTTAGCAAATTATCCACATACAACACAATATTATTAGCTGTAATGTTTATGCTGTACGTTACATCTCTAGACTTGATCACAGCAGCCTTTATCCAAGCCCTCATCGTATATTTATAATTCAAGTGTATAATGTACTCCTAACTATATGCACTATGATTCATTTAAATTCAAGGTCATGGATTACCAGTCACCCATTGTACCATGAAATTCGTGATAACGATAATTATACTCTAATATTTGAAAAAGAAAGGGTCTTGTGCTGGAGATGGTAGTAGAGATAGAGGGCTAGCTTAGCACATGCAAGGTCCTGGGTTTGAACCCCATGCACTGGGAAAAAAACAAAACCAAAACACCACCCAAAATCAGTACCTACTAAAAAAAAAAAAAAAAGAAAAAGTAACTTTAGGTTCTAAATTTCCCAATAATGCCAACAAAAAACAAGCACTAACCAGAACCAAAAGGCTCAGAAAACACTAAAGTTTAATATAAAAATCATCTGTTTGGGAAGTAAATTTATTTATCCCAACACTGCTTATCACATTATTTCTATCAGTTAATAATTGTCATCATTAAAAAGCAACAATACCTGTTGATAGTGAGTCACAGCCATGATCAAAAAGTTCTCCCAAAGGAGAGCTACTATTGGTCCTTCTTGCTTGTTTCCCATCTATAGCATCCAAAGATTGGTAAATGAAAAGGCCACATGCACAAGCAATGTATGCCCAGAGAGGTGCCTGTGAAATAGAAACAGAAAAGCAGGGACTCTTAGATATTTTCATTATTAAGTTTGGCTACTATATTTCTTTAACAGCAGATATTTAATTGAAACTTTGTTTCAATAACACTTACTCTGTGTGTTTTTGTGTGTGTGTAAGAGGGAGAGAGACATAAGGAGGTCAGAGGTTCTTTCCTTCTATCATGAGAAAGGAGGGGCGAGACATATGGAGGTCAGAGGTTCTTTCCTTCTACCATGTGAAGGGGGGGAGAGAGAGACATGTGGAGGTCAGAGGTTCTTTCCTTCTACTATGTGAGTCCAGGAAGTAAACTCGGGTCTTCAGGCTAAGAGGCAACTGCCAGCCCAATTTTCTCTTCATTCTCCAGAAGTAGTCCTGATTGAGAGCTGTGGAAATGACTGAAACACTAAATAGTAAAGAACTCATTAAAGCCTGAAGTAACTGGGATTGTTGGCAGAATTAACTCCCTGTTTTTAAGGGTGCTCACGAAAGTCTCTGTTAACTACAATAGATCCCCTATGTCTCTGGGTTCCATAAGTAGGGATTCATCAGCCAAATTTCTAAAGTATAAAAGTCTGCATCTGTACTAAATAGGCACAGATGTTTTTATTATTTTCTTAACTAATAACACACATAGCTACTTAATAGCATGCACACTATATTGGGGGGGTACTATGAGTAATCCAGAGATTCTTTACAGAATATGGAAGGGTACGTGTGGGTTATGTGCACAATAGACAATTTTAGAGAAGATACCTGAGTACCTGCAGACTTTGATTTGTGTGTGGAAGTTGTAGAATCAATCATTTACAATTCCCAAAGGATGAGTGTACTTTTCAGAACTCTCATGAGAGACTACACTGCCTTCTCCAAATCCCTCCCAGCATTTAATCAATATACTAGCCTTGCATGGCAACCCACCTATAATTCTAGCAGTTGGGAAGTGAAAGCAGGAGAATCAGTTACTAAAGGTCAACCTTGGCTAATAGCTAGTTCACGGCCAGCTTGGGCTTCCTGAGACTCTGTTTTCATTTCTGTTGTTTTGAAATAGGAAATCACATAGGCTAGTCTAACCCCAAACTCTCTATATAGCCAAGCATGGCCTTGAATTCCTTCTGATTCTGCCTTCCAAGTTCTGGGATTATAGGCCTGTAGTACAATGTCTGACCAAAACTTTTCTTATTTTATGAAGAAGGGCCTGATAAACTCCTGGCTGCTGGACTCAAATCTCTGCGTAGCTGAGGCTCATCTACAATTCCTGATTCTCTTGCCTCTACCTCCCTTCCAAGACCTAGGATTACAGGAGTGTGTCACCATGCCTGGAAACGCTGCCTAATCAAGTAATCAAAACCACAGAAGAAGTAGTAGTTTCCCTTCATTTCATTAGGGAAATACTAGGTCCAACAGCATTAAACACATTTCTTACTTTTTCATGGCAGGACTTCTGGCTTTCAGTGTGGTGAATGTATATTGAGAATGTTTTAGAATGGCCAACAATACAAATATTTTCCCCATTTTCTTTATCAGTCAATTTGTTTTTAACATGTTTTCACAAGAGTTCATAGAAAAACACTAGAGCAATGATACTCTGGTTTGTGTAGGCTTTGAACATTATTTTTCAAATATTTATAGTTACATTATTAAAAAAACACTTTGTCTTTTCTTAGAAAATGAACCACTAATATTAAATATTGTGTATTTTATCTAGACCATCAAAAAATATTATCACATTATTTTCTTAAATATTAGCTGTCAAGTTACACTGTATTAATCCTCAAGAGTTGTAAAATATTATATTCTGTACTAGTAAGTGGTTTTTCTCTGCTAGAGATCTATTTATACTTTAGTTTTTAAACAATAATGATCTTCTCTCAAACATTTTCTTGGTGCTGCAAACTTTTGTAACACTGAGGCTATTAAAAGGACCACACATTACATATCTCTCTGAAGCCAGAGTTACAAATCCTGAAGGCGATATGTGGTTATTCAAGCATGATGTACATGCAAGCACATTAAAATAGCCAAGGAACCCTTTGTGACTAAGGAACCTCACTTTGGGACTCATCTATTAGTCCTTCTTCCTGAAGGACTCAGCGTCCTATAGGACCTATTGTCCCAACACAGTAGCTATTAGCCATGTGTAAATATTTTGGTTTATATTAAGTATAATCAGAAAAAAACAGTTCTTTAGTTATACTTTCAAATGCTCAATAGTCAAGTACCTTAATTCCATCTAAGCCATACAAAGAATACTCCCACCATCATAGAAATGCTACTGAATAGCTCTGCTTTGGAAAACTAAAACACAGGACCTTCTTGGGGGCCTACTTAGGATTTTAATGAGCTCTGGTGTTACTATGAAAACAGAGATGACTTCAACTATTAGTGTATATACTAAAAACAGAGACTAAAGTTTTCTTGGTTTTATCTTTTCCTTTCTTTCTGTAAATCTGTAAAAATATCTAATAATTAATTACTTTTTCCTCATTTCCATTATTTTACAACTCTCAGGGTTTTGTTTGTTTTTGTTTTTGTTTTGTTTTTAAATAAGAAAGTCTCCTACTCCAAGTCTGGTCTCAGCTAACTTAAAAGCCTGGCAAAGGAAGGAAGGAACACATGTATTAGTTAGATATCATTAACTCAGGTAGGTAAGGAAGCCAAGTTGCAAAATCTTGAAGAAATGCAAGGATAGTAAAGAAAGGTAGGTATGATAGTTAATCTTCATTGTCAAACTGACTGCATTTAGAATCACATGGAAACACATCCTGGAGTCTATCTATGAGGCTGTTTCCAAAAAGGTTAACTGAGAAGGGAAGAACAGATCCATCCTAGACATGGATGGTACCATCCCATGCATCCACCCATGCACGGGGTCCCAGACTGAGAAGGAAAAATGGAGGAAGGTAGTTGAGCAACAGCATTCATCTTTCTCTGCTTCCTGACCTCAGATAAAATGTGACCAGTTGCCTCCATGTTCTTGCCACCACTGCCTTCCCTGACATTTCCCTCAAACTGTGAGCCAAAATAAATCCTTCAGTTGCTTTTGTTAGATACTTTTATCGCAACATTAAGAAAATTAACTAGTATATTACATAAAGAGGAAGAGTTTTACTTTTATATGTTTTTTCTTTGACTTTCTTTCTATAATATTCTCTTTTGAATATCAATAGAAATTAACTATGCAGAGATATTGTGAATGTGGTATTCTTATTTTCTTTTCATTTTTCTGTGCTAAAAGTTGAGCAAGTTACTCTAGTGAGTTAAATCATAAGCACAAAACTTAGCAACAAAAGCAAATGAGTAAACAAAAAACCATGAGTATATGACAAAAACAAAAAACAAAAGAAAACACTCCCAAAATTCTGTATTTAAATTCAACAAAAGTCTTGTTATTGTAGTTAAGAAAATGTTCTCACTCCACAGCCCTAGTTAGGCTGGAAATGGAAAACTCTCTTGTTTTAACCTCTCAAATGCTAGGCTTACAAGAACAACCACACTCTACAAATCAGATGTCTGATTTATTCCTTGTCCTCTTCCTGCTCTTGTAGCAGTGCTGGCAACTCAATAAAACTCACTAGTAACAGGACAGCTCAGTTTTCATTTTCATATGTATACAACAGGTAATACTAACTTCCTTTATCTGTCTTATGTGACAAGGGTAACTCAAACATATTAATATAAATAAAGCTGCAAGACTAAAATCAACATTAGTTTATGGTACTGAAACCTAAGCTAAAGCTGGGCATGGTGGTGTACCTCTGTAATTCCAGCACACAGGAGGCACAGGCATGGGGACTGAGTGCTTAAGGCCAACCTGGTCTACATAGTGAGTCCTGCATGAAACAAGATTTTAAAAAGATTTACTTCATTATTTGTGATTATGTGTATGCATGTGTGTCTATGTGTGGCTACATTTTAGCTCAGGTGCCCATGGAGGCTAGAAGACAATGTTAGATCCCCTGAAGCTAGAATTACAGGTGATTATAAGCCACTAGATTTCAGTGCTAAGAGCCTAATTCTTCAAGAGTAATGTGTCCTAACAGCTAGGCTACCTCTCTATCCTCCCTACAAAAAAAATGTAAAATAAAAAAACAGCAATAAAACAAAAGCCTAGTAGGTATGTTAGCACATACTTGCAACCGTAGTTATAGATGATTGATTCTGTCTCAACAAACAAACATATAACAAAACCTGAACCCAACAACAAAAGAAACAAACAAAATCTAATCTACTGAGCTGACAAAATTTAAACATTTTAGTAATAAACAGAGCAAGGGGATATTTTAGTCTCCACTTATAAAAGCAGTTGCCATTTCTATTTAGAGAATTTGATTAACTTACTTTCTTTACTCCTTTACTAGGAGTTTCCCTTCCCTAACAAAGACAAACCCAACTAAAGCCATTCAAATAATGAGTTTCATTTCTATTAGGAAGATTCTATTAGCCAGGCATGGTGGTGCATACCTTTAATCCCAGCACTTGGGACACAGAGGCAGGCAGATCTCTGTGAGTTCAAGGCCAGCCTGGTCTACAAACCAAGTCCAGGACAGCCAGGACTACAACACAGAGAAACCATCTCAAAAAAAACAAAAACAAAAAAACCAACCAAACAAAAACAAAAAAAGTAGATTGGTACCTACACGCAAAGGGTTCTGAGGGAGGAAAAGGGAGAAATGTAATTGTAGTCTAATGTAAAAAAAATAAAAGAATTATTAAAAAACAAAAAGCTTAAAATCTTAAGCATAAAGCATAAACACTACACAAAGCTTCACCATCACTTCCGGTAAAAGATCCAAAAGAATCAGATACAACAAACTGAAACTTTTTTGGGTGCTAAATTTATAGAACTTTTAATTTTAAAATATGAATAAACAAAATACAAAAATTCAATGGAGACTTAGATGTTTGTTCTATATATTATGTATCATAGCAAATCAGGAATGGGAGGGTGCTGTAGATAAGAAAGTTATATACTTAATCTCCGACCACACGAAACATGATTCAGCTTCTATCTACTGAGCACTGTATGCTAGACATCCTGAATATATTAATTCTCACAATTCTACAAATAAGTCTTAGACAAAGGGATTAGAGACTTTATGCATCTTACTGACAATCACATAGATAACAGAGCTATCACAGAGATATCACAGAAGATAGCTATGACCTAGCTTATGTATCCTGAGCTGAGTCTAACAAGTTTTTCTATCATGCCGCTTTGAAGGACATTACCCCACCATACAGAGCACTGAAGCCATTTTTGCTCTAAAGCTCAGATTAGCTTCAGATTCCATAACTTCTATCTTAGGCTGAGATTACAAGCACAGACCGCCATATCTGGCTTATTTTCTCAAATAGTTAGCTGAATTTCAGTCAGGATACGTATAGAGCAAAGACCAATCCAGTTGTATAGTGACATCACATGCCCTTTGAGCTATTTCATGTGGGATTGTCTGAAGCCTGGACTCCTAATTCCAAAGGGGAAAAAGAAGAGTGCTGAGGTCATTTTCGACCTTGAGTCTTCCTCACAGAATTCTGAAAACTTCCCTGTGATCAGAGTATTTCCTATCCTGTACTCAAGTAAATCCAAATCATTACGAAAACTACAAGAAAAGTATCACAGAGAACCATAGTTACCTATCACATTCTGCGGTGTTCAATAAATGATTAATATTTGAGTCACTCTTAAATCTTCTCTTACTTCCTGATCCTCTTTCTAGATCTGGTTTAATATTATTAGAATCCTTCCATTGGAATCAACCACCTCCTTGCTGTTCTTTTAAGGATACATAAATCTAGACCAAAATCCTTTCGGATTTGGAAAATTGAAAAAAATTTTGGAATTTTGAAAAAAAAGGAGAAACTAGAAACACATTCACACACTTTGCATGAACCATGTTTGCATAATAAAAAAAGAAATTAAAAGAAAAAAAGAGACATAAGTAAAACAAATGGCCAGGTCAGACTTGTCTTAAACCTGCTATGAAGAACCACTCGCTTCCAATTCATGATGTTTCTGTCTCAGCCTCCTTAGTGCTGGGTCACAGGTATCTGACACCACACATGGCTGAGAAAAACACTTTTGAAAAATGTTTATTGTTATGTCATCTCAAGTACCCTTCTTCATATTTCTGATAAGCAACACTAATATACAAAGTAGGAAAGACTTAATGCAATTCATTAAATTATGATAGGATATTTAAAAATAGTTACCAAATAGCTGTGAGAATATTTTGCCTTTATATAAAATGACCTAAGAATTCCAGTTACAATGTTTCTGGACCAAAACCAATGTTACTGCTGTTAAGAGATTACTCTTACCTGCTCTGTAGCTGTAGGGCAGTAGAAGACTAACAAAATAGTTGTACAGATATTTATCGATAGTCCAATGATGGTGATGAGATTTGGGGCAATCCATGAGGGTACTCTTCCAACTAGCCATTCCCAGTATCCTTGCATTAAGGGCTCAAGAAGGGACCGTCCAGCACTCTGATACCTGTGTTCTTCTAGCCGTTTTAATTGGTGTCTTGATAGTGGTGGTGTTGGTAACTGAAACAATTTATTTAATACACACCCTGTAGTACTCATATGCCCGAAGCCCACAGGGGACTCTGGGTGAGAATCTCCACATCGTTTCCTTGTTGACCGATGCCCACTCATGGATCTTGATTTTCTTCTACTTGGAGATAATGATGTCTCGTTTGGTAGCCTTCTGTGGCTATTTACCTGGGGTTGGGCAGGAATATATTACCAGTAAATTAAAAAAAAAACAAAAACTCAGCCTAAAAGAACTAATACCAAACAGGACGCTGACATAGGGACCTAATTTTAATTCTAGCTTTCACTAAGTGTATGTTCACTTCCTTTAAGTGAATTTGTGGGACTTTAATAGTCACACATTTCCATACTTACAGCTTATATGATTCTGCAGCTCACAATCCTTCTTATACTGCTTCTAGTCAACAATGGGATCAAATGTTGGAAACCAGTTACTTTATACACAGATGTGCATATACATACACACCTATGTGTAGAAAATAAGGGGCTAACCTAGAAAATTAGTATTAATATTAAATGAATAAATTAGCTGAAATGATTGTGTGTATGTGTGTGTGTATGTGTGTGGGTGTGTGTTATGCTGAGGATTAGACCCAGGGTCTTGTACATGTTAAGCAAGTGTTTTACATTGAGTTACCACACCATATTCTTAAACTAATTTTTATTTAATGGTCATAGATAATATTTGTTAAGCACTTATACCCCCAAACTAAAAACCCTTCAGAAATTAGTTAATTTCATCCTCATAACAACTCTAGAAGAAAAGAGTGGAAATGTATGTGCTAATCATCCTAATTTTTTTACAGGAGAGAAAACTAAGACAGAGAGACTAATTAACATGTTCAGATCATATAGCTGTTAAGTGATTGTCAAATAAACAGAGGTTTTCATTAAAGCTAAATCAAAAGATAAAACTTATTGGTGGAAAGGGAAATGAATGGTATTATAGGTGATACTGTAAACAGAAACAGTTATGAGAATAGCACTATAAACACACATATCAGCAGGGTGATCTGATGAAGTGAAGTAGTAAGAAAACAAAGGAGAGTGGACTAAGTGACAGCCAAAGGATCTGTGAGTGACAGCCAAAGGATCTGTGAGTGACAGCCATAGGATCTGTGAGTGACAGCCAAAGGATCTGTGAGTGACAGCCATAGGATCTGTGAGTGACAGCCAAAGAATCTGTGAGTGACAGCCACAGGATCTGTGAGTGACAGTCATAGGATCTTTGAGTACTTATTCTCTGAAGTGCTGCTCTTGAATTGGAAAAGACTAAAGATAACATAATTTTCATAATTAAGCATATAAGAAAATAACTATATGAGTCTTTTCAATATTAATAGGATAGTTATATATTTATTGATCATATGGACAAAATAGAAGGAAAAATTAAAATTAGCACATTATCTCAATGATTTTAAGTGATGAGCACTTATAGTAGAGAGATAAAAATGTTAGTACTAAACTATTTTGTTTTGATCAATTGTATTTATTTTTTATTTTTATTTTTATATAATGTTTATTTATTACATCAAGTTACATCTCCATCATAGTGCCCTCTTTCCACCCCTCTCTGTCCCACCCTCCCACCCTCTCATTCCTCTCCCACTCATCCCACTCCTCTGATGTAGAGTGTCCCTACCTATCAGCCCCTCTGAGTTCAACAGTCATATAAGGGCTAAGAGCTTCCTCTTGCACTGGAGGCCTACATGGTAGCAACCCTAGGTCAAATTGTCCCTTTGATAGGTAACAAAGTCTATGTTCCTGATCTTTTTGGTGTGTTGGTTATAGGATAGTTATCCTGTACTATATGGCTAAAATCCAATTATAAGTGAGTAGGTGCTATGTGCATCTTTCTGGGTCTGGGTTAGCTCACTCAGGGAAGGAAGAATCAGCACAAAGTTTGAAGGGATTCAGTATAAGAGGTGAAAGAAAAGAAAAAAGTCAGCAGCTAGAGAGATTGATTCATGCCACTTATATCTAAAGGGGTAGCTGGGAAGTTTCTAATTTGTCATCTTTTGGGGTGAGGAAAGGGGAACTGGGGACCATGGCAGCAAGAGAAAGAATAGATGCAACCTTCCTACTGGAAGTTATTAAACTCAGAACCTCCTACTTGAAAGGCAACCCTTCCACTGCTGAGAGTATACCCTCAGTCTAAAGTGGGTTTTGTTTTGTTTTCTTAAATGGTATCTCATTATACTGGTGCAATAGTAGCACAAATGTAGGAGTAACCAACCACTCTCTGATTGGATTTAAGGTCTACTCCATGAGGAACCCATGCCTGACATTGCTAGGGTGGTCAAAACCCTGAGATTAGATAGACCATGAGCCCAAGGAAAAACAAAATACTATTTTTCTACTAAAGCAGTTGTTCTCAACCCGTGATCGTGATCTTTTTGGGGTTGAGTGATCATTTCACAGGGGTTATCTGAAACCATTAGAAAACACAGATATTTACATTATGATTCACAGTAATAGTAAAATTACAGTTATGAAGTAGCAACAAAAAATAATTTTATGGTTGGGTATCACTACAACATGAGGAACTGTATTAAAGGGTTGCAGCATTAGGAAGGTTGAGAGCTACTGTGCTAAAGGAACATATCAATAGGATGACTCCTAATGACATGCTATATTCATAGATCAGTGTTTTGTTCAGCCATCAGCAAAGAAGCTTCCTCTTGCAGTAGATGGAAAGTAACACAGAAACCCACAACTGGACAATGTACAGAGAGTGAGAGATTTGGAGCACTCAGTCCTAAATGGGATATCTTCATCAAACCCCTCCTCTTGATTAAGGGACCTATGTGGAAGAGTATTTCCTTAGATGGCTCCCAGGAAAACAATGTCCTCAAGATACAACAGAATTGATAGACATATGAAGTCATAGTGACTGTGGCAGCACATACAGGGCCTGTACAGATTCAAGCTAGATGGGGTTCCAGTACTAAAAGGACATGGACTTGGAGGTCATCCATAACTAAGAAGCTATTCACAATTGATACCCACTTGCAAACGAAAAATTAGTTTTCTCCAATGAATCTCACTGAGTATATTAACTACACTTCAGGGCAGGCCCAAGAATAATTGGCCAACACAAAATGAATGGTATTTTTGTAGATTTTTTTGTCTCATTTTGCTTTGTTTGGCATGTTTTGTCATATTGATCTTTTGCTTGTATATTTTGGTTTTCAATTATGTGATTTTATTTATTTGTGTGTGTGTGTTTCTTGAGTTTTTGTTTGTTTTTTAAAGAGAGAAAGAATGGCCCTGAATTTGGGTTAGGGAGAGGATCTGGGAGGATCTGAGGAGGGGAGTAGTGTAAACAAAATATATTGTATGAAAAGAAAAATAAGATAGTATTTTGTTTTATCTACATTGGCTGGCCTTGAATACCTGCACACATACTTTCTTGTCTCAGCCTCCAAAGTAGCTGAGACCACAAGTGTATGTATGCCACAATGCCTAGGTGATACACACAACTTTTACTTTGAGAGGTTTTCAGTGAAATCAAAAGACTATAGTTCAGGTATGAGATGTATTTTCACTTAAATACAAAAGTGTGAAAACTCAAAAAAAAAAGTTCTTGAAGGGGTTAAATAAGAAAAGGAATAAGGAATCTCATTACTGAGTAGGAGGAGCATAAGAAAAAGACTGACAACAAAACAATAGTCTTGATAGAACCAACTGGACCTACCAAGAGGTATACTGCAATCTCCTCATTTAAAACTATCCAGGAGCAACAGGAAGTTTCCAGAAACAGTGCACTATGGGAATTTATAATGTGATCTAGGGTCTCAAGTATCTAAACAGTGGAACTAGTCAGTTGTTCTCCCAGCCTCCTCTCCTCAACAGGTTCCAGTTTATTCTGCCTTGGCAAACTGGTCCTGAGAGCAGTAGGTTCTGCCTTGTAATGGAGAAATTTAATATAATGCCTTATAATAAAGGAAGAGACTGAGGGAAAAGGTGGAAGAAGTTGAAGGTGGTAGTAACATAGTCTGGAAGAACACCTTTGCACTGGTTACAGTGTTAGTGTCATATACAGAGCAAGGCCTTTCCTCTATATCCCTATATATATCCAATTCCAAAACTTTGGTGTCACTTATGTGTCTATTGCCTCTGAAAATCATGTATCTCAAAAAAAAGTTAAGCAAATTTCCAAATTCCAAAGAATAAACAGAGATACAATTTAAGCAACTGAGGTACTATGTTACAGCAATGTTTAAATAATGCTTAAAAACAAACATACAACTATGTTTAACTTTAGATTGAAAGACAGACTAACAATCACCAAAATACTTACCTATGTAGTAATTAAGTTTATTTTCTTTATTCTCTCCTTCCTCCCCTCATATTTTGAGATAGGATTTCACGCTGTATGACCGGGCCGACCTAGAATGTGCTGCGTGGTCCAAGCTAACCTAGAACTTTAAATCCTCCAGTCTCAGCCTCCTGAGTGGTAGTGTTATAGGCATTTATCAACATGTTTGGCTATAGTAGCCAACTTTTCTATAGTTAAAATTGGATGATACATTTTTTAATACTTGACAATCTATAACCAGCTCTTATGGAATTTCTCGTGAAAGAGAAATGAAAGTTTAGTTGGCTCCATTTTTGTTTTGTTAGCTGAGTGTGTTTCATTCTCATACTGTTTTTTTGTTTGTTTGTTTGTTTTAAAGGCAGTACACAGAGGGTTCTAGCCTCTTTTAGCACTGAATAGCTACAAGCAACTGATCCTAATGGTTTTAAGTTTAAGCATTTGGCAGAACTAGCTGACAAACTGATACTTCTGAGTTTTTCCCCTCATGACCTAATTTCTTTTAACCCTTTATAATTCCTTAAAAAAAAATACATTCTTGACAAACTGTGTCTGATCTAACCATTATGTCAGTCATACATTTTTTTTAAAAAGGCAATGAGTTTTTGAACATTTCAATTTGGCAACACTGTCTCTATACAGCTACTAGTAACAGTGCTGTAAATGTGAGTTCAGGCACAAGCAGCCCCTGACACATATCAGGCTACTTTACTCTTAGCTCATGCCAACCGCCAGCAAAATTGCTCACACTGCTCCAGATCATCTCCACCTTTCCTTCCTCAATCCTTTGGGAGAGGGGCTACTGCCAATGGGGAAACAACAACAGACCATGAGTATCTGAATTTTACCAAATGAAAAGCTAATGCACACCAAAGGAGGAGACAGCTGCTAAAGGAAGCTTAAGAGATGAGGAACAAAGAGCATGAGAATGGAAATTTGGGAAGACATTACAAATATTAACAAAAGTTATTTCCACTGCTTGAAATGTTTTGTGTGGAGGCAGGCCTATGTCCAAAAGGTACGCAGAAAATATCTTTTGTTACTACATGAGAAATAAAAACTATAACTAAATAAAAGTTTAAAAAAACACAGCAAAGTAAAAGTTATTGCTGACTAGCCTGGAAACATACTAGTCAAGGCAGTGTTTATGAGAGAAAAGTTCTAAGTTCCAAATGATGTACCTACTATGTGAGTGTAGTGAACAGACAGACATGGGTGGTCTGGGCTCCTGCACCAGCTGGTAAGCAAACAGTAACACTACACCATATGACAGACATACAGAAAATAAAATATTGAGACGGAAAAGAATTGGAAGTATACATTTTAAATAGTGGTGGAAGTCACCAAAGAAGGAAGTTTTATACCCAGCTCAGAGGAAAAGAGGGAACTAGGTATTTTAAAAGCGGGACAAAAATTAGTCCAAGAAACAGAGAATGAGGCAGTAAAGTGTACCTAAGAGATCACAAAGGCAGAACAAAAGTAAATCAGATAAGAAAATGAAGTCTGAAGTCTCACTGAATGCGGGCATTCATTGGTTATGGTTAAGTATTGAGATTTTACTTTGGTTCAATGGAAAACCATTAATGAGCTTGTAACAAAACCTACAGTTTCAGAATATAGGCTGTAAACTGAGAACAGGTTTTCATAATTATGAAAGTAATTTTAAAAAGAGAAAACTGGCTGGCTGTGGAAATTCAGTTTATAATATTGACCATTCTCACAACCTCTCCACTTGTACTCAGTAAACACCCTCCTGTTACAATCTGGCTGTAGTGATCTGCTTTCATGTAGCCCATATCTTACTTTAAACATTTTCTGTTTGTAGAGCTTTATTTTGTCTTTACCCCCCACACTGTTCTTTAAGTTCCACGACCATGGAACCATGCCTATCTCGTTAACATTCTTTCCCCAACAAACTCATACCATAGACAACATAAAAAAGAAAACCAATACTTACTGAATATGATTCTAATATTTAATAAGTGCCTGGTTATTCTAGACCTAGAAAGATATGCCATTTTATACGTGCTGTGTGAGTGGGAGTGAGTAGGTCTTGTCCTCAACTAAGTTGGCACACATTATGTGCCAGTCAATAAACTTTTTAGAAGCATAAAGGCATCGGGGAACGTTATCTGACAAAAGCATTTTCCTGTGTAGACATAGATATATATGTTTATCAAAGAAACAACACTAAAAGAATTCATTTACTAAAATCAATCCATTTGTAAGTTTTAAAGTCTCCCAAGGAGACCACACGTTAATAGCATCAATCTCATGGATGTCAAGGATGAGGGGAGTAACTGATAAATATCACCTTTAAACAATAAGAACAGAAACAGAAAACTCAACTTCTGAGCAGACTATAAGGTAATCTTACACAATATCCAACTTGTGTGAAATTCTAGAACTTCTCTTCCGCCCCACCCCACCCTCACTCCCTCCCCATGTTTAAGAGTGCCAGGTTTTTATCTGCACTGATTCAGCAGTATGTTTAACCGCTTTTCAGGGGGGTGCAGTAGTACACAGCTTTCTGACCTCTGCCACTACTAAAGTAAAGTGCTAATGGCTGAGACTATTAGGGAGAGGATCACAGAAGGAAAGAGAAAAAAAATCAGGAAAAAGAAAATAGGATCACGGGATTGAGCTTGGCATTATTTAACAGATCATACATAAAACAAGTTGGAGGGGGGACTTTTTCTGTATACTTGGAAGCAAACAATACTGTGCAACACAACTTAAATTCAGTGTTTTGCTGAAGTGCAATCTTGGGTCCCTTAAAAGGGGAAATAACTTTCATTTGCGGGAAGGGAGAGCAAAAGCCTAGAGTCTTATTCGCTTTTCTGTTCTCTTAAAGAATGCAGCATGACCCTCAAAACGAACATCACCAGCATTTCCAGCCGGTTTAAAGAGCAAAATTTGATTGGTGGTGGTGGTGGTGGCAGCACACGCTTTGATCCCAGCATTCCGGAGGTAGAGGCAGGTGAATCTCTGAGTTGAGGGCCAGCCTGGGCTACACAGAGAGTTCCACAACAGCCAGGGCTACTCAGCGAATTCTACAACAGCCAGGGCTGCATGGAGAAAAACCTTGCCTCGAAAATAACCAAAACCCAAAACCAACCAAGCAAACAAACAAAAACCCAACAACAACAAAAAGAGCAAGCAAAATATGTAGCCTAGAAAAGAAAATGCTATTCAATAAAATGTAATTGGTGGTAATATGCAAGACAGACTACCTAATTCGTTTCTTACAAGGAACGGTTGTAAAGACCAGCTGTACAAGGACTTCAGTTTTTCTCAGTATAGAATAAATACGTAGTAAAATGCTTTTATAGCTTCAAATCTCTGGAATTCTTTCGAATGCCAATAGTTTTAAATTGGTAATGCTCCAAATGTCTTATACAGTTTCCTTGAATTTGAGCCAGTCAATTCGACAAACACCTATTTGAATACATCCCTGACAGTTCTAAAGGAAGGAAATATTCTGACCACTTACAGATAAAGCTCTTATACTTGTTGAAAAGCGACTACGGATTTGCCTACTACCATGAGAGAGGTTGCCTGGTGAGTTAAGAGTTTTGGCAAAACCATACACTCAATATCACAACAGCAATGATACAACATATCAAAAATTGGTAACAAAATTCCTAGCACTGAACTGGGAAAAATCAAACTTGATAAGATGTAAAACTTGAGGTTCAGCCAAGCATTCCCGGGAACACAGGCATACCCCAGCAATCTCCTTCTAAGAACGCGACTGCAATAAACTCTAGCTGGCAATCTCTGAGCTTGTCAATATGGACTGAAATTTCCAGAAAAGTTGCTCAACGTGAAGAGTGGCCCAAGCCAGGAAACATCACCACCGCCTTCCAAAGGGAAGGCAAAGACCGCACAGGATGCTGCACGGTTCGTGGACTTGGCAACACCGGGCCAGGAGGGTGTGGACCTGCCAGGCAAGGTTGGTTCCTCGCGGCCAGCGCCCCAGCCCTCGGTTCGCCGTGGGATGCTCCCTCCCAAGTCCCAAGGCTCGCACACCGCGCAGGCGCCCCTCCACCTCCAACTCCAGAGCCTTCGGACGCCCGGCGTCGCCCCTCGCCCTCCCCACAACCCCGCGCGCGAGGCCACCCGGCGCCAGCAAGGACGGCGTTGCCCCTCAGCTAGACCGTCCGCAGCCACCCAGTTATGTCCTCCTGCCCTCGCTCCACTCCTCCCGGGAGAAATGCGCCCCACCACGTCCGCGACATCCCCGCCCCTTCCCCCGGCCGGTCCGTGGCTGACTTACCCCAGCCCACCAAGCACAAGCCTAGAAATAGCAACTCCGACTCCAGCCGACTGAGTGACTGATAGGCGGCAGCACGTTCACGACACTTTCACGATTGCCGTAAAGAGGGGGGACTCAGAAAAGGCTGCTGCGCGTCTCCGATCTGCTCGGGAGCGCGCCTCAGGGCTCCGCCCGGACTCTTGCAGCAGGCATTTTCTACACCTTGTGGCTGGAGCTGCCCGGTCCTGCACTGCAAAGAAGGTGGGTGAGTGCGGGAGAATGGCTGGCCTAGCGCGGAGAGGTGGGTATGTAGCTGGCTGTTGTGTCGGAGGGTGTGTTCGCAAGCCAAGAGTGAGGACGCAGCGCGAGTCCCTTAGCCCCACGGGGTGCGCGAGCCAAGGCAGCCTCACCTGGCTCCGTGAACTTCGTGATTCACAGGACCGGAGTCGCGGGTCAGCTCCGGGAACCCTCGGATCAGGGTGGATGACAACTGGGCTGATGTCTTCTTGGCTTCCTACTTTTTCTCTCTTTGCTGTCTCTACCACCAGCCTGTCCCAAGCGGTGATTCATGCCAAGCTTGGTGTCGCTTATATTTTTCTGGTGCCAGGCACAGTGAAGCTCTTGTACTACAAGACTTAGGGGGTGTGTGCAGGGAGCTAGCTGCTTTTGCCCGAGTATCTTTTGTCGTCCCTGTGCCCTTATTTCTACTTGGTGGGGGCTGGGGAAGTTCAAAACTGAGATCAGTAGTGGCCTTGTGCCCAGTCCTACAACCCATGATTGGGTTACAGGGAATGGTCCCTAGCTGAAAGCAAATTGCTAGTCCTGTGAGTTCTAACAGCCTTGTTCCTTTGAAAAATCAATGAAACAGGAATAAGTTCTCCAGCTTTCCCAATTTTAATTTATAAAGAAGTACTCAAATGCAACAAATCTGTGCTGAATTGCCAAATTTTCTCGTCTCGGCTGTGTAACTAGATGCTTTAAGGTTAGCCGTAGAAAATGTATTACATTTGTAAAGAGGCCATATTAGAATTTAGGAAAATAATCATTTTTATGCTTTTTTGGAGGGTCTGATGGTTCTGTGTACCTCTGATAAAAGGCTGGGGCCACCCATTTGTTCTTTTCGAACATTCAGAATTTACATTTTTTATTATTCTTTAGTTGTCACCACTTAGAAGGGACAACATGAAGAAGTTCATTTTATTACCAGTGGCTTTTAAATGTTTATGAAAAAAATGTAAGTGGATTTCTGATTTATGGAGCTTCAAAGAAAGCAGAGGAGATGGGTGAGAGATGCAAAACTATTTGTTAAACATTCTTACTATTGTGTAAATTTTTTAAAAATATATTTTCAAGTAAATTTTAAAGCTTTTTTTCTGTACTGGAAATTGAGCTTAAGGCCTCTTGTTTGCTATGCCAACACTCTTCCCATCTCTTTCAAAGGGTTTTTGAAAGTTTTGACCCTTAATAGTTAACCATTACAACTCTAGTCTACTTGGCATGAAATTGCTCTTATTCTTTATTGTTTTGAGGTGAAGGTGCATGGATAGTTACTAGTCTTCTGTATTACCCATCCACCTACTTTAGTTTCTCAGTTGTCTCCGGAAGACTGTTTTTAAACCCGGCCCTGCCTCTAAGCTGTCAGTTTAAACAGCTGGAATCTTCAAAGCCTAAAGAGATACAGTTACATCTCACTGCAAAAAACTCATACACAGCTGTGTATGGGTAGGTATGACTGTAAAATTTATAGATTGTTGTAGTATTTTATAGTTATATTTCAAATTAGAGTACTGTAGCTCAGAAATTAGGTAATTTGCCTGAAGCCCAGTAACTAGAAAGTGATAGTTGTGGGGTTAAAACAAAAACAAAACAAACAAAAGACAAACCCACAATGTTAAAGGGTTAGGGAAATGTGTCTGCTGTGCCAAACAATAAGAAAACTGATTTCCTACAATTAAAATATTTTTTAAATTACAGCTGGTAGATCATTATTATAAAAAAAAAACTCTCAAGCTACAGCACTTCAAAGGACACATAATACGACATTCTAGTGTTCAGGTGCTGTTTGTTCACTGGCTAAAACTTATGTGCTGCTTACAGTCATGTGGATGAAATAATAACATATTTTCTATAGATTTCAGGATTTGTAAAAGGAACAGGTTTGGGCAGTTCTGACGATTAAAATTTTGTGAGCTCATAAAACAGGTAATTTAGCTTTCACATTGTATAAAGGAGCAAATATTTACTGACTACTCATGATAGAACCTAACATCTATTATCTCATTTACTATTTGGGTAACCTGACTGAAAAAGCTATTCTTTTAGACAGGTTAACAAATAAAACTGGGGCTTTGAGATGGCTCAACATGTAAGAAACTCGCCATTAACTCTGATGACCCTGAGTTCAATCCCTGGGACGCACATAATAGAAAGAGAAAACTGATTCCTGAAATTGATTCTCTAGTCACATGGCATTTACACACATGTAAAGGACACAAATAAATGTAATTTAAAAGTATTTGACAATATTAAAACCTATTTTTGATTATACATCATCAGTGTGTTAGGCTTTTTTCTCACTGTCACTGTAACTTCTAAAATAACTATCTAGCATGGTCTGGTGGAACTTTTCCATGCTTAGGAAATGTCCTGTACTTTTATTGTCTTCTTTCTAGGCACTAGACTGACTCTAAGCATTTGAATTGTGGAGAATACAATATAGGAACTGAAATTTTGACATTTTATTATACATTAATTTAAATAACTATACCTTTCTCGTAACTACTGTATGGTACGATCTGTGCTGATAGTATTTGCATTTTTCAAAGGAAAAACTGGCTCAGATAAGTTTTGAAGGTTGCACAAAGTTACACAATTTTACTTTTTAAAAGATTTTGCATGGGGAAATACTTGCTAACTGAAAATGTAGATTGAATGGATAGAAGGGAAGAAAAGCAGTTCAACCAAGAATGGAGAATCTAAACAAGAGTTGTTAGACTATGCAGTCAGTAGACAGATGGAAGAAGTGGAATTACCATCATTTAGTGGTAGCATGTGAGCGTTTTGCAGAGATCTTGCTCTGCGAGTTACTGTAAAATCCAAGAATCTGAGAAAAATGATAACGCTGCTTATTGAAGTAGAAAGTCCAAGACCAGATACTGGAGTTAAGATGATTTGTGTCAGTTTTTTGTATATTCAACAAGTACTGAGTGATGATGATGGGTGGGTCCCTGTGTTTACAGTTGCTGAAGTGGGCTCTCTCCCATTCACTTCTCTTGCCTTCTTCAACGTTCATACTATAAAAGTAAAGAGCTGTAGATCTGCAAGTCAGAGTTTTTCAGGAAGTGATTACTTCTTCATGCAAAGAGCTTAGCAAAGGTTGTATGTAGAAGAGAGTGTTTGTGCCTTGTGTGTGTGTGTTTACAGGTGTATGTTTACATCTGTGGTTGTTCAGAATAGAGGACAGCCTTAGGTGTCATATGCCTTTTGAAAAGATAGAATAACCCACTGGCTGGGAATAATCAATGTAGGCTAAGCTGACTAGTGAGCCCCAGGAATATTCCTGTCTCTTCCTCTTCAGTGCTAGGGTTACAAACACTATGCCACACCTGGCTTTTCTTTGCGTAAGTTCTGGGTTAAGCTGAACTATCTTTCCAACCCTCTGCTGCATTTTGAATATAAGGATGGATCTAGAAGTATAAACAGTAAAATTAGGTGGAGGCTATCCTACTAGTAGTGGGATGAGTAAAATGTTTTGAGCCTACTGTTTACCCAGACACCTAAATGCTGAGTAAGTCATATTAGCTTTTTAAAGGCAAAATACATTTTCTATGAAAGAAAGGGGAATTTCTCAGTCAGGCATAATGGCTTATGCCTGTAACCTCAGAACTTGGAGGTAAGAGAGGAGTATTCTAATTTTGAGGTACCTTACACAATAGTGTACTCCAGGCCAGCTAGAACTAAAGGGTAAAGCCATATCTCAACCTTCCGAAACTCCCAAGACAATGAAAGGGAAATTCTTGAGGCTGAAAAGTCAAACAAAGAACTGAAGCAAGAGGGACAAACTAGCTGTTGTCTTATTTGGAAACATTTGGCTTATAACAGGAAAAAGAACAGTGAAGGAATAGGAATAGAATTCTGCTTCCTACCAGAACTGGAAGGGAGGATTCATACCTTGATCTCCTGGTTACATACTAGACAACATTTTTTCAACTTATGCAAATGGTATCATGATTTCAGTGAGTAATATTTTCAGAAATTAAAAAGCAAATATTTCCTGTTAATTGTGTAACTCATATTCTCTGAACTACTTTTCTCAAATTTAACCAGGATCTCAAGAGTCTACACACATTCTATGAATGGAGGGTCAGAAAAATCTCTCCCTCTTGGTAAAGAGAGATCACTGAAGTTTGTTTTCTCCACAGGTCCAGGTGGAAGAATAAAGATACCATCTGAGCACTGGAAACTGTCGAAAACCTACCATAGCTGACTTGAGCTTTAAGCTTGCAACCTACATGGTCTGAGAAACTAGAAGGCAAGGAATTTACACAAAGTTGGCTCAGGTTAGTAATGAGTCAATGGTGCTTGACAAAAACAAATACAGACTCTTCTTGAAATGATTCATCGTTAATTTAAGTCAGTCTCTCTCTCTCTCTCTCTCTCTCTCTCTCTCTCTCTCTCTCTCTGTGTGTGTGTGTGTGTGTGTGTGTGTGTGTGTGTGTGTGTGTGTGTGTGTGTGATTGTTCCTGTCTGAATATATCATGGTGCATGTGTGGACATTGGAACAACTTGTGCGAGTAAGTTCTTTCCTTCTGTGTGGATTCTGGGAATCAAACTCAATGTTAAGTCTCTTAGAACTGGTTTTTTAAAACTTTTTCCACTAATAACCTTTTTCACCAGAGAAATTTTTACATGATTTTGGATATATAGATCGTGAACAAAACATTGATAGTATGATAATAAAGAAATGCATTATATATATATATATTTTTTTTTCTTTTTTTTAGGTTTTTTGAGACAGGGTTTCTCTGTGTATCAGCCCTGGCTGTCCTGGAACTCTCTTTGTAGACCAGGCTGTCCTTGAACTCACAGAGATCCCCCTGCCTCTGCCTCTCGAGTGCTGGGATTAATGGTGTGCCCCACCACACCTGGCCAAAGAAATTTATTTTAAAACAATTCCTTGGCACACAATAGTTTTACCATGTATGAAAGATCATAGCAAATTTTAATGGTAATGTGATAAATGAACTTGTTTAGTTGTACATCAAAGATTAAATCACTGAATATATGACATTCTAGGACAGTAGTTCTCAGCGTATAGGTGTTGGGGTCAAAGGACCCTTTCACAGGGGTACCCTATGATCATTGGAAAACACAGATATTTATATTATGATTCACAACAGTAGCAAAATTACAGTTATTAGTAGCAGTGAAAATAATTTTTATGGGGATCACCACAACATGAGGAACTGTATTAAAGGGTCACAGCATTAGGAAGGTTGGAAAACAACAGCTGAGGGGCAAAGAGCATCCTCCATGTTTTTCAGAGTTGACAGATTGTATTTTATCCTGTTTATGCTGCTTTGCATAACTATGTAGTACAAGGTGGTAGAAGTACTTTTACAACCATTTCATTTGCTAACAATTTTTCTTAGTCCCAAACTGAAATCATTTAGTGAATCTGCAATTTTTAAAATCAAATATTGTATCATAGTTCAATCAAGATATACTAATCTGATGCTACACACTGAGGAATGACAGGAAAATATGGAAAGTATTTGTTTTCATTAATGCTTCTTTAAGAACAGAAAGCTTGTGTTTATACTAAAAACTGATTGCTAGCACAGAATAGCTTTTAATCTTAGCTGAGGCGCTTCAGGCAGTGTTCGATGATAATGCAAGGTGCAAAGAGTACCTTCAATTATCAGAACCAAAGCTGTTCAGAAGTTGTGTAACACAAGCCCAGGCAAACACCCTCAGGTATTTCTGGATTAGTTACACTGGTAAATTTGGGTTATTTTTTGATTGTATGTCCAGGAATCATTTCCTGTTGCCTTTATTCCTGTTATTTTTCATAACCCCACATTTAGTTACATGACTCATAGTTTAAAAAGCTAATTTTACAATAGAATAGAATAGAATAAATAAAAATTTCAAATTTAATGATCATGCTAATACAAGTCCATAATTGGAATCAATAAAACACATGCAATTGATTTGGGAGGGCAGTTCAGTTTGTAGAGCACCTAACATGCAAGAAGCCCTGAGTTGGATTCCTAGTATTTCATAAACTGGATGTAATAGCACATGCCTATAATCCTGATGCTGGAGTGATGGAGACATGAGGAACATGAGTTTATAAGCCTTCTTGACTACGTGGGGAGTTCTTGGCCAGTCTAGGATTAAAAAAAAAAAAATCATGTAGGTTTTTCTCATTTTGGATTTTTTAGTTAATACCGTTTTCTCATTTTACTGGGAGTTCTATGATCAATTTTGAGTTAATGATGTATAAAGGTCTAGTATGTGATTTATTTTTCCATGTATAGAATCTATTGGTCCAGTGTCTTTTGTGTATATGATAGCCTTTACTTTATTATGTTGCCTTTATTCCTTTGCTAAATAAAGATTAGTTGACTGTGTTGCTAACAAAAAAGGAAAAGAAAGAAACAGTTTTTTTTTTAAAGTATCGTAGAATGTATGCTGTCACATTATAGGTTTCTAAGAGTTCAAGCTCTAAGAAAAAGCACATGTAAGACTTGACAAAACCAACAAATAATAGAACTTGATTCCTACAGACATGAGAGAAGAAGTATTGGAAACAGGACTTAAAGTAGCATTTGAGCTCACTAAAGAAATGTACCCATCAGCAACCTACTCTAGAGGAAGCACCTATAGGACATTGATAAGGGATTGCCAAGAAGAAGAAATAAAGAAATGAAAATGTTGGTAGAATGTTAAGGACTACTACGAAAGCTTTGGGAAAACCCTAGGAGGTTATGACAATTTAGACAGGAAGTCACTTGAATCAAGCTTATACTGGTAACTTTTTGGAAAAAAGGAAAAGAAACTACTTAGCAACATAAATATTTTTGGATTAACTTGTGATATAATTGAAGCAGATGACAAGTTAAAAGTAGCTGTGATTTCATTATTGTGAAAGTCAGCCTGAGACAAGGAAGTAGAAGATTGTGAAGCATTATTCCCACTCAAGGAACTTGACTTGGTATTTACAAAGTTGATGGGACATACTAGGAACAATTACTTTTAATTTTAAAATACTTATATTAACAATTAAGTTTCCAAAAAAATGAAGTAAATGAACCTATACTTCACATTCTTGACTTGTTATGGCTTGTTATCACATAACATCTCAGTCTGGAGTTTAATGAGAAAGCGGTATGTGCTATATATGTAGGTGATTTTTCTCTTTAACCCTTTATATAGGAACTGGAAATATAATAGTGACTAAAACAACTGTTTCTTGTTCTCCTAAAACTGAAGGTTTAGTGAGCAAGGAAAAGCAAACTATGTTACTGTTTAGTGTGATCAATGCCCTTGGTGAAGTACAGGCTCCTTTGAGCTCAAGCTAGACTTAAAATATGAGTAGGAGTTGGAGTTGGAGCTGGAGAGACAACTGGGTTGTTCAGAGCACTGACTGCTGTTCCGGAGAACTTTGATTCAATTCCCTGTACCCATATAGGAACTCATAACCATCTAGCTGTACCTCCAGCTCCAGGGGATCTGACACCCTCTTCTGGTCTCTCACGGTACCAGTGACACATGTGGTACACAGACATATATGCAAGCAAAACACTCATACACCTAAAATAAAATAAAAATATGTAGAAGAGGTGTGAGGGTGATGATAGCCACGTGGTAGACAACACACTCTTCTTTGGTGTGCCTGCAGGTACTGAGCCCATACTTCTGTATAGTTGCATTCTTCTGACACTTTCTGTTCAGTGAGCATCTTGGGGCCCAGATGGCTTGTTTTTGTAGCATCCATGGACATATTATGCACAGGCAGATCAAGCAAGTAGTTCTTTTCTCTAGATGGGAAAGTAAAGAAAGGTTTCTTGAAATAGCAGAGCAGCTACATATAGGTCATGAGAACTCTGATGTAATGGAAATATTCTTCTACTTCCCCTTTGCCATCAACATAGCCTTTTGCAAGCTATGAACTTCCCAGTGTTCTCAGATGATACAGTGGAAATCCCTGTGCTTGGCTAGAGTTACTGTATGTCATCCTGTTCCTGACTGCAGTGCTCCCAGTCATTGGTCTTGATAAAGGAAGCCTGAACTGTGATCAAGATTAAGTGGTCTTGTTACCAAGGTCTTTCTGCATTTTTGCATTTTGAAGTCCTACATCCTTTACTGTCTTCTTCCTACCCTCCACAGTTACAAGTCAAACTCTGTGAACCCTGTCATCTTGAGAAGCTGATATGGTTTATCTAGTATACATGAAGCCCTGGGTTTGATCCTCACAGCCATATCAACAAGGTATGGTGTGATACCTTGGAACCCCAAAAGTTAAGGTGGCCAGCCTAGAAATCTTGAGACCTTGTTTCAGAGAGAAAGACACACACAGACACATAACAGGCTGGCAGGAAGACTGAGACTGAGGTAGGAGAGTCATTGACCTCAGGATTTTAAGGTTTTAAGGATCAACTTGGCTGACAGAGTTTTTAAAAAATCTGTTTGGCTCCAAACACCACATTGCTTGTTTACCATGAGGGCCTGGGTAAGAGAGGTGTGGTCCAGAGATTCTGACCACCAAAACTGCAGCCCTGCTGCTGTTGAATATACCACAAACTGGCAATCCGCACTTGCCCACTGTGGCTCAAAGGGCTCCCTCTCCCCATCTAGATATCTCCTATGCTGGTGCTGATGCTGTGGATCACAGGCACCCTCCACCACTTCTTTTTTCCATCTCATTTGTCTCTTGAATTCTGAAAGAAATTGCATTACAGAGGCTTGATTGATTAGGGTGTGAAAACTCCAGTCCTCTCATCGCACCTCAGTGTTTCCTTCTAAGGATGGCTAGAGTCTACACTGTCTATAAGACACTTGCTAGTCCAGAGAGTACAAAGATTTTAGTAGTCTCCCCCCACCCAGGAAACAGAAGGCCACATTCACTGGTTTGATCAATTGTGGATTGAGAATATTAGGGGAAAATCCCCACTGTATTGGAAATGTAAAGTTTTATACATTATAAGCAACTGTCTCATTGATTTTCATTATTACGATATAGGCATGACTGTGTGTGTATGTGTGTGTGTACATTATAAGCAAATACTATGCATTTTGTATTAAGGACTTGGACATTTTTGTGTTTTGGTATCAATGAGGTACTGATACAGAGGGGCAACTTTATGCTTAATCGTATCACAAGATACAGTTTGAATGTTATTTTAATAATGTAGCCAAAAATAATAGAATTTTTGATAGAATAGTAGCAATGAAGATGGAGAGAGAAGGTGAATTAGAAAGAAATAATAGGAAAATAATCAGGATTGGTACTTACGTGTGAATTGATGAGATAGAGAGCAAGTTTCTGGCCATGACCAGTAGGTGAGTCTTACTTCTAAAAAAATGAAGAGGTGGTCCTGGGATTCGAGAGGATGCTTGTAGGGTGAAAGTAAAAATGTGGAGATGCTTGCAGATTGAGAGAACAAGTTTTGGGGAATTGATAGTTAATGTGGAATGGAAAAAAAATATCCATTACTGTTTCTCATTTGTTTTTTGGGCTTGTTTGCTTGTTTGTTTGTTTTTTGCTTCAGAAGACCTGTTTGAAATGTGGTGGTTTCAGCAGGGCCTCAGTTTCCTTCCCTCAGTCCTTGTAATTTGGACATTTGGTACCTTCGTATTCTCGTACATCACTGCAGTAACACTCCACCATGTTGATCCTGCATTGCCTTATATCAGGTCAGTGAATTATATTGGTCATGCAGAAATAAATAAACCCTACCTTCAGTACTGGGGATTAAACACAGTCCAGGTAAGTGCTCTGCCACCAAGCTACTTTCCCAGACTATGGACACTCTTTATGACTAATTCGTAGTTTACATTGAATCTAGGATTTTAACTTTCATTTGAAAATTCAAGTTTTTATATTGTCATTATAGCAAATGAACATAAAATAGAACTTTCATTTGAGTCTTTTCATGAAGTAGAGAAATATGGTAACTGCAGGATGAGAGTCAGTCAGTCAACAGAGTCTAACCTCTTAGTGTCTTGAGGTTGCCTTAGAACCTGGAATAAGAATTATTTTCCTCTTAAAATTTAAAAAATGCTACAAACAACAGTAATGTTAGGAAAACATAGTAGTATTGAGAAATATTTACTTATTGTGTGATAAGGTAATGTTTTAAGTTTTCTTCATGCCTTAGGTAATTGAATCCTTATATTATCCATGCGAAGTAGAGAAATCCATCCTCATTTAAGAAGAGAGGATTTGCTGTCATCTTTCAGTTACTGTAATATATATCTAAAATAATCAACTTACAAGGAGTTAATGATTGTTTTGGCTCACTATTGTAGAGCAATTAATCATGATGTGATTAATTGGTCCTATTGCTGTGAGCCTGGGACAGAGGAAACATCATGGCATTAGTACATGGGGAACAAACACACTCACCTCATCACCTGAAAGCAAAGGCAAGCAAGGAGGAGGCCAGAGCTTTGCAATTCCTTTTAAGTGTACATACCCAATACCTAAAAGCCTCTTCTATCCCCACATCTTAAAGGGCATACCAACTACCCATATTGCTTCGCTATAGACTAAACCTCCAACACATTCAATATCTTTATCACAGAAGGAGTCAGGTCCTGGAAAGGTGTGTGATTTCCTCAGTGGTATACAGCTCAGTAAGTGATAAGCCAAGATTACACCTGCAGTTTTATTCTAGGAACTCTATTTTTACTTTTCATGGCCTGCTGGATAGATCAGGTTTTGATCTATTTATGACAAAACAAGTATCAACAGTTATATTTTTGAAATTTCAAGACTACTAACAATTAAATTATGAGTAATCAATCACATGTACTCTGTTTATAACCACTTTAAAATTTTATTCTTGTGAGTATTTAGTCTGCAGTGTATGTGTATCACATGCATGCTTGGTGCTTATGGCGGCCAGCTAAGAACATCCAAGCCCCTGGAACTGGAGTTGAGTTACAGGGGGTTGTAAGCAGCCACGTGGGTGATGGGAACTGAACACAGGTCCTTTATAAGAGGAGCAAGTACTGTTAACTGCTGAGAGCCTTCTTCCCAACTTCCCAAACCCCATCTTTTTAAAATACAGAAGCAAGAGTAATTATTGCACAAACTTTTAACAAGATGATATTGCTCATAAACAGGAAGTCTTTAGGCCTGACTCAGCTATTAAGAATGCTAGCTGTGGGCTGAAGAGATGGCTCAGCCATTAAAGGCTAGTCTCACAACCAAAAACATAAGAATGCTTGCTGTTGCAGAGGACCCACATTTGATTCCCAGAACTCACATAGTGGCTCCCCACTACCTGGAACTGCAGTTCCAGAGACTTAGTGCCTTCTTCAGGGCCCACACAGGCACATATACATAAAGTTAAATTAAAATCAAGCAAAATCTTAAAACTAGAGTATAAGTCCCTCTGTATTCCTAAGTTCCTGCCTCTGAAGGTGATAGGTGGTTTGATAGCTGTCCTTCCAGAATTTCTTTGATCATCTATGTTTTCAAAGGACTCATTATCCATTTTTCCCTTTTTTCTTTTTCTTACTGTTAATGTATTTTACTTCATAATTTTCATTTTTAAAAGCAATCAGATATTAACTTAATATCCCTCTCCCCTCTGGCTTTTAGAAATAATATGATAATAAAGACCCCACTGCATAACTTTACATTTCACTGTGATGAAATGTAGGTATATTTCTCTATGTGGTATTGCTGAATATACAAGAAGATAAAAAGACTTTTAACTTGACACTGCCAGGTATGTTCATTCATTCATAAAGTTAATATTAGAAAAATAATTATAAGTGGTTTCTAAGACACTAAAGCATAAAAACATTTTTATGAGGAAACGGTGAATTAAATAGGGATAAAGGAAGAGTTAGAGGAATTAAATAAGGTTAGACGTGGTGAAAACAGTCACTAGGCACACAGCTCAGCAGGCTCTGACGTTCTAACCTGAATGATTCTACTTGGAATATAGCTGACACGTTTGAAGCGTCATCTTAGAGGTACTGAATAAATTGCTGTTGTTGTTGTTGTTGTCTAAATAATATTTTTTATTTTGTGTTGGTTGCAATTGTTTCATTTCCTTTATTTACTCACCTTCTGATAGATAACCTTTCTATCACAGAAAATGGCAAACTTTAAAACAGTGATAGCTAGAAGGTGTAGTTGGGCCACTGAAACTGTCAAGTGAAGCCCTGACAAGTAAGTGTGCTTCAGAAGGACGCCATGTGGCTGTGCTTTCTGTAATAGAGATGCTGTACAAAGGTCATGCCAAATCAGGTGCAGCTTAGGGATATTTACAAAACTCCCAACCTTTTATAATTTTAGATGTTTTTCTGGTAATAATTTGGTAATTTGGTAATAAAATAATTTGACAAAAATGATCACCCTTATATTAGAGAAACAAATAGCCCAAGGAGTCAGACAATTCTTTGTAACTCTGTAAGAAGGTGCATATTTAAGAATGATGTGGGCCTGTCAGCATCCTATTTACCCCCTTTGAAACTTGTTTTCTTACATTTCAGAGCTTTCTGTATCTTAGGAGTTACTGAGTGTCAGATTTATTTTCCTTTTAATCCTGTTCCAGAAATGAGAGCAGTAGTGATTTGAATGAAAATTACCCCCATGGGCCCACAGGGAGTGTCATTATTAAGACTCCTTGCTGGAGTAGGTGTGGCTTTGTTGGAGGAAGTGTGTGTCACTGGAGGTGGGTTTTAAGGTTTTAGAATCTCAGGGTAGGCCCAGTGTTACTGCATTTTCCTGTTGCCTGCTGATCCAGGTGTAGAACTATCAACTGCTTCTCCAGCACCATGTCTACCTGCACACCTCCATGCTTCCTTCCATGATGATGGACTAACCCTCTGAACCTGTCAGCCATCCCCAATTAAATGTTTACCTTTATAAGAGTTGCCATGGTCATGTTGTTTCTTCACAGCAATAGGAACCCTAACTAAGAAGTTGGTACCAGGGACTTGGGTATTGCTGTGATAGGCCAGACCATGCTTTTGTTTACAGGAATAGGGAGTACTTTGGGATTTGGACTAGAAAAGCAGTTGAACACTGTAAGCAGGGCTTAATGGGCCATATTAGTAGGAGCGTGGGAAAGAGTGGTGATGAAGATGATTTGAACTGTGGGGCCCTGGCTCAAGTTTTCATATGAAGGATATTAATATATGGTCTACAGATTGTTCTCCTGATATTTTGGTGAAGAATGTGGGTGCTTGCTGCCCTTGTCCAAAAAAAATCTGCCTGAGGCCAAGTTGGAGATTTATGTATTAACAACTTTGGCAGAGGAGATTTTCAGATAGCCTAGTTTTAACTGTGTTGCTTGATTATTAGTGGCTACACCTATGCAGATCTATAATGAAAAGGAGCAACTTGAGCAAGGAAAAATACAAAATGCACAGTTTGAGGAGAAAAAGTTCTCCAGGGGCTGTAAAGGAGCTAAGTTCTGCTTTCAAGGAAAAACAAAACAAAACAGATCAAAGAAAAGCCTGATGCTAAATGTAATGAAGGGAGTGCTGACCTCAGGATAAGACCATACCCAGCTAAGCTTCCAACTTGTGAAGCCGAATTAAAGAAAAGTTTAAGGCCAGGTGTGATGGTGCATGCCTCTTATCCCAGCTCTCAGGAGGCAGAGGCAGACAGATCTCTTTGAGTTTGAGGCCAGCCTGGTCTACAGAGTGAGCCCAGGACAGCCGGAGCTGTTACACAGAGAAACCCTGTCTTGAAAAGCCAAAGAGGGGGGAAAAATGAAAGCTGGTGAAAATGTATTTGGAAAAATTGAGGACATATTCCAGCCCCAGAAAGCAACAGAACTTGGCAGTTTTGGTCCCATGGTTCTGGCTTTAGAGTCAAGGATACAAGAAAGGGGCTATGGAATCTTCCTCCACAACTAAGGGAAAGCCACTGAGGTCAGGGCTGTCTCTGCATGGAGGCTCAGAGAGACTACTTTGTGAAGCTGTGAAGATGAGACCTGGATTGCCTTAGAGACTCCAAAATGTTGGAGTTCCCAGAGCTGTGGGATAATACCTTCCAAGGAAAGCTGCTAACAGGGAATGGAACCAGCCCAAGAGAAAGAATGAAGCTTGTTGGTTTCTTCTATGTGGAAATGAAAAGATTTGAAGTGACAGAAAAGGGGTAGGCAAATATTTATAAATTCAAATTATGTTCTCTATTTTACTTATTCTCTTTACTATTAATAATACATAAAATATTTGTGTATTATTAATTATACATAATATGCACAATACATAATTATACATAATTAATATTAGGTATTATTAGTAATACATAATATTAATAACACATAATTGAGTCTATGTATTATTAATAATACATAATAGTAATTACATATAATTAATAATGTGATTAATAACACATAATATTAATGACATATAATTAAGTGTTTATGTGTTGTCAATAAATAACTTATTGCTTAATTGATGATTATTGATTAATAGTTATATAATTATTAATAATTATGTATTGCTGATATGTGTGTGTTGATAAGGCATTTATGTATTATTAATAAATGCATGAGTTGACTTGAGGGGTTTTTAAAAGATAAAGTGTTTTAAAATAGCTCCTGTTATAGTAGGAGATCTAGTGTTAAAACCCTAAATACTTTCTTTTTGTCTTTTAGTGACACTGGGACAATACCTCCGGAGAGATGCCTCTTTGGAGTAATGCTAAATATTGCTGCAGTTTTAGGTAAGTAATAGAAATGAGAGTGGTTTTAGCACATAAAGTGAATAGATAAATTGCTACCTTTGTCTGTAAACATTGTATCACTGTTTATTTTCTAGTTGTAATTGAGAATGTGTTTTTACTAAATTATAGATTATAATTATGTGCCTAAGAAAAGAAAAACAGAAACAAAACTTTTGGTTATATTGCTCCCCTCCTAGGGGAAAGGGGAAGCTCAGGAAGAAATGCCAAATTATAGAAATATACCTTGAAGAAATATTTATATATTTATTTATATAGTTATAATTTACTTCTTATCTAAACAGAGGTTGCAATCACAACCAAACATTCCTTGGGGCCTTGGGTAAATTTAAACAACCAGTGTGATATTAGAAATTGGTAAAACTGACCTCAACTAAATTCTTTCATGATAAACAGTTTAAAAGTTTAAGAGTAGAAATGAAATTGTGTTTTCATTTTTGGTTAATATTCTAATGCCACAGAACTTACTGTAGTGTATTATATCAAAAGCTTTTTTGTGAGCCTGATTTTTATTAATTTATTAAAATATTTCATCATTACATAGGGTCATTTAAAATGATTTCATCTGTCAATTCAATATTTGCTTGCATGAAAGGAGAAATTAGGGCTGGAAAGATGGCTCCGGAAGTAATGATACTTGCTCTCTGATCCTGATGACCTTGAGTTCCATCCAAGAACCTACATGGGGAAGGGAAGAACCAGTTCGCAAAGGCTGTATAGTGACTTACATACACACACACACACACACACACACACACACATACGCACACACACACAAATGTAAAAGAACATTAAAAACTAGAAATGAGGAAAATAATTTATTAAAATATGTTTTTTATTTAGACTCTTCAGAAACATGTCTACAAAGCATGTATATGTCATGTTTATTATACTTCTGAGTTGTCTGGCAATAACTCTGCAGTAGAAAGTATGATTTGGCCCTTTCTTTAACCATGAGTATGTAAAGCAGGGTCTATTTTCTTGTGTACTTGACTGCTGTGTCTTCTTGGTAATCTGAAATAAAGCAATATGAGAATGAGGAGGAAAATTTGGTTTGCTTATGCACAGCCCATCCAGACTCTACTGTTGGCTTTGATGCTGATCTTAAATATTTTGGGGGGATCCAAGATGGCGTCGACCCGCACTGACGCATTTTGAACGTGGGGAAAAGAGCCATAAAAAGCACAGAGTTATTGGACACTGTGCAAAAACCGGAGGGGCTAAACCCTCCGGGAACACACACAGCTCCCAAGGGACTGTTAAAAGTCCCAGGGCAAGGCTCTCCCCCCATCTCTCTCAGGCATGGAAGCCACTAAATCTGGGACTCAGGAACTCCCATTTGGAGAGGCACCTGGTAAGATCGACCCTAATACACAGCAGGCAGAATCAGAGCCCACATGGTGATCACTCACCAGCCTACTAGGCTCCCCACACCACAGGAGGACCTTATAGCTATTTAGGAAACTTTGCAGGCTAGTTGAAGTCTTAGCAAGGAAGAAACAGGGTGCACGGCGGGAGGTCCGCAGCCGCAGGAGCTGCGGAGCATCCAAGCGGGAAGCCAGCGGGCAAGGCAGAAGCACCCAGCCCGTGGCGGAGGAGCCAGGGCGGGAAGCCAGCACAGGCGGGCGGGCCTGAGGGGCCACACCCGCGACGGAGGAGCCTAGCGGGAAGCCATAAGCCAGGGGACCATAGCTGTATTCTGGAAAACCCAGACATATTAGGCGTGGAGCCAGGCCCTGTCAGTCTCCGTGACGACAACCAGAGTCCACAGTATCTGTGCCTGGGCAAACAGGTCCATACCATCAGAACCATTACAGGCTGATCACTCAGTGTGCAACATGGAGAAGTCTGAATTGGGAGCAGTGAAACAATCCCGGACCATTTCTCACTACCTGGGAATAGGCGGCACCAGCTCACAGTGCTTCAGGCTATTAGAATCACAGTGACACTGTGATCCCCTGTAAGCAACGACAGATAGCCAAGCAATTCGACTCTTACACCAAAGCATCCCCTGTGGATCCAAGCCCAGAAAACGATGAGAGCAGACAGCTAAACACATCCATATGGCCAAAGGTCCAAGAAAAAAAAACAGAAATCAAGGAAATATGACTCCAACAACACAGAACTATCCTAGCCCATCCAATTCGGATGACCTCACAAGAGCAGAAACACATGAAAACGATGACAATTCTGCATTTTGGAAAGTGATAAAGTCCCTTCAAGAAGAACTTAAATCTATGAAGGAATTCAAAGAAGCCACAATTTTACAAGTCAAAACAACGAATAACACCATTAAAGAGCTCCAAGCCAAGGTGACTCAGCTTAAACAGGAAAAGGACAAAGCAATGAAAGATTTCCAGGCAAAAACAAGCAAACTGGAGAAGGAAATGCACAAAACGAACAATACCATACAAGACATGAAAATAGAAATAGAAACAATAAAGAAAACACAGTCAGAGTTAAAAGAGGAAGTGGAGAATCAAGGGAAGAGAACAGGAACTATGGATGTGAGCATCAAAAATAGGATGCAAGAGATGGAAGACAGGATCTCAGGCATGGAAGATTCGATGGAAGAAATCAGTACAACATCCAAAGAAAATGAGAAGGCTAAAACATCTCTCACCCACAACATCCAAGAAATCAGGGACTCAATGAAAAGATGGAACCTAAGAATTATAGGCATAGAGGAAAGAGAAGACTCCCGACTCCAAGGTCCAGGAAATATCTTCAACAAAATCATAGAAGAAAACTTCCCAAACCTGAAAAAAAGAGATGCCAATAAAAATCCAAGAGGCTTACAGAACACCGAACAGATTAGATCAGAAAGGAAACTCCTCTTGCCACATAATAATTGAAACACCAAATGTACAGAACAAGGAAAGAATATTAAAAGCTGTAAGAGAAAAAGGTCAAGTCACATACAATGGCAGACCCATCAGAATTACACCTGACTTCTCCTCAGAAACTTTAAAAGCTAGAGGGGCCTGGACAGATATCCTACAAGTCCTGAGAGGACATAGGTGCCCAGCCAGACTACTATACCCAGCAAAACTCTCTTTCAACATAGATGGAGAAAACAAGATATTCCATGACAAAATCAAATTTAAACAATATCTACCCACAAACCCAGCCCTACAGAAAATCCTAGAAGAAAAATTCCAATCCAGAAAAAAAAAAACTACACCCAAGAAAACAAAGGGAATAGAAAACCCCTCAGCAACTAAACCAAAAGAGACACAGGACCATCACCTATACCAACCTAATGGGAAATAACAACCCCAGGTCACTAATATCCATCAACATCAATGGACTCAACTCCCCAATAAAAAGACAACAGGTTTACAGAGTGGATCCGCAAGCAAGACCCATCTTTTTGCTGCATACGAGAAACACATCTCACTATCAAAGATAGACACTACCTCAAAGTAAAGGGCTGGGAAAAGGTTTTCCAAGCAAATGGACCCAGGAAGCAAGCTGGAGTAGCCATCCTAATATCAAACAAAACAGACTTCCAACTGAAGTTGATGAAAAAAGACAGACAAGGGCATTATATACTCATTAAAGAGGAAATCTCAATATTGAACATCTATGCCCCAAATACAAAGGCACCTACATTTGTAAAAGGAACACTTCTAAAACTTAAATCGCACGTCGATCACAACACATTAGTAGTGGGAGACTTCAACACCCCACTCACAACAATGGACAGATCATCAAGACAGAAGCCAAACAGAGAAATATTGAGTCTAACAGAGATCATGAACCAAATGGACCTAACAGATATCTACAAAATGTTTCACCCAAACACAAAGGAATATACCTTTTTCTCAGCACCTCATGGAACCTTCTCCAAAATCGACCACATAGTCGGACACAAAGATAGTCTCAATAGATACAAGAAAATTGAAATAGCAACTTGTATCTTATCAGACCACCATGGAATAAAGCTGGTCTTCACCAGCAAAAGAATCAACAGAAAGCCTACACACACGTGGAAATTGAACAGCTCCTTACTGGATGACTACTGGGTCAGGGAGGAAATAAAGAAGGAAATCAAAGACTTCTTAAAACCCAACGACAATGAAGGCACAACATACCCAAACCTATGGGATACAAAGAAAGCTGTGCTACGAGGAAATTTCATAGCACTAAGTGCTTTCAAAAAGAAAATTGTGACAGCTCATATTAGCAAATTAACAGCTAAGCTGGGTGAATTGGAAAAAAAGAAGAAAACACTCCCAAGAGGAGCAGAAGGCAGGAAATCATCAAACTTAGGGCTGAAATCAACAACTTAGAAACAAAAAGAACTATACAAAGAATCAATGAAACCAAGAGTTGGTTCTTCGAGAAAATCAACAAAATAGACAGAACCCTAACCAAATTAACTAAAAGGCAGAAGGAAAGAACCTAAATCAACAAAATCAGAAATGAAAAGGGAGAAATAACAACAGGCATTGAGGAGATCCAGAAAATATATGGGTACTACTTTAAATATCTGTATTCCACCAAATTTGAAAACCTAAGTGAAATGGACAATTTCCTCGATAGATTCCACCTACCAAAACTAAATCAAGATCAGATTAACAGCTTAAACAACCCAATAACCCCTAAGGAAGTAGAAAGAGTCATTAATAATCTCCCAACCAAAAAAAGCCCAGGGCCAGATGGCTTTAGCACAGAATTCTACTGGACCTTCACAGAGGAGCTAACACCATTACTCTTCAAACTCTTCCACCACATAGAATCAGAAAGGACACTGCCAAACTCATTCTATGAGGCCACTGCCACTCTGATTCCTAAACCACACAAAGATCCAACAAAGAAAGAGAACTTCAGACCAATCTCCCTCATGAACATAGATGAAAAAATACTTAATACTAGCAAACCAAATTCAAGAACACATCAAAAGTATCATACATCTTGATCAAGTAGGATTCATCCCAGGAATGCAAGGATTGTTCAACATACGAAAGTCTATCAATGTAATTCACCATATAAACAAGATGAAAGAAAAAAATCACATGATAATCTCGCTAAATGCAGAAAAAGCATTTGACAAAATCCAACACCCCTTCATGCTAAAAGTTCTGGAGAGAACGGGTATACAAGGACCATACCTAGAAATAATAAAGGCAATATACAGCAAGCCAGTGGCCAACATCAAATTAAATGGAGACAAGCTTGAAGCATTTCCTCTAAACTCAGGGACAAGACAAGGATGTCCACTTTCACCATATCTCTTCAATATAGTACTTGAAGTTCTTGCTAGAGCAATAAGACAACTAAAGGAGATCAAAGGGATAAATATTGGAAACAAAGAAGTCAAATTATCCCTATTTGCAGATGATATAATAGTATACATAAGCGACCCCAAAAATTCCACCTGAGAACTCTTACAGCTGATAAACAACTTCAGCAAGGTGGCTGGATACAAAATTAATTCAAAAAAATCAGAAGCCCTTTATACAACACACAAATGTACCGAGAAAGAAATAAGGGAAACAACCCCCTTCACAATAGCCACAAACAATATAAAATACCTGGGGGTAACTCTAACCAAGCAAGTAAAGGACCTATACAACAAGAAATTCAAGCCCCTGAAGAAAGAAATGGAAGAGGCCTTTAGAAGATGGAAAGATCTCCCATGCTCATGGATAGGTAGGATCAACATAATAAAAATGGCTATCCTACCAAAAGCAATATATAGATTCAATGCAATTCCTATCAAAATACCAACACAATTCTTTATAGACCTGGAAAGAGCTATTCTCAATTTCATATGGAACAACAAAAAGCCCAGAATAGCTAAATCAATCCTGTACAATAAAAAAGTGTCTGGTGGTATCACCATCCCCGATTTCAAGCTATACTACAGAGCAATAGTAATAAAAACAGCATGGTACTGGTATAGAAACATACCAGTGGATCAATGGAATCAAACTGAATACCCAAACATGGACCCACACACCTATGGCCAACTAGTCTTTGACAAAGAAGCCAAAACCGCACAATGGAAGGACAGCATCTTCAACAAATCATGCTGGTCCAACTGGATGTCCACTTGCAAAAGAATGAAATTAGACCCATACTTACCACCTTGTACAAAACTTAAATCCAAGTGGATAATAGACCTTAACATAAGGCCGGTCACACTAAATCTACTAGAAGAAAAAGTAGGAGAAACCCTCAAATTCATTGGCACAGGTGACAACTTCCTGAGCCGAACACCAACAGCTCAGGATCTGATATCAACAATCAATAAATGGGACCTCATGAAACTGAAAAGTTTCTGTAAGGAAAAAGACACTGTCATTCGAACAAAACGGCAACCAACAGACTGGGAGAAAATCTTCACCAACCCCACATCTGATAGAGGGCTATTATCTGAAATCTACAAAGAGCTCAAGAAACTAAATGCCAAGAAACCAAATAATCCAATCAAAAAATGGGAGACGGAGCTAAATAGAGAATTCTCAAAGGAGGAATCCCTAACGGCTGAGAGACACCTGAAGAAATGCTCAACATCCTTAATCATCAGAGATATGCAACTCAAGACGACTTTGAGATTCCATCTCACACCTGTCAGAATGGCTAAGATAAAGAGCTCACATGACAGCATATGCTGGCGAGGGTGTGGAGAAAGGGGAACCCTACTCCATTGCTGATGGGAGTGCAGGCTTGTGCAACCACTATGGAGGTCAGTATGGCGATATCTTAGAAATCTTGGAATAACTTTGCCTCAGGAACCAGCCATACCACTTCTGGGTATACACCCAAAGGACTCCTCATGGAGTCGTAAGGAAGTCTCCTCATCTATGTTCATAGCAGCCTTATTTGTAATAGCTAGAAATTGGAAACAACCCAGATGTCCCTCAACTGAAGAATGGATTAAAAAACTGTGGTACATCTATACAATGGAATACTACTCAGCTATCAGAAACAATGAAATTATGCAATTTGCAACCAAATGGATGGAACTAGAGAAGCTCATACTGAGTGAGCTAACCCAGACTCAGAAGGATGCACATGGCATCTATTCACTTATAGTAGGATTTTAGCTATATATTACAGGATATCTGTACTACAACCAACACACCAAAAGTAACATGGACATAGACTTGTTTTCTTTTTCCTTTTTCTTTTTCCTTTCTTTTTTTGTTGTTGTTCTTTGTTTTTGTGGGTTTGTTAGTCTTTTTTTAGTTTTCCCCTCATAGCAAGGAGACTCCTTTCACTGGTGGTACTGCCTCATAGGCCCGCGGTGTATGAAGAGGCTCTTGGCCCTCATATGACTCCTGAACTGTGGCAAGGGACTGTTATGTAGGGACACTCCACCCCAGAGGAACAAGAGGGAAGGGTTAGGGGTTAGAGGATGGGAGGGTGGGGCTGGGAAGCGGGGAAAGAGGACAATATGATAGAGATGTAACCTGAAGCAACAAACAAATAAGTTTATTAATTAAAAAGCAGGTAACAATTTTAGAACACTGTAAATAAAATAAAGGTTACAGCCGTTCAACCTGGTTTTATAAACCTGCAAGAGTCAAAAAACTTAGAGCTAAGGTAAAATACATGAAAAATGTGGTGTTAACCCATGCCTTTAACTTCAGCAGAGACGGGAGGAGCACTATAGAGTTAGTGGTCTTATAAATTCTAGAGTTACACGGAACAGGGTGGTGAGGGTGCACACCCTTAATCCCATCATTCAAGAAAAGTACACCCTTAATCCCAACACACTAGAGACAGAAACAGGGAGATCTCAGCGCTCAAGGTCAGCCTGATACAAAACAAACTCTAAATAGAGAAAAACTTCGATCCAGGAGTGGTGGAACTCATCTTTAATCCCTTCAGATGGGAACCACAGGTCTTTGATCCCAATAATTAGAATGCAAAGACAGACATATAGGATTTGGAAGGACCTAAGTTTAAAAGCTACTTACAAAAGGCCTACTCAATACAAACAAATTGTCCTTTGATATCTCAAAATATATACACTAAGGCTTGTTTAGCTCCAAAATAACAAAATAATTTCTTCTTTAATCCAGATTGAAAGATAATACTTTATATATTGTCAAAAAACCAAATTTGCTTCAGGAGAAATATTACCCAACCCCCCCCCCAAAAAAAAAGTGTAATTGTCTCAGAGTTAGGATTAGGGCAGGGCTCTGGTCTTATCTTTCCAGGAGATTCAAAGCATCCACTCAAGGAACCCAGGGACAAGTGGACAACGGAAACCTCAGCAGAAAACCGAATCAGACACCAAAGAAGACGAGTGGCCCAGATGATTCAGCCTTATAGACTCCCTCAATAGCTGTTTCCATCAAAAGTCTACAATCACAACAACTCAAAATCACTAAGACCGTTCAGCTCTACACACTGCCCCAGACAGAACTTCAGTAAAGCCTGGAAGATCAGCTTCTGCCTACAAACTCCTTAGGACATCTAAACATCTCAGCACAAAAGGACTGAACATAAAAGGATTGTACTAACATTTTTAACCATTTTTCCATTCTGGTTCAGGCCCCAAACAGGTTTACTACGACCCAAATCAGCAGGAAGTCATTTTAAGAGAGCGACATCCCATGCCCAGAGGGTGGGGAGGGTGTTTCTCTGCCCCTCTTTTGGTTATTTGAAGGATAACTGAAAACTTTGTTATTTAGGGGAAGAGACTACAAGCTGTTAAATGGTCTTGTTAAATGGGTTTTGGAGGTTAGACCCAGGGACTTCCTTCTTTTCCTTTTCTGTATCCTTCTTTCTCTTCTATGTAGGAGTTCACGGACTTGAGAAAAATGGGACATAGACATAGTATGGGAAGGACCAAGAAGAAGGGACAGATTATTGAATATGCCCTTATACCTTTGTATATTGATACAAAATTAGTATTATATTTGGCTAAAGTGGTATTGACCATTGAATATTGTGCAAAATTAAGATTGTATTGGACTACATCGGTATTGATCTTTTGATACAAAATCAAGATTATAGTTGGCCATAATGGTATTGACCCTTGTATATTGACGTAATATTAAGATTGTATTGGGCTACTAGGCATTGATCTTTGTATATTGATACAAAATTAAGAGTATATTTAGCCACATTGGAATAGATTTTTGTATACTGATACAAAATTAAAGGTAATGCTTCCTAATGGTATTGTACCTAGAGATACTTAAAAATGAAATGTGAAGCTCTGGCCTCTTGATACCAACCGTCTTATACCATTTAGGATAGTTAAGAAATACAAACTCCTAGTCATGCAAGCATGTCACTTTGTTAGCTACTATGACAGTCTATCACAGATATTCTCTAAGCTACTCAGAAATCAAGTTGTTAAGAGACAAGCAACATTTGCTTATCTAAATACAAGAGATAGATAGGGCATCTTCAAAAACCCAAGAGATCTGCAGAATAAGACATTCAAAGATGTTGTCTTAAATTAGATTTTTTTTTATATCGAGACATATCAGCTCCTGACAGCACCCCCTATTCTACTCCAAGTAGAAGATAAGCATCGAAGAATCTCCAGTGTGAGATGGTTGAATTAGTGGCAAGCCTATCTCTTGGCATGAAAAAACCCCTTGCTTCAATTGCAGACAGACTGCTGTCCAAAAAGGACAAAACTTGGTAGCAGGGACGTCGACAGCCTAGCTCTGCCAAGATAGGGTAGGTAAGTCCTTCATAATCCCTGCTCTACAATAAATGTTTGTTAGAGAAACAGGACCAAAAGGCTGAAGATTGATGCTGTAATGTATGGAGAGAAAATGGGAACTGTCCAGGCAGCCACTGGTATGTCATTTCTTAGTTTTGGAAGCTGCAGGCCCTGCACTTCCTATATAATCAGATATATTTATCCCTCTCAGGTCTCTGAGGTGGTTGAAGAATAGACAGCCTGAATCTCATAGTTAAATTTTGAGTTGTTTAGGAATCAAGAAGGCGTTCTGTATCTAAGAAGATGTTTTTAATAGTGATGCAAGTTAGTATGAAAGCTGAGTTAGATATAGAACTTTAAACTCATGGAGATGGTTAGATGGTAGAATGTTAAAGTCAGGGGCCAAATATGTATGAACTGGATGTTCGGAATGTATACTGGGCCGTTTAACTCTCATAAATGTGGCATATTTAAAAAAATATTTTGAGTTTAATATAAGAAAATAATGAGTTTTCTTCAAAAACATCAAACTTATTTTGTAAGTTTTATACTAACTAGTTGTCGACACAAGGCCCATGGGATGCAAATGGCTTACTTAGGCACACAGAGATTCAAGTAGTTCTATAGTGTGACTGTAAAACTTGTTAAAATCTACAGCTTTTTTCACGTTCTCCCTTCAAGTTAATGTTAAAAAGACAGTCTGTGTGTCTGGATAGCAGCTGACCTTTGTGAACTCTTCCCTGGTACTTTATTCGCTGGGTTACTCATTTGTTGTTTTTCAAATTCTTTCTTCCCAGGTATGGCTACCATATATGTTCGGTACAAGCAAGTTCATGCACTGAGTCCTGATGAGAACCTTATCATCAAATTAAACAAGGCTGGCCTTGTACTTGGGATACTGAGCTGTTTGGGAATTTGTCTTGTGGCAAATTTCCAGGTTTGTTTTTTTTAACCCAGCATGGGTATTTTCCTGAAATGTTTGGGTATCTGTAGTCAAATGGCAAACTGAGCTACTCAATCACAGTGTGCTCCTGTCTCTTCACCTAAGAGAATTCAGCTGTATCATTTTACCCTTCTAGAAACAGCTACATTCTTTATTAGAAAAATTTACATTCAGTGACCTAAACAAACTTAAATTATTAGAACTGTTTCTCAGGTTACTCAGAACACTTACTTACAGACTTCTTTATCCTTAGTTGGAGGATACCCCAGGATCAGACAGAACTGATGTACATAGTAAGTGACATATTACAGATCTAAACTATATTTATTTTGCTTGTAATATGCTTGATAAGTCGTATTCACTTCCCTGGTGCCCTTGCTTATAACTCCTGTACCTATGGAAGTAAGGGAGAATCTGTTCTTTTTCCAGCTTTTGCTCAGAGAATTTTAACCTTAGCATAGCAGTCATCCTTCCTCAAATATAGTCATGTGAACTGTAAGGCCAGAGTTTTGTTAAGGATTTCTTTTTTGCAAACATCATAGGTTACACTGAAACAAATTAAAATGTCTTATGGTACTCTTAGGCAGTGTGATCTTAGGGTATCATCACTGTACACGTAGTCCATCGTGGAGGCAAATGTCCCTGTGATAACCCATGACTATTTGTAAACTTTCTACCTTCCTGTCTGTTGACATTCTTGGAGGAGTCATTAGTAATACTGGCTGCATGATGGTTATATGGTGGTCTTTGATTAATCTCCTTGCAATCTTTAAATATTAAATTTAGACACTTAATGAACTGTTTACTATCTAATAACTATTCAAATAAATGCCACTTATTCAGAGACACATTATGTTTTTGTGCATTCCGTATCTGTGTAATGTCTTCTTCTGACTAAGTCTCTCTTGTTCTTCAGTTTATTCACAGTTAATATTAGGTTGAGTAGCATGTCTGGAATGCTCAAGATTGAAAGTGTTTCAGATTTTGGAGTTTTTGGGCTGCGTAGAAAATTCTAAATTTTGAATCACTTGAATTTCTGGATTTTGGATTAAGGATAGTTAACGTGAAATAATCTCTTTAAACATAGTCTTACTGGGTATTAATTAAGATAATGCTAGCATCTGAAACAAAGTCCATGTTTTTAGTTGCTTATTACAGTAGAAATTTATTTGCAAAAAGTTTTGGTATGATTTTGTGTGTTTTATCATTTGTTTGCAGGTCTCTTCCCCCTACAGTAACATAAAAGTTGGCCACCATCCAACTCTATCATACGGCATAATTGTCTTCCTAATCTTGGTGGCTAATGTGGCAAAAAAAGATGCAAAATTTCCACCTCTTAAAATTTTTAACCTATGTTGAAAATTATTATTAAATGGAATTTATTAAAGAATGACTCAGACAGACTTTCTTTAAGCTCATCGTTACAGACAGAGGGCTGCCTGCTACAGAATTTCGTTAGTATAGGAGAAAGATTATGCTCAACTTTGAAAAGGTAGAGGGAAAAGGATAATATATAGTCAAAAAGTAGAGTGAGTATCAGCGGATGGAAATTTCTAAAGAAAACAAGAGGGATAAGATGGTATACTGACTAATACTTAGGATAGATAAGTTTATTTAGGCAGAATTTTTCTGCAGTTAGACAGTATCAGGATGAACCTTGAACCCTAGAAGTCAAACCCAGTTGACAAGAGTTCAGAGGAACTGGAAAGAGTTTGGACAAGGAGAAAGTCTTGGTCACCCAGTAGTGGATCATCATTCAACTAATTTTCATTTGCTAGAAGTAGGCAACGGGAGTTTTCGGAATGACTTGAAAATGGGGTTTTGCTGGTCATTAGTGTCAAGGAGCATAATGTGCCAGTGCCATGGAAGGAGAGTTAAAATTGTACAGGGTAGCTAATTAGCTGTGAGTATTATAAATTGAACTCTGCTGTCCCTAGTCAGATTCTGTAGTTCAGTGTTAAAAATGTTTCAGATAATTTTAGAGGATAGAGATAGGTAGGCAGGCAGATAGATTGATATAGATTCTTTGCTATAGTTATCCTTTGAGCAATTTAACAGTATCTCATCACCTATGTGGTGAAAAGTAATTCCAAGTACCTACCCAACCCAATAAATTCCTTTCAGGTCCCTGATAGCTTACCTGCACTGCCTTCCTTCCTGTTTCTCATTTGCCTGCTAAGTTTTTATGCCTCAGTGCAGACCACACTTTCCTAGGAAGTCTTTTTTGCTGGACTGTGCTACAGTGTATTGTATTCTTAGACCATTGGAAAACTGATCCTTCATACTTCTTATTAGGGTCTAATTTTAAAAACTAAATAGTTGTTTGCATTTATATTTATTTTTTGGTACATCTCTCATTATGAGTGCAGTCCCAAGTTTTTTTTTCTACTTTTTCTTCTAGTAGATTTAGTGTGACTGGCCTTATGTTAAGGTCTTTGATCCACTTAGACTTAAGTTTTGTACAAGGTGATAAGTATGGGTCTCATTTCATTCTTTTACATTTCGACATCCAATTAGACCATCACCATTTGTTGAAGATGCTGTCCTTTTTCCATTTTACAGTTTTGGCTTCTTTGTCAAAAAGTGAGTGACCATAGGTGTGTGGGTTCATTTCTGGGTCTTCAATTCGATTCCATTGATCCACTGGTCTGTTTCTATACCAATACCATGCTGTTTTTATTACTATTGCTCTGTAGTACAGCTTGAAATCTGGGATGGTGATACCTCCAGATGTTTTTATTATTGTGCAGGATTGCTTTAGTTATTCTGGGTTTTTTGTTATTCCATATGAAGTTGAGAATTGCTTTTTCCAGGTCTATAAAGAATTACAGTGGTATTTTGATAGGAATTGCTTTGAATCTGTATATTGCTTTTGGCAGAATGGCCATTTTTATTATGTTGATCCTACCTATCCATGAGCATGGCAAATCTTTCCATCCTTTGATGTCCTCTTCAATTTCTCTCTTCAAGGACTTGAAGTTCTTTTCATACAGGTCTCTCACTTGCTTGGTTAGAGTTACTCCCAGGTATTGTATATTGTTTGTGGCTATTGTGAAGGTTGTTGTTTCCCTAATGTCTTTCTGAGCCCTTTTATTTTTTGTATAAAGAAGCGCTTCTAAATTTTTTGAATTAATTTTCTATCCAGCTACCACCTTGTTGAAGTTGTTTATCAGCTGTAAAAGTTCTCTTGTGGAATTTTTGGGGTCGCTTTATGTATATTATCATATCGTCTGCAAATAGGGTTAATTTGACTTCTTCATTCCCAATTTGTATCCCCTTGGTATCCTTTAGTTGTCTTATTGCTCTAGCAAGAACTTCAAGTACTATGTTGAAGAGATATGGTGATAGTGGGCATTCTTGCCTTGTCCCTGAGTTTAGGGGAACTGCTTTAAATTTCTCTTCATTTAATTTGATGTTGGCTACTGGCTTGCTGTATATCGCCTTTATTATTTCTAGGTATGATCCTTGTGTGCCCATTCTCTCCAGGACTTTTAGCATGAAGGGGTGTTGGATTTTGTCCAATGCTTTTTCAGCATCTAGGGAGATGATCATGTATTTTTTTTTCTTTCAGCTTATTTATGTGGCAAATTACGTTGATGGATTTTCGTATGATGAATCATCCCTGCATTCCTGGGATGAAGCCTACTTGATCATGGTGTATGGTTCTTTTAATGTGTTCTTGGATTCGGTTTGTCAGTGTTTTATTAAGTATTTTTGCATCTATGTTCATGAGGGAAATTGGTTCTCTTCTTTGTTGTATCTTTGTGTGGTTTAGGAATCAGTGTGACTGTGGCCTCATAGAATGAGTTTGGCAGTATCGCTTCTATTTCTATTTTGTGGAAGAGTTTGAAGATTATTGGTATTAGCTCTTCTTTGAAGGTCTGGTAGAATTCTGTGATGAAACCATCTGGTCCTGGGCTTTTTTTGGTTGGGAGATTTTTAATGACTGTTTCTATTTCCTTAAGGGTTATAGGGCTGTTTAGTCTGTTAACCTGATCTTGATTTAACTTTGGCAGGTGGAATCTATCAAGAAATTGTCCATTTTGCTTAGGTTTCCAAATTTGATGGAGTACAGATTTTTAAAGTAGGACCTAAAGATTCTCTTGATCTCCTCAATGTCTGTTGTTATTTCTCCCTTTTCATTTCTGATTTTGTTGATTTGGGTTCTTTCCTTCTGCCTTTTAGTTAATTTGGCTAGGGGTCTGCCTATTTTGTTGATTTTCTCGAAGAACCAACTCTTGGTTTCATTGATTCTTTGTATAGTTCTTTTTGTTTCTAAGTTGTTGATTTCAGCCCTAAGTTTGATGATTTCCTGCCTTCTGCTCCTCTTGGGAGTGTTTTCTTCTTTTTTTTCCAATTCACCCAGTTTAGCTGTTAATTCGCCAATATGAGCTGTCATAATTTTCTTTTTGAAGGCACTTAGTGCTATGACCTTCCCTCGTAGCACAGCTTTCATTGTATCCCATAGGTTTGGGTATGTTGTTCCTTCATTGTGTTTCTTATATGCAGCAAAATGTTGGATCTTGTTTTTGGATCCATTCAGTGAGCCTGTGTCTTTTTACTGGGGAGTTGAGTCCATTAATGTTGATGGATGTTAATGACCAAAGGTTGTTATTTCCTGTTAATTTGATGTAGGTGGTGATTGTGTGTTTCTTTTGGTTTAGCTGCAGTGGAGTTTTTTGCTTCCTCTGTTTTCTTGGGTGTAGTTATCTTCACTGGGTTGGAAATTTCCTTCTAGGATCTTCTGTAGGGCTGGATTTGTAGGTAGATACAGTTTAAATTTGATTTTGTCATGGAATATCTTGTTTTCTCCATCTATGTTGATAGAGAGTTTTGCTGGATATAGTAGTGTGGCCTGGCACCTATATTCTCTTAGGGCTTGTAGGACATCTGCCCAAGCCCTTCTGGCTTTTAAAATTTCTGAGGAGAAGTCAGGTGTTATTCTGATGGGTCTGCAATTATACGTTACTTGACCTTTTTCTCTTACAGCTTTTAATATTCTTTCTTTGTTCTGTACGTTTGGAGTTTCAATTATGTGGTGAGAGGAATTTTTTCTGGTCTATTTTGTTTGGTTTTCTGTATGCCTCTTGGAATTTTATTGGCATCTCTTTCTTTAAGTTTGGGACGTTTTCTTCTATGATTTTGTTGAAGATATTTCCCGGACCTTGAAGTCGGGAGTCTTCTCTTTCTTCTATGCCAATAATTCTTAGTTACGTCTTTTCATTGATTCTTTGATTTCTTGGATATTGTGGGTGAGAACTTTTTTAAATTTCTCATTTTCTTTGGTTGTTGTACTAATTTCTTCAATCAAATCTTCCACACCTCAGATTCTGTCTTCCATCTCTTGTATCCTATTTTTGATACTCATGTCTGCAGTTCCTGTTCCCTTCCTTTAATTTTCCACCTCCGGGATTACCTCAGTTTGTGTTTTCCTTATTGCTTCCACTTCCAATTTCAAGTCTTGAACAATTTTGTTTTCTATGTCCTGCTCCTGCTTTCTTGTTACCTTGTCTATTTCCCGATCCTGTTGAGCCACTTTGGCTTGGAGATCTCTAATGGTATTCTCCATTGCTTTAGTTTGTAAAATTGAGGAATATTTGTATTCCTTCAGATATTTAATTTCTTCTTGTAGGGTTCTATCACTTTCCAGAGTATAGATTTGTCATAATTTTCATGTTTTTTCAGCTGTAGTGGAGTGGTCAGGGCTTGCTGTACTGGCATAGCTGCATTTTGTTGGAGTCATATTTCCCTGACTTTTGTCAGATCTGTTTTTTTGCTGACCTTTACCCATCTGTTTGTTCTTAGATGTTTGTTTCTAGTGCCTTCTGAGCTTGGTGCCAAGAAGCATGCTTTGGTATAGAGGCCATATAGCTTGGTGATCTGTAGCTCTCCCCAGCTGTATGAGGCCTTGAGTGGAGGTTGGTTCTCAGTGTGTCTCCCAGTGCTCACCCCTTCCTGTTGTGTCCCAGTTGGGAACTCAGGCTAGAGGTTGTGGTGGGAGATTTTTTTTTCCTACCTGCTGGTTCCTGAGATCCAACTGGTCTTTGTGGTGATGACGGTGCAGTTTGTCAGGCCACAGACTGTTGGCTGGAGCTGTATCTCCCCTATAGCCTATGTGTCGGGACCTTGATCCGTGGTCCTCCCAAGCTGCTGTCAGGGGAATCTCAGGTTCGATGTGTCTTATAGCCAGAAGCTCTGTGATTGGTACAGCCCATGTCACCAAGGCAATGAGCAATGGTCTGGGGTTGTTTCACTGCTCCTGAGTCAGGGCTGTCTGTGTTATAGCCCAGGGTATTCAGCTGAGCGACAAGGCAGGGTCAAGGCAGGTGCCGTCAGGGAGATCTGATGTAGAATTCACACCCTGTCCATGATATTTGGATTCGGGGATGCTCAGCTGCCTTTTCCCAGCCAGAAACACTGTGCTTCATTGTAGCTAGCCTGCACTTACATGGCTTCTGGCAGTTTCCCTGTAGCAAGGGTATCAAGACTGTGGTTTTGGTCCTTCCATGCCCTTCTCTGGGGTTTTTTGGTGTTTGTTTGTTTGTTTGTTTGTTTGTTTTGGTATTCAAGGCAAGGTTTTTCTTTGTAGCCCTGGCTATCCTGGACACACTTTTGCAGACCAGGCTGGCCTTGAACTCACAGAGATCCACCTGCCTCTGTCTCTTGAGTGATGGGATTAAAGGCATGTGCCACCATGCCCGGCACAGATTTTTTTTTACTATCTCATTTATTTATAAAAATAATTAAAGCTGATAACTACACATGCATATTGTTAATTTTAAATGAAAGTAATTTTCTTGTTACACAATGTGTTCTAATAACTAATTCCCATCCTTCCTCTCCTCCGAGATCCTCCCCACCTCTCTGCCCATTGAACTATCTAACCCCACACCTTCTTTCTCTCTTTAGAAAGCAAACAGGCAAATAAAAAAAAAAGCAAATGAACCAAACTAAAACAAAACCACAAACAGAAAAAAACAAAAAGTAGGAAAACCACATACATACATACACATACAAACACATAAAACCCATTTAAATACAAAACTTGGATCCATAATATATAAGCAAAAGACCAGTAAGGTTAAAAATGTGCAACCAAAGCATCATGAAACAGAAAAATTCTCCAAAAATACCATTGAGCTTGCTTTGTGTTGCTCATCTACTGCTGAGCATAGGGTCTGTCCTTAAGTGTGCTTTGTATACCCTACAGAGACTCCATTTGAGATTCCATTGGAGAAAATTATTTTTTTCTTTGTGAGTAATTGTTAATTTGAGATAGCTTTTTGGTTGGGGATAGGGGCTCATGTCCACTTACCCTCTAAGTGCTAGAACCTCATCTGGCTTGGACTTGTGCAGGTCCTGTGCATGTTGCCAATCTCTGTGAGTTCATATTTGTCTCAGTTTTGTTGTGTCTGGAAGGTATCGTTTCCTTGGGGTCTTCATCCCCTTTGGCTCTTACACTCTTTCTGCCTCCTCATCCTGCCATAGCTCCCTGAACCCTTAGGAAAGGGGTTTGATGAAGACATCCCATTTAGGTTTCTGACTCTCTGCATATTGTCCAATTATGGGTCCCCTTATCCTGCAGGAGGAAGCTTCTCGATTATAGCTCAGTGGGACACTGGCCTGTCAATATAGCATTGTCATTAAGAGCCATTGTATTGCTATGTCCCTTTAGTAGAACAGCAGCATTTGCTTTTCCTCTAGATTCATGACCTGTCTAATGTTAGGTTCTTGGCTACCCCTGTAGTATCAGCTGTGGGTTCTATCTTACAATCAGCTAGTGGCTGGTTACTCCTACAACTTTTGTGCCACTATTGAACCAGTATAACTTGCAGGCAGATCACTGTTGTAGAAAGAAGGGTTTGCAACTAGGTTGGTTTTTACCTTTCTCCTTAGGTGGCATGTGGAGTACACCTTCTAGTACCATGAACACTAGTCAGTAAGGGAAAAGGCTTTAGTTAGGCAACAGCGTGGCTTCCCTATGTTCAGTGAAGCTTGTAAATTCTGTCTTCAGCAATAGGACCATCAGTTTGAAGAAAGCAACCAATAACTTTGTCAATACCTGAGTTGTTTGGAGGTTCTCATGGGGCTCTTTTGGCCAACAACTCAATTAAATGTAATCCATTCCTGGCACTGGAAGCTTTACTTGATGGCAAGAGATGTCTTCTTGGGATTTTGTCTCCCCCTGTTATTTGTTGATTCCATTTAGATTTCTGTAACACATGTGTGTATTTTAAGAACCCTCTACTGTACTAGATTTCCATAAGACCCCCCTCAAAATAGCTGTTAGTGTTATCTGTCCCTCCTTACCCTTCTCTTTCCTCCCTGTTTCAGTTTAATTTTATATGTCTACATTTCAATTTTTAATACAGAAAATACTTTCCCTCCATTCTTTATTTGTTGGTTTTAACTTGAGCATTTTGTTAAGGAACTATATATTCATTGGGCTATGTCTGTACTTAGTTTTATCAAATACAGTACTCAAGCCTTCAAGCCCTCCCCCCCCCCCAGAAGAGAAACTTGTACCCTTGAAGAATTAAAGATCTCTGATTTCTGTGCATTGAGAATCACCTGTAGCAATTAACTGAGAGACAGCAAATCAACTGAGTTTGTAGATTTTACAGCTGATGTAAAATAGGAAAACTGAACCCTACCCCTCCTTTGTTCTCTTAGTCATTATGCTCCCTCTGGGCCAAGTATTACATGTAGCTTTTCCATCAAAGGAAATGCAAACACCACCAATTAAAAGACCAAAAACCACCAGTGATTTTACCAAAATTTGATTTAAAACTTCGATTATAGAGATTGGAGATTGATGGTTATCACTTTTAAACAGATGGAACATATAATGTTAGAACTTAAGTGTAAGTGAATAAGGGGAACATTGTAGCTTATAGTAATCTCTGTGGAATAATCAATACAAACTAATAATGATCCCTGCGGCGTAGTTAATAACAAACTACTGCCATGAAGGCCTTAAATCACATTTAAAGTTAAACTCTCCTCCCTTGATAACCCCATCTCTCTGTTCTTTAACCTACTAGATCTTTTTTATTATTATAACCATTGTGTACCTTACTATTTCTTAGTGTCCTTATTTCTGAGGCTTATTATTTATACCTTCACTAAAATATAAATTGTGAATACTCAGTGTCTATTTTTTTCATTTCCATATGGATGACTTTTAAAAGTACCTGACACCTAAAAGAACTCGATAAAAATGTTTAATAAATGGAGCAAACTGCATGAATACTTGTCACTATTTTCATTGCTGGCAAATGTAGCCATCTGGTTTTATTATACTCTTCCAGTGCTTTGGGGATTTGTGGAATCTGCAGACCTTTCCCATGCAGCAAATGCCCTATTGAATTACCTGGCTTGTGCTTTTAAGTGATGTTTTCAATGTATTCTTAGATTATCTCATTGACTGACTTTTTTTCTGTTTCTCAGAAATCAACAATATTTGTTGCACATGTATGTGGAGGTGTCCTTACCTTTAGTATGGGCTCATTTTACCTGTTTGTTCAGACCATACTTTCCTACCAAATGCAGCCCAAAATTCACAGCAAACAAGTCTTCTGGGTCCGACTACTATTAGTTGTCTGGTGTGGAGCAAGTGCATTTACCAGTATCCTTTGTTGTAAAGTATGGTTTACTACTCAAAGAGAATAGAATAACAAAACAAGTGAGTACAATGGGTACAATGTAAGTACTATTTTTAAATTTTAGTTTTTTAGATTATTGTATGTTTATATGAATTTTACCTACGTGTATACACCATGTGCATACCTGCTGGCCGCTGGTATTGGAAGAGGGTGTCAGATACCATGGAATTGAACTTATATATGGCTGGGAGTATCATATGTGTGCTAGGAACCAAATCTTGGTCCTCTTCAAGAGCAACATGTCCTCTTAAGTGTTGAAGCTTTGCTCCTGCTGTCCCAGTGCTTTTAAAGTTACCCTAGACTAAAGAACATTGTACATTCATACATGAAATTCAAACTGAAATTAAGTAATTGAGCCATAAAACAAAAATAATGGCTGACATAGTCATAAGAAAGCAAGGAAGTGTTATGCTTACTGCAAAAAAAAAAAAAATTCAGTGGAAATGTATGGTACAGCTGCTAATTTTTGAACAAAGAGGGAACGGTGTACTGTAAACCATTTCTGGCTACTCTGGGTAGATCTTTAGTTTTAGTACTGCCATCTGGCAGTACTCCTTTAAAGAAATAGGATTGAACCATAGTAACAAAAACTAGCCTTTAAAGTGATTTTTTGTTATGATTTACAAGTTTAAACCTTCAGGTCTCTGAGAGTCTTCCTTGACTTACTTTTTTATAGTGATGATTTGCTCATCGATTTTGTACAGTGGCAATTTTGGTGATGTAGTACAGAAACTACACTGGAACCCTGAGGACAAAGTAAGAGCTTGAGGTCTATAAAATATACACACATGTGTGTGCATACGTGAATGTGTGTGTGCATGTGTGACTTTTTTAAAGATTTATTTTCATTTTAATCTTGTCTTCACTTGTGTGTGTGTCTGTATGTCATGTATGGACGGATGCCTCCAAAGGCCAGAAGAGTGCATTGAATCCCTTGGAGCAATATTAACAGACAGATATGAACTGCCCAGCAGGGGAGCTGGGAACTAACCTTGGATCCTCTGGAAAAGTAGCAAGCACTCTTAACCATTGACTCATCTCTCACACCTCTATATAATTCATGTTCTAAGTTAGTATACAAACTCTAAATGTAGCTTTTATCAATGTCTATGAGTATTCTTGAACTTTTCCGAGTGTCATTTTATTCAGATGCATACACACACATCTCTCTCTCTCTCTCTCTCTCTCTCTCTCTCTCTCTCTCTCTCTCTCTCTCTCTGTGTGTGTGTGTGTGTGTGTGTGTGTGTGTGTGTGTGTAGATGGGTGTGGGTATTTTTAATTTCACTCTGTGGTCTAACTGACCTTAAATTCTTGATCTTCCCTCAGCCTCCTAAGAATAAGGATTACAGGTGTTGATTTATGACTTCTGGCTTGGGGGAAAGCTGTAACTCCTAGGTTGTATAGTGTAGGTTCTATTTTGCTTTGTTATTTAGTGGAAATTGTATTTGTTTTAAGTGAAATGAAGACATTTAATATGGTTCAGGAGAGATTCCTAATAGCTACTGCAGTTCTCAGAGCATGTTCAAAAGTCAAAGGTTGAGTTTCAGAAGGAACATTGATCTATAAGAATTTGATGTTGCTTAGCTTGAAAAATACTGTAGATTATTTGAATACAACTTCACAAAAATAGCCTTGTTTTCCTCTTTGGCTCAAGGGCTATGTGCTTCACATGGTCACTACTGCAGCAGAATGGTCCATGTCATTTTCCTTCTTTGGATTTTTCCTGACTTATATTCGGGATTTTCAGGTAAGAAAATAGTTTCACTTTTATTCAGTAAATCTTCCTTCATGTGACATACCAGAATATTTCATTGGAAGATTCACTGTCCTTTTTGAAAATTAGCAGTTTAAAATCTGACAATACAGACAGTGATATAAGAAGAGTAACTTCTGGTGAAATTGTTTCTGAGTTTGAGGAATTAATGTGTTACAAGTAAGGTTCAGCCATGTTAGTGATGGGTTTGCAAAGTATATCTGAAGAAGTTCTTGGATAGACTTCCATAATTGTGTGCATGCACATAGGCCCAGCCTTGACACATAGTTTCAAAAACAAAAAGAAAACAAACAAAACACAAAACCTAGCAAAGTTACTGAGGCAAAAAGGTCATTTTTCCATTTCACTTGGTGATACCTACAACAATGACTTCCTGTTCCTCATTAGATCAGTTTGTATCATGACTACATAAGGGAAACCTGTATAGCATAGTGAAGAGATAGTCTCTCATATGGACTAAACATCTATATATAATTTTCTTTTCTGTTCCAGAAAATTACTTTACGGGTGGAAGCCAATTTACATGGATTAACCCTCTATGACACTGCTCCTTGTCCTGTTACCAATGAAAGAACACCACTGCTTTCCAGAGATTTTCAGTGAAGGAATAAACTACTTCTGTGGTGATTATGATTCTCAGGGACTGAGGAAAGTTGCAAAAAGTTGCTTATTACATTGAAAATTTGAATCAGTTAATCAAGGCTGACAGTGACATTAATGAAGGAAGATAATAAGGAGAATTGTAATAAGCCATCTGATAAGTTTTCTTAAAGGATGTCATTAAGAAGACTATCTAAAAACATTTATACCTAGGCTTTTTATAATCCCAGAAAATAAAACCAAAGGATAATACTATGGTAATGTTCGCTACTGAATTAAAGAAAAACAGCCTAAAGTACACCAAGTAGTCTATATAACTGGCCTTACACATTTTGTAAATCATTTTAAAATCATTTTTTGTTAGGGCCACTCTTATGAGAAACATTTTCCATGACCCACAATAATCAACATTGGTCAGAAGATCATTTAGAATCGGGGCTTAAAGTTGAAGTTTTACTATATTAATACATTTCTTATAGTCCTCAAAAAATGTGTTGTTGTTGTGTTATTCTGGAATCTCCTTTGTAAATAGGAGCCTGCCTGAATTCATCTGAGTTCTTTGATGGCTTAAATTTTGTGTGCATATACACACACATACACAAATCAATGGGTGTTTATTTGATTCTACCCCCTGCAAATACTAACAGATCTATCATATGTGCTTACAATAATTTCATAAAGTCTGGTCTCTGAGATTAGATTTTTAGTTACCATAGGTATTTGTTGTAAATATGATACCATTTTACTCTTTATAAAATAAAGGTTAATGGCTGATGATATTATTCAGTGGGGTAAAATCACTTGCTGCCAAGCCTGACCAACTGAGTTCAATATATAGGATCCAAATAGTGGAAAGAAAGAAAACACTCATACCAGTCATCCTCTGATTTCCATATGCATACACAAATCTATAACAAATAAATATTATAAAAGATAGTAAATAAGATAAAGGTTAATATTCCTAAGTAAGATTGCAAAGTCTGTAAATATAGTGGGTATGATTAATAACAAATAAAAGTTACTCTATACTATAGCTAGAATCTTTGCATTTCATCTAAAGAAAATTACAATTACTAGTAAAAGTAGTTTTGAGCAGATAGTTAACCTTTTTACTGGAATGTGATCTTTTTAGAACCTAGATCTGAAGAAGAAACTGAATTCCAAAATAAAAACCTAGCTATAAGATAATAGGGATAGATGAATCTTTTCTCTTGTCATGCAAATGGTTGTAAAGTTTTAATTTAGATCTGTGTATGGATAAAGGATGGTTTCTAGATGCTCATTAAGATTAAAAGGAAGGAAATAGTGATCTAGAAAGTGCCCACATTCAAACTCGTTTGTAAAAGAATTTTTGATGAATACAAACATAGTTTATATTTTTAGAAGAGATGGAGCTGAGACCAAAAGATGATGAGAAAAAGTTTAAAATGTATCAAGGGGGGATTTAAGGAAAACTGTTTATATGGTAGAGCTGTAGACTTCAAGTATAAGTTGTTAAATATAGGAATCAGTAACAATTTTTGAAGAAATACTGTAGACTAATAGGGAAATGGAGTGTTTAATCTATGTCAAGAAACAGTGAGCAAGGGAGACTTTTCAGTGATTGAGTTGCTACCACTAAAAAAATGTTGCATACAAATCATAAAAAGCTTTAATGTCTTTGAAAAACCATGATGTAACCACACATGGAAAATACCTTTTCCGTGTTTTCTCTCTTCCAATAAGTCAAGTTATGAAGTATCCATGGTATGATGAGAAGGAACTTGATAAAGTGAAAGTTCAAGAAAGCAAATGTGGGGAAAGTAGTTAAGAGAAAAACATAGAATTGTTAAAATTACCCTTTCTCAGAATATTAACCTTAGAGATATAGTTTTTACAATAAAGAAATTGATCTAAGGTGAAAGTTATTACTTTGATAATATTTAAATTGCACTAGGTATCATTTACCCTTTGAAGTAACAGAGACTGACAACATGAGTAGGTATAAAGGAGGGATTTTAAACCAAGAGAAAAATGTGATATTGTTTCCTAACCTTAAGTCTGAAATGATGGTGGACAGTTGCACTCCTCTTCAGTACATCAGGTATGGATTAGCAGATAAATATTTTTTGAGATTCCAAGATAGCACACAATCTGCATGGTGTATGAGTAACAGGAGCTCAGTAACTGGAAAGAATGAGAGGACATACCACTGACCCTGAACCACCTGAGTCTGTGTTTTCCTGGAGCAAGGATGGCCCAGTGGATTACAGCAATGCATGGATTCCACCCACTGGCACCCCCTACCGAGGTCAGATCCCAGCTCTCAGTGATGCAGAGCCTCATCTTCTGGCTGTCAAGCTTTTCCTGTGTTCCCCAAGAGAGGTTCTAGGACAACCAGATGACCAAATGCCAATGAAAGAACATAGTCAACAAAAACTAGCACAATATGGCACCACTGGAACCCAGATATCCTAATAAAGCAAGCCTTTTAAATAAAGCTGACCTTTATCCTAACACAGCTGAAACATAAGAAAATGATGACAAATCTATGCTTATAAAAATGATAGAGACCTTGAAAGAGGATAAGAAATCACTTAAAAGAATTTCAGGAAAACGGAATCAAGCAGATGAAGGAAATGGATAAAACCCTTAAAGCAATACAGGTAAACACAATTAAACATGAGAAGGAAAGGGATAAATCCCATAAAGAAGTACAGGGGAAAAAACAATAAAAATAGAGAAGGAAATGCATAGAACAGTTCAAAATCTGAAAATGGAAATGGAATCAATAAAGAAAACACAAGCTGAGTCAATCCTGGAGATGGAAAACCTAGGAAAGACAACAGGAACTACAGATTCAAACATCACCAACAGGAAACAAGAAAAAGAATACCAAATCTCAGGTGTAGAAGATTCAGTCAAAATCAATATATCCATCTAAGAAAATGTGAAATCTAAAAACGTTTCTGACTCAAAACATCCAAGAAATCAAAGACACTATGAAAAGAAGAAATCTAAGAATAATAGAAGTAGAAGGAAGAGAAGACTCTTGGCTCCAAGGAATAGAAAACATCTTCAACAAAATCATAGAAGAAAATTTCCCCAACCTAATGAAAGAGATGGCTATAATTGTGCAAGGGTCTTACAGAACACCAAATATATTAGACCAGAAAAGAAACTCCTCCTGCCACATAATAATCAAAACACTAAATGTACAGAGCAAAGAAAGAATATTAAAGACTGTGAGGGAAGGTTAAGTAACATATAAAGCCAGACCCATAAGGGTCACACCTGACTTCTCATCAAAGACTAACTTTTAGACAGAAAGACCTGGGCAGATGTCTTGCAAACCCCTAAGAGACTACAGATGCCAGTCCACATGGCTATACCCAGCAAAACTTTCAACCACTATAGACAGAGAAAACAAAATATTCCACCACAAAACCAAATTTAAACAATTATCTCTCCGCAAATCCAGCCCTAAAGAAGATACTAGAAGGAAAAAACTCAACCTAAGAGAGTTAACTTTACCCAAGGAAACATGGGTAACAAATAACTCCTCTACAGCAAAACCAGAAGAAGCAAACCACACACACACTAATATCACCATCAAAATAACAGGAGCTAACAATCATTGGTCATTAATATCTCGACATCAATGGATTCAATTCCCCAATAACAAGGCATAGAATAACAGAATGGATGCAAAAACAGGACCCATCATTCTGTTGCATATAAGAAACATACCTATGCATCAAAGACAGACATTACCTCAGAGTAAAGGGCTGGAAAAAGATTTTCCAAGCAAATGGACCTAAGAAGCAATCTGGAGTAGCCATTCCAATTTCTAATAAAATAGGCTTTCAGCCTACTACATTAATCAAAAGAGGTGGGTGAAGGACACTTCATAATCATTAAAGGAAAAATCCACCAAAGGACATCTCAATTCTGAAAATTTTGGCCCCAAATACAAGGCACCCACATTTGTAAAAGAAACATTACTAAGGCTTAAATCACACACTGATCCCCACACATTAACAGTGGGAGACTTCAACACCCCACTATCACCTATGGACAAGTCCTTGAGACAGAAATTAAAAAGAGAAATAATGAAACTAACAATTTCATAAACCAAATGGATCTAATCAATATCTACAGAACTTTTCACCCTTTTGTGTTTACAAAAGAATATAACTTCTCAGAACCTCATGGAATGGTCCCCAAAATTTACCATATAGTTGATCACAAAGCAAGCCTCAAATAATACAAAAAATTAAAATAATCCATGTATCTTATCAGACCAACATGGATTAAAACTGGACTTCAACAATAACAGAAACATCAGAAATCCTACAAACTCATGGAAACTGAACAACTGTCTACTCAATGACCACTGTGTCAGGGAAGAAATAAAGAAATTAAAGACTTTTTATAATTCAATGAAAATGAAGACACAGCATACCCAAACTTATGGGACACAATGAAAGCAGTGCCAAAAAGAAAGTTCATAGCACTAAGCACCTTAATAAAGAAATTGGAGAGTTCTCATGTAGCAATTTAATGCACACCTAAAAGCTCTGGAACAAAAAGAAGCAAACACACCCAAGAGGTATGTTTCCTATCTACATCAGGAAATAATCAAACTCAGAAAATGAGAAACAAAGAAAACAATACAAAGAATCAAGGAAATCAAGTTCTGATTCTTTCAGAAAATCAACAAGATAGACAAAGCCCTATCTACACTAAGAGACAGAGAGACACTATCCAAATTAACAAAATCAGAAATGAAAAGAGGGTCATTACAACAGGCACTGATGAAACAAAATTAGAAAATCTAAATAAAATGGATGAGTTTCTTGATGGACTCCACTTACCAAAGTTAAATCAAGATCAGGTAAATTATTTAAATAGTCCTATACCCCTAAGGAAATGGAAACAGTCATTAAAATTACCCCAACCCCCCCAAAAAAAAAAACCATCCCAGAGCCTGATGATTTCAGCACAAAATTCTACCAGATTTCAACTAACACCAATACTCCTCAAACTATTCCACAAAATAGAAACAGAAGGAACACAGCCAATCTCTTGCTACAAGACCACAATCACCCTGATACCTAAACCACACAAAGACCCAACCAAAAAATAAGACAATTTCAGACCAATCTCACTTACGAACTTTTATACAAAAACACTCAATAAAATACTTGCAAATGGAATCCAAGAACACATCAAAAGTATCACCCACCATGATCATGTAGATTTCATCCCAGAAATGCAGGAATGGCTTAACATACAAAAATCCACAAATGTAATCCACCATATAAACAAACTTAAAAATAATCACATGGTCATCTCACTAGATGCAGAAAAAGCCTTGGACAAAATCGAACACCACTTCATGATAAAAGTCTTGGAGAGATCAGGAATACAAGGCCCATATCTAAATGTAATAAAGGCAATATACAATATGCTGATAGCCAACATCAAATTAAATGGAGAGAAACTCAAAGCAATCCCACTAAAATCAAGAACAAGACAAGACTGTCCAATTGCTCCATATCTATTCAATATAGTACTTGAAGTTCTAGCCAGAGGAATAAGACAACTAGTGATCAAGATGATCAAGAAGATACAAATTGGAAAGGAAGAATTCAAAGTATCAGTCTTTGCAGATATGATAATGTACAAAGGTGACCCCCAAAACTCTACTAGAGAACTACATCTGATAAACACCTTCAGCAAAGTGACTGGATACAAAATTAAATTTTAAAAAAGTCAGTTGCCATCCTTTATACAAACAATAACAACAGGCTGAGAAAGAAATTAGGGAAACAACACCCTTCACTATTGCCATAAATAAAATACCTTGGTGTAACTCTAACCAAGCAAGTGAAAGAAAGACGTGTATGACAGGAACTTGAAGATACCAGAAGATGGAAAGATCTCCCAGGCTTATGGATCTGTAGGATTAACATAATAAAAATGGCCATCTTACCAAAAGCAGAATATAGATTCAAAACAATTCCCACTAAAATATTAACACAATTCTTTACAGACATTGAAAGAACAATTCTCAACTTTATATAGAAAAACAAAAAACCCAGATAGCTAAAACAATGTCATCAAAAAAAAAAAAAAAAAAAAAACCATCTGGAGGTATACCATCCCTGATCTCAAGCTGTACTTCGGAGCAGTAGTAATAAAAACAGCAAGGTACTGGCATAGAATCAGATTATTTGATCAATGGAATCCAATCAAAGACACAGAAATAAACCCACACACCTATGATCACTTGTTTTTGACAGAGAAGCCAAAACCATACAATAGAAAGAGGAAAGCATCTTCAACAAATTGTTTTGGTCTAACTAGATGTCAACATGTAGAAGAATGCAAATAGACCCACATTTTTCACCGTGCAAGAAACTCAAGTCCAAGGGGATCAATGATCTCAACATAAAACCATATACACTAAATTTAATAGAAGAGAAAGTGGGAGAAAGCCTTGAACTCATTGGCACAGGAGACAACTTCCTGAACAGAACATCAATAGCTCAGGCTGTAAGACCAACAGTCAACAGAGGGAAATAATAAAATTTTAAAAGTTTCTGTAAGGCAAAGGGCATGTCATTGGAACAAAATGGCAGCCTACAAATTGGGAAAAGATCTTCACCCACCCCACATCCAACAGAGGACTAACATCCAAAATATATAAAGAACTCAAGAAATTAAACACCAACAAATGAAGTAATCCAATCAAAAATGCGGTTCAGAGCTAAACTGAGAATCCACAATAGGGGAATCTCTAATGACTGAGAGACACCTGAAGAAATGCTAACCAAAACAACTCTGAGATTCAATATTATACCTATCAGAATGGCTAAGATCAAAAACTCATGTGACAGCACATGCTGGCAAGGATGTGGAGCAAAGGGAACATTCCACCATTGCTGGTGGAAGTACAAACTTTTACACTCATTTTGGAAATCAGTCTGGTGACATCTTAGAAAATTAGGAATAGTTCTACCTCAAGACCCAACCATATTACTCCTGGGTATATACCCAAAAGATTCTGCACCAAATCAGGACATCAACTCAACTTTGTTCATAGCATACAGAACTTTTGTGTTATCACAAAGGAAATCCTTCACACTAACCTTTTGTAATCATTCTCATGTCTACCCACTTAAAAACACTAATCTCTTCATGTCCATGGTTTTGCCATTTCAGCAATATAATGTAGAATCATGTCATGTAATTCTCTGAAATTGACTCTTCATTAAACATAGTGCCTTTTGATTCATCAGCTAGTCAATGTAGCATTGGTTCCTCTCATTTTATTCACAAAAAGATATTCCTTTGTATAGATTGTGTCAGATTATTTAGTGGCTATCCATTGGAGGATATTTGGGCTATTTTCACTTTCCAGCTCTTAATGGTACAGGATTTTGTGTTAATGTCAACTGTAATTTCTTTAAAAAGAAATACCCAAGACCAAGCCCTAGGTCAAATAACAAGTGCACATTGGTTATATTTTAAATTGTCAGAGTGTATTCCTGAGTGCCATAATGGTACCATTTTACATTTCCACAGCTACCAAGTTTCCCTCTATTCTCAAATGCCTTTGATGGCATTGACACTTTCTAATTTTAGGTATTTTTAATAATTCTGCAGTATTGTCTTAGATTTAACTGACATTTTTCTCATGAATAAAAATAAATATTTTCCATTTATTCTACTGTTCATTTTTTCTTTTGCTTATTTTCTATTTGGATTGTATTAGTTCTTCTGAGATTTGCATATGTTAATGTTCTGTAGTCCTGATTATGTACAATGACTGGATCTATTTATAGTGTCTGTTTCTTTGCTTAATTATCAGCCACATTGTCTTTCTTTGTGTATCATATAAATATCATATTTATATTGGAGATATCAGACAGATCTTTGTGTGTTCCAGGCCAGTCTGGTCTACATAGCAAGACTCTGGGGGGAAAAATCTATGACTACCAGCAAAACAAAAAATACAAACAACAAAAAGAGCTGGGATTATAGATTTACCCCCAACGTGTCTACCTCTTTTTGGTTTCTCTTTTGTTTTTATATTTAGTAGTTTTGAGATAACATCTTATTCTTTATATATTGCCTGGAACTCACAATGTAGCCTATGCTTCCCACCTGTCTTTCAGCACTAGAATTACAGATATGCACTACCATGTCCAGTATTTACATAGGTTCCCGGGATCCTTATTCTTGTATGTCAGGCACTTTATCAAATTAGCCAATTTTCCAACCCCTGAGATATAAACCTAAATTTTCTCAATTGTTCTAAATATGTGCCCTTTGATAGACACTTTAGGGATTTGCTCATTTTGAAAATGAGGCATGTTATCAAATCTCTTCAACTACCCAGAACCCCCACTTCCTGTTTGGGGTCTAGCCCTGTGAGTCTCCATGGCACTCCTCATCCATGCCTTCTCCCCAGCCTAACAGATCTAGCCTGAGTCCTACATCTAGTGCCTTGCTACCACTTGCCTGCACCATAACATACCTCTAGGTAGATGTCTTAGTTAAGGTTTTATTGCTGTGAAGAGACAACATGACCACACATTTCTTATAAAGAAAAGCATTTAATTGGGGCCAGCTTACAATTCTACAGGTTTACTCCATTATTATCATGTGAGGAAACATGGAGCATGCAGGTAGATGTGGTGCTAGAGAAGGAGCTGAGAGTTCTACATCTTGATCCTCAGGCAGCTGAGAGTGCTATACTGGTCAGGCTTGAGGATTTGAAAGCTCAAAACCTTCTCCCAGCAACACACACCCAACAAGCCTACAACTCCTATAATGCCACTCCCTATGAGCTTATGTGACCATTTTCATTCAAACCATCAAAGGTATCCACCAGGACCTGTATTACCTGTCATTACCCACAGATCTTTCTGTGCCCAATCTATTCATTCATCTAGATCTCTCACATCCTCTATGGTGTAGCCCCATGAGTCTCCCTGACCTTCCCCAGTCACTTCATATTTAGCCTCTGTTTCACAGCCAGTATTCTGTCCTAGGCTGGCCTACCCTGCCTATGCTATAACCTGCCTCTAGGTTTCTGCCAGAGTCCTCCTTACCTATCCCTCAACTCATGGGCCTCTCCCCCCATACCACATCCAACCTTTCAACCCAGCCAGACTCACCCCCCACACATCTTACTTTCACTAGGATGTATACCAGCTCAATCACCTCTGTCTACCTAACTTCATTGCCCCCAAACCATTTCCAACCTGTAGGCCCAACCTATCTACACAAACAAAAGAAGTCTACATTCCAAGACCTCATCACAAAATAAAAATACCAACAATATGAAAGACCAATCCTTTCTCTTCTCTCAAGAATGTTTGTTGTTGACTTGTGCAAGTTGGTTCTGTATCCTGCCACATTGCTGAATTTATCATTTCTCTTTTCCAATAGAATGGTTAGAGTATTAGACCATCTGCAAATAGGGAGAGTTTGACTTCTTTCCCTATTTGTATACCTTTAATTTCCTTCTCTTGCCTTATTGCTCCAGCCAATATTTCAAGTACAATATTGAAAAAAACTGGGGATAGTGAACATCCCTGAATTTGGTGAAATTGCTTCAAAATTTTTCATTTAGGATGATTCTGGGTGTCTGCTTTTCACATAAATGTATAGAGAAGTAAAAAAAAATATATATCAAAAGATGCTAGGGGCTAAGCGTAGTGCCACATGCCTCTAATCCCAGCACTTGAGAGGCAGAGGCAGGAAGATCTCTGAGTTTGAGGCCAGCCTGGTCTACAAAGTGAGTTCAGGATAGCCAGGGCTCTTACACAGAGAAACCCTCTCTCAAAACAAACAAATCTACAAGGGAAGACCAAACAACATACAAAGGTAGACCTATTAAAATAAAACCTCACTTTCCAATGCAGACTCTAAAAGTCAGATGACACTGGACAGATGTTATATAAACTCTAAGAGACCACAATTGCCAGTCCATACTATTGCCAGCAAAACTTTTATTCATGATGAATAAAGAAAAATATTCCATAATAAAACCAAATTCAAGCACTATCTTCCAAATGTTGAGCCCTATGAAAAGCAATAGAAGGAAAACTTCAACCAGAAGCAGTTAACCACCCCCAAGAAAATACAAGGAATTATACCAGACCAGTAAACCAAAAGAATTTGAGCTGGTTCCTATTTAGTTCCTTTACCCCATGGACTAGTGTTCATGATACTATAAGATATTTTAGATGCTATAAAATAAGAAAGGTAAAGATCATAGCTATATACTTTTTTATCTGAAATGATGACCTGCCTGCAAGATACATTAGTGTAATAGTGACACAGTGCTTGTGGGAGTAACCAATCAGTATCTGAATGGATTTGAGGCCCACAACATGAGATGGAACTGGAACCAATCCCCAACACTGCTCAGAAGGCCTATATGGACCTATAGGAAAACCAAATATTCCTGTTCTGCTAAAGGAATGTAGCCACAAAATGACTACTACTGTCATTCTGCTGTACTCATAGATCAGTGCCTTGCTCAGCCACCATCAGAGAAGCTTCTTCCTGCATTACATGGGAAGATATATAGAGACCCTCAACTGGGCAAAGTCCAGGGATCAAGACACCTTGGAACACTCAATCCTAAGTGAGATATCTCCATCAAATCATTCCCCTTCAGAGCTCAGGGAACTCTATAAGAGAAGTCAGAAATACTATAGGGCCAGGGGAATGGAGGACACCAAGGAAACAAGGTCTTTTAAACACAGCAGGACCAATGCACACGTGAATTGACAAAGACTAAGACAATATACACAGAGCTTCCATGGGTCTGGGTGAGATGAGGTCAGAGCATTGAGAGGGAAAGTGGACACAAGCTTCATTCCTAATCCCAAAGCTATCTCCAATTGATTACTCTCCAATGTAGTCTTACTGGGGATAGAAACCACTCTAAAGTGCTAGGCCCCATGTCCAACATAGATGGTCAAAATGAACTCAATGACATCTGTGGAGGTTCTCTGTCTCATGTTCTGTCACACACACGTTTTTTAACCTTACAAGTTCTTTTCTTATATATTATGCCTTCTGGTTTTGAGTTTTTATGGGATTTCTGTGTGTAAGAATCCATTTGTCTTTGTGTCTATATTTGTTTCTCATGCTTTTTACTTCTCTCTCCTTCTATTTGTTTTATCCTCCTCCAGTATATTTTTGTTTTATCTTTATTTTATTATAATTTTTATATGCCTGTTTAGATGTTTCTGTTTGAGACAGAATGAGTATGCATTCTCAAGCAGGGAAGATGGGAAGGATCTCAGAGTTGAGGGAGGAGAAACAATAATTAGAATATATTGTATGAGAAATAAAAAAATAATAGAAAAAACTTTGAGATTTCATCATTCCCTGTCAACATGGCAAAGATCAAAAAAAAAATAACAAATACTGAGGGTCATGAAGGGAAAAGTGATCCCTCATTTACTAATGGGATGGCAAAGTGGTATAGCAACTATGGAAGTCAATGTGGAAAATTCTCAAGAAGGTAAAAATAAATATACAGTATAACCAACTTTCCTACTCTGACCAAGGGACTTGACATTGTATCCCACAGACAATTGCTCAACCATGTTTATTGCAGTTACTTAGCTAAGAAATAGAAACAATCTAATTGTCCTTCAACCAACAATGAATAATGAAGATATGGTACAAATACACTGTGGAATATTAGGCTGTAAAGAAAAATAAAATTATGAATTTCTGAGGTAAGGAAGTGGAACTAGAAAAGACTGTATTGAGTGAGGTAACCTAGACCCAGAAAATAAATGTCCATATTTTCTCTCATCTAGTACTCTTACTCCAAATCTTCACATGTATATATCCTGGAGTACGTACAGAAACAAGGAAAATAAAAAGAGATCATTGCTGGGGTAAAAGAATAGGGGAGCAATAGAGAAGGGTACAAGTGATATGATCTGGAAAGTGAGTAAAAGAAGGGGCTCTGATTATATCTGGAGAGTGTAAAATAACTATAAGGACATCTCAAAAAGTCATAAGGAATATACTATTAATTACCAAAATAAATGTATAATTTTCATAAGTCTGTGTATAAATATTCATATATAGTTGAAAATTTCTTACCAGGAATGATAATGCTATCTCCAGACTATTTCAGAAAACCACAACTAATCAAAATGCAGAGTTACAAAGCCAGTTCCAATGGAGATACCTACAAAACGATTCCTGCATCTAAGGCTCAGGGAACATTGTGGAAGGGAAGGTGGGAAGATTGTAGAGCCAGAGAATCAGAGAACTGTTTCCTAGTAATGTCAAAAGGACACCCATAAAGTCTGACCAATATGACTACATAAACATGAGCTGAACAAGAAAATAGATATGCCAAAGCAGACAGGCAAAGGCCCGTGATGCCTCAACCCTACACAAGTAACTAGAGTCAACTAAGGAGTGCTGAGAGTGGAAGAAATAGTCTTCCTCAGGGAAGACTACACCAATTGGTTACCCTAATACCAAGTGATCAGCCTTGAAAACATACATATAAATAACATTAAGAAATTAACATTAACATAATATGAAAGATACACATGGCATATATTCACCTATAACTGGATATTAGCCATATAGTACAGGATAACTATCCTACAACCCACAGACCCAAAGGAACAGGAACCTAGCATAGCTATCCTTAGAGAAATTCCACCCAACAGCAGATAAAAACAGATGCAGAGACACACAGTCAAACATTAGGTGGAGCTCTGGGAGCCATATGTAAGAAAGGGAGGAGGAATAGAGAGAGCCAGAGGGGTCAAGATCAACCCATGAAGATCAACAGAACCAACTAACCTAGGTCCCTAGAGGCTTACAGAAACTGAAACACTAACCAAAATAAGAAGAAAAAAACTTTAGACTTGATCTAGATGGCCCTGCCATATAAATATAGATAGGCAACTTGGTCCTCATACAGATCCCTTCACAAGTAGGGGTGGGGTGGTCTCAGTCATGTACTTTGTTATCTGTTAGAGGGAAACTTTACACTAGTGGAGCTACCAAGTCTGGCCCCAGAGCAAGAGGAAGCTCTTACCCCTCATGTGACTGATGAATTGAGGGGGGTTAATATGTGCCCCCCACAGCGGAGGAATAGGATGGGGGTAATAGGGGTACAGAGTAGGAGGGAGGGACTGGGAGGGGAGGAGGGAGGGGACTATGATTGAGATGTAACTTTAATTAATAAATAAACATTTAAAAATAAAATAAATATTAAAATAGGATATGAATTTGAAAGAGCAGATAGGAGTATATGGGAGGTTTTGAGGGAAAAAAGGGAATGTAAAATGATGTAATTATATTATAATCTCAAAATAAAGAAAATTGAAAATTATTGGCAATTTCTATTTCTCAAAAGAAGAAAAACAATAGAACATAGTAATAAATGCTTTTTTTAATGCTGGGATAGTAGATATTCTCGAAATCATCTTAGCCATTGTGGAGACAAGGCTTAATCAACAAGAGTAAACAAAAATATTCCTCCATTTTTCCACTTTGCACCTTCATAACACTTGTGTCCTTCTATCCCCCTGTCTAGAGCTCCTTCTCTTCCCTCACTTCATGTTCCCTCTCTTTTTTTTTTTTACCACTTTTGCTCACACAGTTAGATCAGATTATATCATCATCTAAAGTTCCAGATATAGGATTTACAAATAATAGAAAACATTCTGCATCCTGTTTGCCTTTCTGAGTTCAGGTTACCTTTTTCCAATATATTGTCCAGTTCTATCTATTTATCTGAAGAATTTATGATTTCATTTTCTTATAGCTGAGCAGAATTCCATTATAGGTATGTGTATTATTCATTTTTCATTTGATGGGCATCTAAGATGTTTTCTTGCCCTAGGTATTGTGAGTGTAGTGGAAATGAACATGCCAGAGCAAGTAACTCTGTAGTAGTATATCAAGTCCTTTAGTTATATCCCAGGCAACATTATAGTCATATGTAGAATTATTTGTAACTTTCTGAGATTTCCCACCCTCTTTTCCCATTCCCTCCTCCCACCCTCAACCCCCACTTCCAACCCACCCTGGTACATCAAGTGGTAGTACAACTAAGTACTACACTCCCACTGAGACCAGACAAAGCAGTCCTACTATGGAAAAGGGACTCAAAGGCAGGCAATATAATCCAACTTAGAGACAGCCCCTGCTCCAGTTGTTAGGGGGTGCACTTGAAGACCAAGCAGCCCATCAGCTTCATATGCATAGGAGACCTAGGTCCAGTCCATGCATGCTCTTTAGTTGGTAGTTCATTTTCTATAAGCCCCCATGGACCCAGGTTAGTTGGCTCTGTGTGTCTTCTTGTGGTGTCCTTGACCCCTTTAGCTCCCTCAGCCCTTCCCCTAACTCTACCATAAGATTCCCTGAGTTCCACCCAATGTTTGGCTGTGTGTCCCTGCCTCTGTTTTCATTATCTGCTGGATGAAGATTCTCAGAGGACAGATATGCTAGGTTTCTGTCTGCAAGGGTAGGAGACTATCATTAGTAGTGTCAGGGGTTGGCTCTCTCCCATGGGGTGGGTCTCAAGTTGGGCCAGTCATTGGTTGGCCATTTCCTAAATCTCTGCTCCATCATTATCCCTGCACATTTTGTAGGCAGGGCAAATTTTGGGTCAAGGGTTTTGTAGGTGGGTTATTGTTTCCTTCCCTCCACTGGAAGCCCTGCCTGCCTACAAGAAGTAGCCACTTTAGTCTCCATACTACTCCAATGCTAGGAGTCTCTGCTAGGGTCATCTTCATATCTTGCCAGGAGCCTCCTCTGTAGGATCCCCTGCTTGTTCCAGAGATGCTCCATCACCGATTTCCCTTCTCTTTCCCAACTCTCTGACTCCCATCTGCACTCTCCCCACACCTGACTCCCCCTGCCCTGTTTCCCTCTCCACTCACTCTCCCACCCAATACCCTTTTTCCCTCCACTTCCAATGTCTATTTTATTTCCCCTTCTTAGAGAGATTCAGGCTTCCCCACCTGAGCCCTCTTTGTTACTTAGTTTCATTGGCTCTATGGATTGTAGCAGGTATATCCCCTACTTTATGGCTAATAGCCACTTCTGAGTGAGTACATACCATGAGTGTCTTTCTGGGTCTGGGTTACCTCACTCAGGATGATATTTTAGTTCCATCCATTTACCTTCAATTTTCATGATGTCCTTGTTTTTAATAGCTGAGTAGTATTCCATTGTGTGTACTGTCTACCACAGTTTCTTTTTCCATTCTTTGGTTGAAAGACATTTGGGATGTTTCCCGTTTCTGGCTATTACAAATAAATCTGCTATGAACATAGTTGAGCTTATGTCCTTGTGATTTGGTGGAGTATAGCTAGGTCTTGAGGTAGAACTATTCTCAATTTTCTCAGAAACTACCATATTGATTTCCAAAGTTGTTGTACAATTTTGCACTCCCACCAACAATGGAAGAATGTCCCTTTATTCCACATCCTTACCAGCATGTGCTGTCACTTGAGTTTTTGATCCTAGCCACTCTGACAGGTGTAAGAAGGAATCTCAGAGTCTTTTTTAATTGCACTTCCCTGGTGACTAAGGAAGTTAAGCATTTCTTTAAGTGCTTCTCAGCCATTATATATTTCTCTGTTGAGAATTCTTGGCTTAGTTCTGTACCCCATTTTAAAATTGTTTGTTGTTTAATTTCTTGAATTCTTTATGTATTTTGGATATTAGCCCTCTGTTGGATGTAGAATTGGTGAAGATCTTTTCCCAAAATTTAGGCTGCCAAAACTGTTGTATTGAAAGTGTCCTTTGCCTTACAGAAACTTTTCAGTTTCAGGAGGTCCCATTTGTCTGAGATGTTGCTATTCTGTTCAAGAAGTTGATTCCTTTACCAATGTGTTTGAGGCTATTTCACTCTTTTTCTTCTTTTAGATTTAATTTATCCATTTATGTTGAGGTCTTTGATACACTTGGACTTAAGTTTTGTACAGGATGAAAAATACGGATCAATTTGCATTCTTCCCTTTTAGAGTAGTAAATTCTGTGTCATTTTATATTGGAAGTGTGTAATTTGTGTTTTGGGTTTTCAAAGAGCTTCAATTAAGAGATTGCCTTGAGTCTCAGGAGAGACTTTGGACTTTTTTTTCAAGACAGGGTCTCTCTCTTGCTCTGGCTGTCCTGGACTCACTTGTAGTCTAGGGAATCCTTAAACACACAGAAACCTGCCTCCCTCTGTCTCCCGTGTGCTGGGATAAAAGGTGTGTCTCACCACATCCAGTGAGATTTTGGACATTTAAATAGTGTCGAGACTGCAAAAAACTATCAGGACTTATTGAAGTTGGATTAAAAATATGTTGCATTAATATATGATCATGGTGGCCAAAGAGTAGGATGCGTTTGAATGCTAATGTCTCTCATAGGGTCAGATACTTTACATTAGGACACCAAGTCATGGCTTATAAGGTGATAGGTGTTAAGGTTCTCTAAGGGTTCAAAACTGATAGACAATACACACACACACACACGCACACACACACACACACACACACACACACACACACACACACACGAGGGTAGGGGAGACTGTGGTTCAACTGGTTCAACAATAGCTGTTTCCTAACAGAAAGTCCAAGAATCTGGTAGTCCATGAGGCTGGATGTCTCAGCTGGTCTTTAGCCTACAGTGGAATCCTAAAGAAATAGGTTCTTATAGCAGCAAAGAAATCTCAACATGAAGAGAGATGAACTTTTCAGCAAGAGTGAGAGTAAGCAGACAAAAAGCCAAAAGTTTGCTTCTTCCATATCCTTTTATGTGGGCTGCCACTAGAAGGTGTGACAGATGTAGAATGTGCCCTCTCACCTCCAATGAGCCAATCAATAAAATACCTCACAATGCAGCTGATAAAATTTAAGCTGATCCCAGATGTAGTCAAATTGTCAAACAAAATTAATCATCACAAGTCTACCCCTTGTTAAGTTGATACCCAATCACATATTATGTCATGTTTAATTTTCAAATAACAATTGTTGCAGGATATTTGGTCACATTGTGAACTCCAATATTATGAATTGGAAAAACTCTGTTTGTACTTGTGGTACGGCTCAGCTTTTGATCCTAGAGCTTTCTGTTTATTGTAAACAAGTACATGTGGTGTGGTTCAGCTCCAGCATATGCCTTTAATCCAAGAACTAAATAAAGTCAGCCATGGGTCAAGAGATGGAGCAAGTAACCAGCTGATAGGGAGTGAACATATAGGAAGGACATTGAAAGGAATGTATTACAACAACATGGAGTCGAAGAAATGGCTTTTTCCTTCTGAGATGTTGGAGTAAGATGGTCAGTTCGGTGTTTCTCTGCTTCTCTGAGCTAGCAGGTTTTCACCCAACATCTGGTTCCTAAATCTTCATTTGGAAAATTGAACAATTTGGATATTTTTTAATAATTTATTTTTTATTTCTTCAAGTTACATCTCAATCACAATCCCCTCCCTACTCCCCCCTCCAGTCCCACCCTTCCACCCTCCTCCCCCTCAACCCCCCCCATCCTCTTCCCTTCTTTTTTTTTGTTTAAGGTATTTCTTTTTCACCCCAACAGCTCTCCCTTTCAGTCCAAAAAATGGTTCTTTTTCTTATAACTATAAATACAATACAAAACAACAGAAATAAATAGGCCACAATTATAAGAGTTATATGGCTTAGCATACATTCCCAATGTCCAGTCCATATGTATTTGGCACCTGACTTTAACATTCTACTATCTAACCATCTCCATGAGTTTAAAGTTCTATATCTAACTCAGCTTTCATACTAACTTGCCTCATAATTTTTAAAATATCTTCTTAGATCCAGAACACCCTCTTGATTCCTAAACAACTCAAAATTTAACTATGAGACTCTAGGTATCTATTCTTCAACCACCTCAGAGACCTGAGAGGGATAAATATATCTGATTATATAGGAAGTGCAGGGACTGCAGCTTCCAATACTAAGAAAGGACATACCAGTGGCTGCCTGGACAGTTCCCATTTTCTCTCCATACATTGCAGCATCAATCTTCAGCTATTTGGACCCGCTTCTCTGACAGACATTGATTGTAGAGCAGGAATTATGAAGGACTTACCTACCCTGTCTTGGCAGAGCTAGGCTGTCGACTTATCTGCTTCCAAGTTTTGTCCTTTTTGGACAGAAGTCTGTCTACAGTTGAAGCAAGGGGTTTTTCTTGCCAAGAGAATGGCTTACCACCAATTCAATCATCTCCCACTGGAGATTCTTCGATGCTCATCTTCTACTTGGAGTAGAATAGGGGGTGCTGTCAGTAGCTGACATGTCTCGATATCAAAAATTCTTAAGTTAAGAAAACATCTTTGAATGCCATATTCTGCAGATCTCTTGAGGTTTTTGTTTTTAAAAGCAACACTTTGATGCTTCAACTTGTGGCATACGTCCATGGACAGAGAGATCGCTCGAGCTGCAGAAAAACTGAGAAGCCATCAGGTTTGGTAAGTCAGCTGGGAAGTCCTCAAGAAATGCATTAAGAATGGGAAATGCCATAACAGAAGGCTTTAGGACCCTGTGTAGCGCCACTCTAGATGGCCTGAAAATAGAAGCAGAAAATGAAGAGCTAAATAACATAACTGAAATTGAATCAATACCAATTATGATTATTTTGGTATTTTATCCTTTATTCTTAATAGGCATAATGGCTGTCTGTACCCATGGAAAGAAAAAATGGTTTGATAAGATACAAGCTTTAGTTTGTAGTATAGTTTGAAATCTGGGATGGTGATACCTCCAGATTTTTTTTTTTTTTTTATTGTTCAGGATTGATTTAGTTATTCTGGGTTTTTTGTTATTCTATATGAAGTTGAAAATTGTTTTTTCCAGCTCTGTAAATAATTGTGTTGGTATTTTGATAGGAATTTCATTGAATCTGTTTATTGCTTTTGGTAGGTTGGCCATTTTTATTATGTTGATCCTACCTATCCATGTACATGGGAGATCTTTCCATCTTCTGCTGGCCTCTTCAATTTCTTTCTTCAAGGACTTGAAGGTCTTGTTGTACAGGTCCTTTACTTGTTTGGTTAGAGTTACCCCCAAGTATTTTATATTATTTGAGGCTAGTGTGAAGGGTGTTGTTTCCCTGATTTCTTTCTCAGCCCATATATTTGTTGTATAAAGAAGGGCTTCTGATTTTTTTGAATTAATTTTGTATCCAGCCACATTGCTGAAGGTGTTTATCAGTTTTAGGAGCTCTCTGGTGGAATTTTTGGGGTCGCTTATGTATACTATCATATCATCTGCAAATAGGGATACTTCCATTTCTTCCTTTCCAATTTGTATCCCCTTGATATCCTTTACTTGTCTTATTGCTCTAGCTAAAACTTCAACTACTATGTGGAAGAGATATGGAGAGAGTGGGCATCCTTGCCTTGTTCCTGATTTTAGAGGAAATGCTTTAAGTTTCTCTCCCTTTAGTTTGATGTTGGCTATTGGCTTGCTGTAAATTTCTTAAATTGTGTGCCTAATCTCTCCAAGACCTTTCAAATGTTTTTTCATCATCCAATGATCATGTGTTTTTTTTCTTTCAGCCTGTTTATATGATGGATTTCGCTGATGGATTTATATATATTAAACTACCCTTGCATCCCTGGGTTGAAGCCTACTTGATCATCGTGTGTGATACTTTTGATGTGTTCTTGGAATCAGTTTGCAAATATTTTATTGTGTATTTTTGCATCCATGTTCAAAAGGGAAACTGGTCTGAAATTCTCTTCCTTTGTTGGATCTTTGTGTGGTTTAGGTATCAGGGTGACTGTGGCCTCATAGAATGAGTTTGGTAGTGTTCCTTCTGTTTCTGTTTTGTAGAAGAGTTTGGAGAGTATTGGTATGTGCTCTTCTTTGAAGGTCTGGTAGAATTCTGTGCTGAAACCATCTGGCCCTGGGCTTTTCTGTTTGGGAGACTTTTAAAGACTGCATCTATTTCCTTAAGGATTATAGAACTGTTTAATTTGTTTACCTGTTCATGATTTAACCTTGGTATGTGGAATGTATCAAGAAAATTGTCCATTTCACTTAGGTTTTAAAGTTTTGTGAAATATAGGTTTTTTAAGTAAGACCTAATGATTCTTTGGATTTCTTCAATGTTTGTACTTATTTCCCCCTTTTCATTTTTGAGTTTGTTGATTTGGATATTTTCGTTCTGTTTTTTAGTTAGTTTGGCTACGGGTTTGTCTATTTTATTAATTTTTTCAAAGATCCAGCTCTTGGGTTCATTGATTCTTTCTATTGCTCTCTTTTTTCCCTAATATATTGATTTCAACCCTGAGTTTGATTATTTCCTGTAATCTACACCTCTTCATACTTCTTTTTGTTCTAGATCTTTCAAGTGTGCTTTTAAGTTGCTAGAATGGGAACTCCCCAACTTCATTTTGAAGGGGGTTAGTGCTATGAACTTTCCTCTTCAGACTCCTTTCAATGTGTCCCATAAGTTTGAGTATGTTGTGCCTTCATTTTCACTGAATTCTAAGAAGACTTTAATTTATTTTTTTATTTCTTCCCTGACCCAGAGGTCATTGAGTAGAGAGTTGTTCAGTTTCCACGAGTTTGCAGACTTTCTGTGATTTAGCTTTATTCCATGATAAATTACATGGGGTAATTTCAATTTTCTTGTATCTGTTGAAGCTTGATTTGTGACTGACTACATAGTCAATTTTGGAGAAGGTTCCATGAGGGGCTGAGAAGAAATATATTCTTTTGTGTTTGGGTGAAGTATTCTGTAGATACCAGTTATATCCTTTTGATTCATGGTGTCTGTTAGATATTTTTCTATTTGGTTTCTGCATCTTGATCTGTCCAGTGGTGAGAGTGGTGTGTTGAAGTCTCCCACTGTTAATGTGTGGGGTTCTATGTGGGGTTTGAGCTTTAGTAGTGTTTCTTTAATAAATATGAGTGCCCTTACATTTGGGGCATAGAGGTTCGGTATTGAGATTTCATCTTGGTGGATTTTTATTTGATGAGTATGAAGTGTTCTTCCCCATCTTTTTTGATTGACATTGGTTGAAAGTCGAATTTATAGAAATAGTAGAATACCTATTCCAGCCTGTTTCTTGGGTCCATTTCCTTGGTATACCTTTTTCCAGCCCTTTACTTCGAGATAATACCTGTCTTTTGCTGAGGTGTGTTTCTTGTAAGCAGCAGAATGTGGGATTTTGTTTTCACATCCATTTTGCCAGCCTTTTTTTAAATTGGGGAATTGAGTCCATTGATGTTGAGTGATGTTAATGACCCATGATTGTAACTTCCTGCCATCTTGATGTTTGTGGTAGTTGTGTGTGAGTGAGCTTCTCTTTTTTTGGTTTTGTTGCCATGGGGTTATTTGCTTCCTATATTTTCTTGGGTATAGTTATCCTCTTTGCGTTGGAGTTTTTCTTCTAATATCTTCTGTAAGGCTGGATTTGTGCATAGATATTGTTTGAATTTAGTTTTGTCAGGGAATAGTTTGTTTTCTCCAAATATGTTAATTGACAATTTTTCTGAGTATAGTAGTATGGCCTGGCATTTGTGGTCTTTTAGGGTATAGAAGACTTCTGTCCAGGCCCTTCTGGCTTTTAGGGTCTGTGATGAGAAGTCAGGTGAGAATCTGATAGATCTTCTATTATATGTTACTTGGCCTTTTTCCCTTGTAGCCTTTAATGTTCTTTCTTTGTTTTGTACATTTAGTGTTTTAATTATTATGTAGTGGGAGGATTTTATTTTCTGGTCTATTCTATTTGGAGTTCTGTAGGCTTCTTGTACAGATATAGGCATCCCTTTCTTTAGGTTTAGGAATTTTTCTTCTATGATTTTGTTGAAGATATTTTATGTTTCTTGGAGCTGGGAATCTTCTCTTTTTCCTATTCCTATCATTCTAAGGTTTTGTCTTTTCATAGTGTCCTTTATTTCCTGAAGGTTTTGTGTCAAACTTTTTTTGGATTTCATATTTTCTTTGACAGATGTATCAATTTCAATTTTATCCTCTATGCCTGAGATTCTTTCTTCTGTCTCTTGTCTTCTGTTGGTGATGAGTGTGTCTATCGTTCCTTTTCTTTTTCCAAGGTTTTCTGGGTTCATGAATGTCTCAGCTTGTGCTTTCTTTATTGCTTCAACTTCTTTTTTCAGGTATTGAAACATTTTATTCCTTTTCCTCTCTTGTTTAACTATCTTGCATATCTCTAAGGGCTTTATTTATTTCCATCATCTGTTTTGCTACATTTTATTATTGTTGTCTAAGGGATTTGTTTTCCTCTCTTAAGACTTCTGTTATTTTCATATGCATAGGATTAAGGTAATTTTCTGGTTTCAATTGTGTTAGGATTTCCAGGGCTTTCTGTAGCATTAAAGTTAGGTTCTGAACATGCCATATTACTTTTTTTTAAAATTGTATTCTTGCACTGGCCTTTAGTCATCTGGTTGACCCTGGTGTTTTCTGGTTGTTTCTGATGCCACCTGTCCTTGGTGCTCAGAATAACCCCCTGTTCTGGAGGCTGGTTGATTCTGTGATCCCGGTATCCACCTCTAGATGATGGGTAGATCCCTGTAAAAGAGACTGGATCTGGGAGAGTGGCTGCAGGTCTCCTCAGTAGGTTGTGGCTCAATTGTACCTATACATAGGAGATTGGAGTGGGGAAGGGGCTATCCTGATGTCCTGAGAGCTGGCAGGTCTCCTCAGAAAGGCAGGTCAATCTGTAGGCCAGAGGTTAGACCCATGCACCACAGGTCCTGGGTTCTCCCCTCACCAACACAGTCATTCTGGGTTCAGCAACTAGGCTGATTTTATAGGCAGGGAGCTCCACCCAAGATGGGTACCAGAGTCAGTGGGCCTGTGACTGACTGCCTCAAAAGCTCGGGTGCTCAGGTGAGTGGCCAGTCCCAGTGTTTCCCAGCGAAACACTGTTGCAGTGTGTGTTTGCAGTCAGTCAACTCCTGATTGTTGTGGTGTGGCTAGATTTGGCCCCTGCCACTCAGCTATTGTGTACACCCTGTGCCACTGTGTTGGGAACTATGGAAAGAAATTCTTACTTACCTTGGCATTCTTGTGGTATGGCTATTCTTCCCAGGTAGGTGGACTGGTCCGAGTGGAGATTGGATCTCAGGGAGACAGGTAGAACGCTGACCCGTGGCTGGATCCATGGGCTGGAACCATTTATGAGCTGGATCTGCTCCTGACTCGGGCCCAGCACTTCTCTCCAGACAGGTGACTGAGCTAGCTGATCTCAGGGTGGTGTTCCTGGGGCCTGCATGCTCTTTTTTGCATGGTGACCAGTCTCAGTGTTCACTGTAGAAATTCATACGCTGTCTGTGTTTTATGGTCAGCTTCAGGGCCTCATGTTTGCTCCACAGTGACTACTGTCATTCACCCACTACATAGACCATCTTGGAGCCCTCCCGGTACCTATATTTTCAAATGATCATTCCACCATCCTATCAAGTCATCTGCTTGAAGATAGTGTAAAACATGATAAAAATCAGTTGATTCTATGACAGCAGGCCCACTGTCACACTTTTCTGCTTGTGAAGGGAGTTTCTTGGTCTGAAGCAATGCTGTATTGAATACATGGTGGATAAGGAATTCTGTAAGTCTATTGATGGTAGTTTTGGAAGAAGCAATATGTGCAGGAAAGGTAAATACATAGCAGGAACAAAAATATATTTCAGTAAGGGCATAGTGTTGCCATTTTCATGATGGAAGTGGTCAAATATAGTCAATCTGCCATCAGGTCTCTAGTTGATCTTCCCAGGAAATGGTGCCATATAAGGGGTTCAGTGTTGACTACTGGTGTTGGCAGATTTAGCCCTCAGCAGCACCCCTAGCCTACTCAGCATTGGTGAATAGAAGTACTTATTGTCAAGCACATGCTTAACTTCTATCTCTGCCATCATGGCATTTTTAGTCATTGGCCCACTGAGCAATGATAAGGATGGCTGGAAATAGAGGTCAACTAACTAGGATGGCTCATTTTATCTACTTGGTTATTTAAATCCTCTGCTGAAGTAATTTTGATGAGTATGTATGTGGGACACAAGTATCTTCACATTCTTTGCCCATTGAAAGAGATTTTTTATTGAAAAATTTGTTGTGTGAATTTCACATCATGCACCTCATCTCCTACCTCCATTCAGACCCACCCTCCACCCTTGCAATCTGTCCCAGCATAAAAAAATAAAATCTCATTGTGGAAGCTTCAGTGTGTCTCAGTGTGTCACACAGTATTCCCTTTTGTCCACATATTCTGCTTGCAAATGTTCATTAAAATGACTCCCTGGTCTGGTATGAGGCCTCTTGTTTCTGCTACTTTGTCAATACTGGAACCTCACTGGAACTCCTCTCAGATATACTGTAACTGTCCTGTGTCAAGGAGATCCTGTAGTTTTGGGTTGTGGAACTGGCCTCTTCTTGCACTCCAGCAGTTCATCCATGGGCCAAAAATTAGGGTGGGCCAACTCAAAGCCCTGGTTCTGGACCTGCAACCCCCAGTTTCAGGGTCAGTTCTACTATAGAAAAGTGTAGGGCCTGCTCTCCTGAGTGCTGCGGCATGTGAGAGGCAGGGACAGTTTTCCTGCTCTTGTGACCCCATCTGGGCCAGATCTCCTATCAGCCTAATGGTGGTGGGGTAAAAGGGAGGGAAGGGTTGTCTCCTTAGCCAACACCAACATATAGCAGACAGAAGGCAGGGCTGGCTCTCCCACAGTCACTCCGTCAAGGCTGGCTCACCCACAACCCCCATATCCAGGACCAGCTGTAGTTACTACCCAGGCAAGGTGCAGGGCCTGCCATTCTGAGTGATGCAGCATGTGAGTGGCAGGGACAGCTCTCCTGCTTGCTCTTGTGAACCCATCTGGGCCAGATCTCTTGTTGGCCAATGGTGGTGAGGGCAAAAGTGAGAGAAGGGGATCTCTCCCTAGCCAACACCACCACATAGCACACAGAAAGCAGGTTTGGTTCTCCCACACTCACTCCCTCAAGGTTGGCTCACCCACAACCCCCATATCCAGGACCAGCTGTAGTGTGCTACCCAGGCATGATGCAGGGCCTGATGTCCTGAGTGCCGCAGCATGTGAGGGACAGGGACAACTCTCCTTCTCTTGTGACCCTATCTGGGCCAGATCTCACCCCAGGGCTGGATCTCCACAACCCCCATATCCTGAGACAGGCAGAGTTCTACTTTATGGCTTGTTCCAAGTCCTGGAAGCCCATCTGATGGTTTCCTGGTACTGATCTGGTAGTCATCACAGGCTACCCCATGGTGGCCAGTGTTGTGTTGGTATCCACCATGCTTTTTTCCCTCAGGAATGTTAGGCTACTATTCATTCAGATGTTCATAGATCAGAACACTGAATGTAGATATAGCCTCTCTCCTCTGCCACCTACGGATGCACATGTGACTTAGCAGCCACATCTGCAATGCCTCTAGGGACAGGCCATTGAAAGAGGTTTATCCACATACTTCTTTCCCAAATGACTTTCTCACTAATTTTTCAATCATGCTCTTTTCAAACTCCTGAGAATCCAGCTGTCCAAAATGAATTGGTAAACATCATAATTTGGCCATTTCTCCTTCCAAACAAAATGTACAATCAAGTGTATTGCCCAAAGTTCTGCTCTTCATGTGTATTTCAGGGTTGTCCAAGAAAAGGGCTGGAATGCTGCAGCTATCTGAATACAGCTGGGTGGGTGCCTTCAGAGTATGCAGAACCAGCAGTAAACCATGCCCTAGTCTTCTGGTCATCATTCATTTGGTCATAGTAAATATCCCATGAGCTTATAGGTTCATGCTTGGGAGCAGAGGGCAATCAAAGGTATTTGGGCTACTTGTTCATGTAACTTGATTATACTCCCAGGGCCTGCTCAGAGTGGATAACATATACCACTTCCATTTGCTTCTGTGCACATCGTACTTTATGGCATAGTTGGTCAAATAATACCTTGCTTATAATGGACAGATCAGGTCACATGATAATTTGGTGGCCCATTGTCACCAAATATTGTCAGACACTCAGTTTCCATTAATCTCCAATAGTAGACCTAGAGCTGTCTCTCATAAGGAGTATAGAAGTCTGAAGATGATGATAGAGATACTTGATTGAAAATCTGAAGGGTCTCATCTATAATTCATTTACAGGGCTTTCCAAAGGCTCCTAACAGTATCTCTATATGCCACTGACACCAGGTCTGCCAGATCATATGGCCCAAGTATTAGAGCAATCTGCACAGCAGCCTGTACCTGTTGAAGAGCCTCTTGTTCCAGGCTCCACTCAAAGCCAGCAGCTTTCAAAGTCACTTGGTATATGGGCCAAACAAGCACACCTAAGTGAGGAATATTCGGTCCCCAAAATCTAAGTAGGCTCATTAAGCATTGTTCTTCCCTCTTGATGGTAGTAGGGACCAGGTGCAGTAACTTTTATTTCACCTTAGAAGGAGTATTTCTGTGTATCCCACACCACTATACTCCTAACAATTTCAACAAGATAGAAGGCCTATGAATTTTGGTTGGATTTATTTCCCACTCTGTGATATGAGTATGTATAACCAACAACCTAAAGCAGCTACTACCTCCTGGTTACTTGGTACAATCAGCATAATGTTATCAAAATAGTGAACTAGTGTAATATTTTGCAGAAAAAAACAGATGATCAGTGGCAGAGTTAATACATCTTTGAGGTAAAATTATAAAGGTAAGTAGGGCAATGGTAGACCTGCATTTAATCTCATCACTCAGAAGGCAGAGGCAGACAGATCTCTGTGAGTTCAATGCCAGTCTGTTCTAGAGAGAAAGTTATAGGACATACAGGGCTACCCAGAGAAACCCTATCTAAAAATAAGAAAAAACTACAAAGATATACTGTTGTTTCTTCCAGCCAGAAGCAAGTTGCTTCTGCTAGTGTTTTTGGACAGATATGAAAATAAAGGCAATAAAAATATTGCTAGGTCAATATCTGCTTAGCATGTATGAGGAGATGTATTAACCTGCTCAAGTAAGGACACAACATCAAGAACAGCAGCTGTAATTGGACTCACTACTTCATTAAGTTTGCAATTGTCATTCTCTATTATCCGTCTGTCTTTGTCATGGGTCACATAGGAGAGATAAAGAAAATTGTGTTGGATACCACTACCTCTGCATCTTTTAAGTTCTTGGTGATTGCACAGATATCTACAATTCCTCCAAGGTTGTTTATGGTTCACTCTTTTTCCTGGTGGAGGCAACTCTGATGACTTCCATTTGGCCTTTCCAACCATTATAGTCCTAAGTTCACAGATCAAGAAACCAATATTAAGAATTCTGTCAACCTCTAAGTGTATATATATATATATATATATATATATATATATATATATATGCCAATTGTATATTCTGTAACTGGAGAAATAAACACAGGATGAGTTCAGGGACTCACTTGAATTCTGTAAGCTCCATACTTAAGTGTCAATTCCAAATCAGTGTCAAATAGACTCTAGAAGGTTTTATTGTTTGCTACTCGTTACTGTACAGGCCATGTGAAAGGCCTTCGGTCCCTCAAGGGAAGTATATGAGGAAGACTATCAGTAAAAATTACACACTTTAGTAAATTCCTTCCTCAGCAGGACCTCCTCACCCTTTCATTCAAGGGGTTCTAGGTCTGTAAATTGGCTCAATTGAAAATTGACTCCTAGGCCAAGATTATCTATTGTTATGATCCAATGTGGTCTTTTTTCATTTGTTTGAGAGATTTTTCTGCTTATACAGATTGTTGAAAAATGTAGTTGGTTGTTATATGTTTCATTCTTGGAAGTGCCTTGACTGACTAACCAATGCCAAAGGTCCATCCAAGTAATGCCACCATAAACATTACTTTGCCTGTGGTACCCGTTATAGATCAGGCCATTGTGTTGTTGACATTGCTTTGCCTGAGCTGCCCATTACAAAGATTGCACTCACCTCACATTTGGTGATTCAGTTTTGTCCAATTAAACCAACCACACTTAATTCATCTAATTGAGAAGTAGCATCTCCAAACCTAAGTTCTGGTATAAGGAAAAAAGCAGTGACAAACTCTTCAAATGTTCTGGTACCCTTCTCACCACTTTGTATATTACAGTATAATAAAGAACATATCTTTTGAGCCTTCCCATTGTGGAAATCAGGTTTCACCCATGGTAGAGCTTAGGTTTTACCCATCATACCTAATCTAACATTACAATTTCCCTGAGCCCCAAAACTCCTTTATCAACACAAAGCCACGGGATATCAAACATCTCCAGCTCCTATTTTCAATAGGACATCTTGCTATAAATGCTTCCACCAAACAATCCAATAAACTTATGGCCAAATCTATTTTAACTGTTTGAACTTCCATATTAAATTGAGAATTTCCACTTAGTGTACCTATCCTAGTTACTGTTGTATTCCTGTGAAGAGACATCATGACCAAGGCAACTTATAGAAGGAAGGATATGATTTAATTTGAGACTTGCTTAGAGTTTCAAAGGGTTAGTCCATGGATATCATTGTTGTAGGCAGGCATGGTACTGAAGCAGTAGCTGAGCGCTTACATCTGATCTCAAAATGGAAGCAGAGAGAGAGAGGGAAATTCATCCTGCCACATTTTTTTTCCAATAAAACCACATCTCCTACGCCTTCTAATTTTCCCAAAATAGTCTACCAATTGGGAAACAAACATTCAAATATATGAGTCTATGGGGGTCATTTTGGATTCTGTTTTATATTCCTTCTATCATTTTATCGCACTTTTAAAATCTATTTCCACACATAGTTCCAAAACTTCTGCTTCAATGAATTAGAAAACTCATTAAGCTCTTTAGGGCTATGGTGGACTCTTTATGAACTCCACTTTCTATCTCTTCTCTATGACCCTAATGTTTAGACTTGAGTATGATTATAGGTCTAGAGGCAACTATTATAGGTGGACACTGAAGGATATCAGTATTGTCTTGCCTTGCATCTCTGAGTTGCACACTCCCTCCTCTCCCTCCCCAGCCTGCTCTAAGCAGCCTAGTGTACCTTGGGGAAGTGGAAAGTAGCTCCCCATCTTAGCTCAAGAAAAAAGGAAGTTTCACTGTTTATTGTTTCCATGATTTATGTCTGCCTTTTAACCAGTGGTCTGTATAACTGAAAAAAAAAATCAAAACCTACTATTCTCTGAAGAGTAGAAAAACCACCCTTGGATTGGGCAGGGGGATCCTTGCTGTATCATTCCTGGATAAAATGGATTTGCCCTTTTGTCCAACACTTACCAAAATAAGGAAACATTTTGACAACTCTTTTTGGCCTAGAAAAATTTTAATTCTTTTTTTTTAAAGTTTGAAAAAGGCTGCTAAAAACTATTGCTTTTGTCATACAGTCAGCCCCAGATAGCACAAAAACAACATAAGAAGTTAAAAGGATTTAAGACTATAAATAGGTTCTAATTATTAGGGATTGCTCAAAACTTTTACAATATACAAGAAATCCCAAGGAGAGAAGCTGGGGTGGGAGGGGAAAGGTTCCTCATCCTCCTTGCCCAGGCACTGAGAGGCTAAAAAAGGCCAGTGGCCTGTCTGTCCAAAAGACTTGATCCTGTTTCTGTCAGTTGGCTGGGTTATTTGTAAGCAGGTGCCACTGAAGCCATGATAATAAAAAAGCTTACAAATTGACTTTGGCCCAGTAACTGTTTCTAACAACCCAGCATTCTGTAGTGCTCAGAAGGGCTCCTGAGAGATAACCTCGAGAGGTAGACATATAATACACAAATAACTAATTGTTGGGACCTTCTCCTGGACCACCATAGTATCCAATTCTATTAAGTGTCATCCATCAGCCCAGGCAGACAACAACCCAAAGACAACAGCCAAGGTAAGTCATTGGATTCCACTGACCAGATGGCAGACACAGCAAGAGCCCTAGCCCCTCTGGCTCCAGTTGGCAGCAGCTTGTGGTTCAGCTCATCCAGGTAGGTGGGAGCAATGTGAAAGCACTTGCGGCCATGATGAAAGATTGACTCAGCTCCCCCCTCAGATGAGGTCCAGGCCCCTGCTGCTACTGCCTCTGCAACTATGACTGCTGCTCCAGGACTGGCCAGCTGGAACCTTCCAGCCTCTGTTCACACTTCTGATCTCCACTTCACCTGAATATGATGGATCAGTCCAATTTGCCAGACCTGAACCAGAAGAGGTAAGTTATACTGGTGGGAGGAGTTTTGTTCAAGATAAAATCAGATATGCCAGGGCTGCAGTTGTCATCTTGGACAGGATTTTGTGGACCAGACCGAGTCCTTGGCTGAGGGACTTTAGCACAAAGGGCTGAGATTCTTGTATGAACCCAGGACCTTCACTGGAGAAAAGGCAAAACCATCATTGTATATACTCTGAGTCAGCATGCATTTTCCATGGTCCATGTTCATGGGACCCTATATATATAGAGAGGAAGCTCCTCACCTCAGCCATAAGAAACATAAAATAAAAAATGAGAATCTCCATAAGTCCAAGGGAACAGAGCAACAGACTTGACCATACATAAGGTGGCCCCATATCCAACCAGGAGGGCCTCTTCAAATCACCCTATCGGGTCACACATCTGGGAACAACTAAAACTACTAAATTACTCAGATCCAGATTATTCCTAGATTTGGGTTGCCACTCTCCCTGAAGTCTGGCAATGGCCCACCTTTCATGGTCAAAGTTTCCCTAAATCTAACAAAAGTCCTAAATGTTAATTAAAGAGTATATTGTGTCTATAGGACACGAAGCTCAGGAAAGGTAATAAGGACATTAGTTTCAAAACAAAAACAAATTTAGGCTGAATGTGGTTGTGCACACCTTTAATCCCAGCACTCAGGAGGCAGAGGCAGGCAGATCACTGTGAGTTTGAGGCCAGCCTGGTCTACAAAGTGAATCCAGGACAGTCATTGATACACAGAGAAACCCTGTCTCAAAAAACCTAAAAACAAAACAAACAAACAAAAACTTTAAAATATGTCTTTGAGACTGGTGAAAATTACGTCAACTTCCTATATTTGGACATGGTAAAGGCCACATGCACCCCATATTGAGTTTATAAGATGAAAATTACTAACAATTTCCTCCCCAAGTCCTTACAGGCCCAGCAACAAACCTAGAGAAATATTCACTAGATGATTCAAAAGACCACATACTTGCCTGTGTCTGACCCTGTCCACAAGTTCCAGCCTTATATAGGCAAAGAAAATCATAACCTGAAACAACAATGAATGTCAGGAAATTCTACTGTTAAGGTCAAAGTCTGGCATTACCAGAAAGCCCCAGAGCTTGGTGCAAATGACAGACTCCCTTTATCACCAGGGTCTCTTCTTCTCTCCCTGGGGATCCCAGACTACGAGACCTCACACCTTCTATCTGAGGAATGACACATAGCCCTCAGGCAAATAAGGCCCAAAAATTTCTCCCAATATATATATCTGATTATACAAGAATTGAAGGGCCAGCAGCTTCCAAAACTGAGAAATGACATCGCAGTGGCTGCCTGGACAGCTCCCAGTTTCTCTCCATACATTACAGCATCAATCTTAAGCCGCTTGGCCCCATTTCTCTGACAGACATTGATTGTAAAGCAGGAATTATAAAGGACTTGCCTACCCTATCTTGGCAGAGCTAGGTTGTTGACTTATCTGCTTCCAAGTTTTGTTCTTTTTGGACAACATTCTGAAGATGCCAAATTATATATTACTAATAAGTTTCTATTGTCACGTGTTATAGAACTCCATGCTGAGGTTTTGTTTTACATGTTCTGTTAATTATAATAAAATTATTGTGTCAACTTGAACAATAAAAAAATAAAGAAACCTGTTCAGTGAGCACCTGGGATTCCTGGAAATACCTGCTCATGCTAATGAGATCTTTTAGTATCTTAAGCTTTAGGCAATGACATTTGTCCATGCCTGTAACTGTTCCTGGAGTTCTTCCCCCAACTCCACTGCCCATAGGATAATTAGGTACTGCATTCCCCTTCACAAGGTAAGAATGTGCTGCTGTATGCAAATGGAGTATCCCTGGCATTCCTAGCCCCAGAGAATCAAAAACATCTATCCCCCAAACCCCTCCTACTGCCCAAGATTCATCATATTGTCCCTGTTCACAAAATAAACTCCCTCTCCTCATTCTTTCACCATGATTGTCTGAGACTCACTGTTTGTTTTGGGCTTGTGAAGGAAGGTACTTACTTCTCCCTCACCGAAGAATTCATCACTGGATCTGCCTGCCTAAGCCAGGCTCCTGTGTCTCAGGGCTTGGTGGACAGTGTGGCTCCTGCAGCCACTGTAGTCACCCTGGTAGCCACCTTCAAAGCTGAGGTGCTGAGTTTCTTCCATTTCTCCCATGCCAGTGCAGCTCACTCTAGTGCTCACTTGTGGTAGAGACAGGTTGATGGCTGTTCCTGAAGCATCCATCAGATTCACCCAAGCCAAGTTGGACTCCCAAAGTCACTTGTCTCAATCCAGGAGCTCCGGGCTCCTTACAACTGCCTGGCCTGGCTCCAGGAGCTTAGCTAAAAGAGCTATGACTTTATGCTGCAGAGAGGGTCTCTCTCTCCTGAATATTTATCAGAGAGTTGTAACACTTGGCAATAGAGAAAATCCTTTCCTCTGCCTCTCTGGGATATCCAGTGCCATAGATCCCATCCTGTGTCCAAACTGATGTAGCATAGACTTTCCAGCAGACAAGTATACACTTCTGACTTGGTACCTGACAAGGCCTGTCCTTCCCAGGAGAATACCTAACAAGCCCTCCAACAGCTCTCCAGAAGATGCATAATAGCAAATGAAAGTTGCTGATGATGCACTGTTGGATGCTCTACTCACAGCAAAGATGGCTATAGAAAATTACAACAAATGGGTCACCACCAGGTCGTTCAACTTCCTAGAGATAAGACTGACAGAGACCCTATAATTGTGGTTGTCCTATTTTATCCTTTTTTCTTCCCATTGGAAGGACTGAAATCCCCAGAAGCCAGGACCCCAGGTATGGGAATTAAGAAGTGCTAGAACCAGGAATATAATAGCAAATATTTCCACTAAGATCCAAGCAATCTTCCAGGTGTACTTATGTCAAATATTGTATCCAGAAACTATTGGGGAATAGTTTGCTTACTTCCAGGGAGGAGCACACCTCTGGGGCCTTGGGTCTGTCAGTGAAAAGAAGGTGCCTCGAACTATCCAGCACTATCCCTGCTCAGCTGATGGCACACCAAGCTGCCAGAAGCCAGGAAAATAACGTTGTGCTCAGTGGTGTTACAAAACCAATTTCTCCTGTTCTACTTATGACCATTGCTGGGTCATTAATCCTTTTCTTCCTAGCTCTCAATATAGGATCCTGCTTGCTTAGCTACCTACTTATCTATGTAAAACAAAAACTAAATTCTGTTAAACTACTAATGTTAAGGAGATGATATAACATCCTGTCCTCAGATGAGTACATGATTTGATTCATGCTCATGGAATCGGTAGGGAATGTAACCGTCCCTCAGACTTTAGCACAACTAATGAAGTGATTGAAGTGCAATACAGGCCATAAAACTCAGCACAAAAACAGCACCATGTGCCAAAACAAAAACAAAGCCTACTCCATCAAAGCTCATATGTTGGGGTAGTGTTAAGCATCCTAATTGTTAATTAATTGGTCCTGTTTGCTGTCTGTTACTTACATTGACTCTGATTAGTTAAATAAAATGCCAAGGCCTGAGATTGGGCAAAGACAAAGAAAGGTGGGACTTCCTGGGAATAGAACAGGAAGCCTGCACTTTAGACAGAGAAAGCATTCCAGCCAGGAGCAGGAAGAAGAAGACACATGCCATGGGTTAGAGAAAAGAACCTCATTCCACATGGCCAGGAACATTGGCATATCATGGAGAATAGCAGTCCAAGGGGATATATGTATATATGGGGTCATATTTGGGTAATAGAATTATGAGCTAGCTTAGATGCACTAGGATTACTCAGGCCAAAGCTTGTTAAAATCCATGTGGTGTCTGTGTGCTCATTTTTTTTTGTTTTTTTGTTTTGTTTTGTTTTGTTTTGTTTTTTTGGTTTTTCGAGACAGGGTTTCTCTGTGTAACAGCCCTGGCTGTCCTGGACTTGCTTTGTAGACCAGGCTGGCCTCGAACTCACAGAGATCCGCCTGCCTCTGCCTCCCAAGTGCTGGGATTAAAGGTGTGCACCACCACGCCCGGCTCTGTGTGCTCATTTATAATGGCGGTTTAAAGATTGGCTGCCGAACCAATAAATGATAATATAAATACTGGTAAAACAATTTAATTAATTATTTCTACAAATGGCACCCAACTCAACATAATTTAACTAATTTTTTTCAACATCCATAATTCTAGGAAAGTCTGCAAATGTACTTACCTTGCTTTGTGGCTTATGCAGCTCTACTTCTGGGTGTCTGTTCTTGCTAACTGATATGTATCAACCCAGGATGTTGTTTTATGCTTAAACACTCACTGTGAGAAAGATTTGGGACTGCATTTGGGTCCTGAAAAACCCAATATATTCACTGGCCAGCTAATAAAGACCTTCTATTGGCTTAAATCCATGATTGAGTAATCTTCTCTAGTCCATAATACCACACCTGCCAAAATGGAAATAAACAAACATATAGTCCATAGTTCCAGAAAATTTCCCAAATAAAAAGTCACTAAATGTACTAACCTTGCTTTTTGGCTTCTATAGTTCTGCTTCTTGCTAAGTGTGCCAATCAGAATATGGGTTTTATGCATAAAACACAAAGAGCTGTGAGATCAGGGCTGCATGATTTGGACAAATCCCTTGTGCAGCACCCAGCCAGCAACAAAGACTTCCTTTTTAGCTTTAAGAGTATCTTTGAGATCATCTTGGTAGACTTACCTCAAAATATTAGTTTTATTATTTTTAAATTTCATATTTTATTGAAAATAGAGGTATTTTCATATTATTCTGATTGTTGTTTTCCCCTCCTCATCTTCTCCCAGATCCTTCCCATATTTCCACTCTTCAAACTCCCTGTCTTTTCTTTGAAATGGAATGAAGTAGAAAAGAACAATTACTAGATACTGATTTATTGATTTATTAGAGGCCTACTTAAAGCACTACTCGTACTTTCCATTTCTAAGTACAACTTTACTTTCTACTTGGAACAGAATGACCTTCAGAAAAGGCTAAAACTCTTTGGGGTCAAGTGTGTATTGGGTTAGATAATGAACCAGCCTTTATCTCCAAGGTACACTAACAGGTGTCCTAGTCAGTAGGATTGACTTGGAACTTGACCACACGGTACTACCACCAATCTTCAGGCCAAGTTGAGAGAATGAGCAGGATGTTAAAATCAGCGCAGGCCAAACATTTCTAAGAAACAGACCTCCTTTGGCTAGTAACTCTGCCACTTGCACTGTTTAGGGTGCATTGCATGCCCTATATATGTGATCACTCTCAAGATTCTGTTTGACCACCCACCTCCACTGTTCCTATAGGACCCAAAGGACTTCCAAGAATATGAACACACCCACCTTCAGTGGTTCTTGAAAGACTTTGGTGATACTGTACAAAGGATTGCACCTAGGAGATAGGGTCTAAAAGTCTCACTATGAGGAAGTCTGACTAAAATGGAAAGTGTTTTACTAGAATATCCCAACCCCTTCCCCAACACTTGAAGTTGCAGGTATCAAGCCATGGATACAGTACACTCATGCCAAGGTCTTGATGCGTGTGGACCTGACTCAGGAATGGACCTTGGGAGCCAACCCAGACTGGTCTCTGAAATTTATCTTTTCAAAGTGACCTCAGAGTGGGGTGGGGCAACAGCTCATGTACTACTCTGCCTCCAGATGTCTGTCCTTCCTGATCCAGACCAAAATACACTCTGCCTCTCTGACTGTGTCAAATACATTTTTCTAGAGAGCAACTTTCTCCCAGGAGAATTCCAATTCCTGGACGCTCATCAATATAATTGCCTCCCAGAGGAGTTATGTTTTATTTCCTTCAGATGGTTTGTCCACTGGGGAATGAGCCAGCCCTAGCTCATCCTTGGACCTCATCATACTGTGATGGAACAGTCCATAACAGAAAAGCAAACTGCCCTTTCTTCTGGAAGGTTCTGCTAATGGAAGCCTATGAACAAATGTCCAAAGAATGAAAAAATGATTGTAGAGAACACTATTTGTCCTTTCTTAAATACTGGACATGCATGGACTTTGACACAAGAGGGGACTTGAAGGGAGCCCCCAACATGGAACAAAGGGATAAGCCATAATGGACATTAAAGGGAAAATCTTGGGAGGAATAATATGGAAACTTACCATAGAGAAATCTTCCCTGTGGAAAAGTAATGACCTTGGGATGGACTGCTCTGGCACATAGATAAGAGACTCACTAATGATGCTACAGTGGGCTATTATGCTAATCAACATAATGGTACCAGTCAGCAGAGTTAGCATTCTAAACCCCTAGGCTCCCAAACTGGACCCTAAATTGGTCAACAAACAAGACAATGACAATCAATTTGGTCCCAATGTTCCCATTGCTCAAAATGCTGGATTTAGTAAATGCCAGCTATGAGTTTCTTAACATATCAGGCTCATTTCTACATCAGGACCACTGATATGCTTGCATACAAGTCAGGCTACATATATTGGAGTAGGAATGGCTAACCAAAGCCTGACTAATAACACAAAAGGGTCATGTTTAACTGGTCCACCCATTTGGGTCATAGGAGAAGCCCAGTGTGTGGAAACTAAAAAGGGTTGTACAAGATTAGTTAAAAATAGCAGCGGGTACTAAAAGTACACCCTTCACCTGCCCCAAGGGTATTTACACCTAATACCCATACTGGTATTCTTGGTCACCAACTTAGACATGTACCAAGGAAATGAGGTTCAGCAATACTTACATCCCTTAGATTCAAGAAAAAGGAAAACACCTGTACTTTTACCAGTCTTGCTAGGAGTGGACCTGATATTGTCCATGACTATAAGTGCTACTACAATAGGCATCTGATAAGTTTATTACATCCAGGTTTCTACTAAGATCAAAGGTTTAAATATTGTTCAGGAAGGCACAGTCACTCTCCAGAATCATTAGGAGCAATGATCCTCCAATGTCACAGAAGATTAAACTTGATTATTGCTGAAAACAGGGGCATATAGATGATTTTAAGTGAAGAATGTTGTTGTATGCAATTCAGTCAGGAATATCATGGGAAAATGCTAAAAAGTTATTAGAAAGGATTAAGACAGAAGGTACAAATGAGACAATAAAATATAATATGGAAAATGTGGGGATCCTGGCTGACTCCACTGATGGGGCCTCATAAAAATAATGGTAGGACTTCTATTAATGTCATATATCTTGAACATCCTGACAAGGTTTATCAGAACAAGAATGAAAACAATAAAATACAGATGATATGCCAGGCCAACCAATACATTTCTTCAAAATAGATTCATAATATATTATGAAGGTTAAGTGGAGGGAATAAAGGTAGAAAGATATAAGACAGAAAAGAAAAATTATTAGATGTTGATTTATTGATTTTAATGGCTCACTTAAAGCAGTACTTGCATTGCCCATTTCTTTTTTTATAATGTTTATTTATTACATAAAGTTACATCTCCACCATAGTGCCCTCTTTCCACCCCTCCTGGTTCCACCCTCCCACTCTCTCCTCCCTCTCCCACCCATCCCACTCCTTCAATGTGGAGTGTCTCCTCTCAGTTCAACAGTCATATGAGGGCTAAGAGCTTACTATTGCACTGGGGGCCTACATGGCAGCACCCCTAGGGCAAATTGTCCCTTTGATAGGTAACGAAGTCAATGTTCCTGATCTTTTTGGGGTGTTGGTTGTAGGATAGTTATCCTGTACTATATGGCTAAAATCCAATTATAAATGAATAGATGCCATGTGCATCTTTCTGAGTCTGGGTTAGCTCACTCAGTATGAGCTTTGCTAGTTCTATCCATTTGGCTGCAAATTTCATGATTTCCTTGTTTCTGATAGCTGAGTAGTATTCCATTGTGTAAATGTACCACAATTTTTTAAATCCATTCATCCATTGAGGGACATCTGGATTGTTTCCAGTTTCTAGATATTACAAATAAGGCTGCTATGAACATAGATAAGCTATGTCCTTCTGGTTTGGTGAGAAATCATTTGGGTGGATACCCAGAAGTGGTATGGCTGGGTTTTGAGGTAGGGCTATTCCAAGTTTTCTAAGATATCTCCAGGCTGATTTCCATAGTGGCTGTACAAGTTTGCACTCCCTCCAGCAATAGAGGAGTGTTCTCCTTTCTCCACAACCACGCCAGCATGTGCTGTCATTTGAGTTTTTGATCTTACCATTCTGACAGTTGTGAGATGGAATCTCAGAGTTGTCTTGAGTTGCATTTCTCTGATGATTAAGTAAGTTGAGCATTTCTTCAAATGACTCACTGCCATTAGAGATTCTTCCTTTGTGAATTCTCAGTTTATCTCTGTTTCTCATTTTTTGATTGGAGTATTTGGTTTCTTGTTGTTTAATTTCTTGGGTTATTTATAAATTATGGATATTGGCCCTCTGTCAGAAGTGGGGCTGGTAAAGCTCTTTTCCCAATATGTAGGTGGCAGTTTTGTTCGAATGATGGCGTCCTTTGATTTACAGAAGCTTGTCAGTTTCATGAGGTTCCAATTACTTAGAGCCTGAGCTATTGATGTTCTGTTCAGGATGTTGTTTCCTGTGCTAATGATTTCAAGGCTTTCCCCCACTATCTATTCTACTAGAAGTAGTGTGTCAGGACTTGTGGTATGGTCTTTGATCCACTTGGACTTAAGTTTTGTACAAGGTGATAAGTATGGGTCCAATTTCATTCTTTTACATGTGGACATCCAGTTGGATCAACACCATTTGTTGAAGATGCTGTCCCTTTTCCATTGTGCCGTTTTTGCTTCTTTGTCAAAAATTAAGTGACCATAGATGTGTGGGTTCATTTCTGGGTCTTCAATTCGATTCCATTGACCTACTGGTCTATTGTATACCAGTACCATGCTGTTTTTATTACAGTTGCTCTGTAGTACTTACAGCTTGAAATCTGGGATGGTAATACCTCCAGATGTTTTTTTATTGGACAGGATTGATTTAGCTATTCTGGGGTTTTTGTTATTCCACATGAAGTTGAGAATTTTTTTTTTTTGAGGTCTATAAAGAACTGTGGTGGTATTTTGATAGGAATTGCATTGAATCTGTATATTGCTTTTGGCAGGATGGCCATTTTTATTATGTTGATCCTACCTATCCATAAACATGGGAGATCTTTTCCATCTTCTGATGTGCTCTTCAATTTCTTTCTTCAAGGACTTCAAATTCTTGTAATACAGGTCCTTCACTTGCTTGATCAGAGTTACCCTCAGGTATTTTATATTGTTTGTGGCTATTGTGAAGTGTGTTGTTTCCCTAATTTCTTTCTCAGCCCATTTACTTTTTGTATAAAGAAGGGCTTCTGATTTTTTAAATTAATTTTGTATCCTGCCACCTTGCTGAAGGTGTTTATCAGCTTTAAGGGCTCTCTGGTGGAATTTTTGGGGTCACTTATCTATATTATCATATTGTCTGAAAATAGAGATAATTTGACTTCTTCCTTTCCAATTTGAATCCTCTTGATTTCCTTTAGTTGTCTTATTGCTCTAGCAAATCTTCAAGTACTATGGTGAAGAGATATGGCAAAAGTGGTCATCCTTGCCTTGTCCCTGAGTTTAGAGGAAATGCTTTAAGGTTTTCTTCATTTAATTTTATGTTGGTTACTGGCTTACTGTATATCGCCTTTGTTATTTCTAGGTATGGTCCTTGGATTCCCATTCTATCCAGGACTTTTACCATGAAGGGATATGGGTTTTGTCAAATGCTTTTTCAGCATCTAGCGAGATGATCATGGGTTTTTTTTTTTCTTTCAGCTTGTTTATATGGTGAATTACATTGATGGATTTTCATATGTTGAACCATCCCTTTATTACTGGTATGAAGCCCTACTTGATCATGGTGTATGATATTTTTGATGTGTTCTTGGATTCAGTTAGCTAGTATTTTATTGAGTATTTTTGAATCTATGTTCATGAGGGAAATTGGTTAGAAGTTCTAAGTTTTTCTTGAGTCTTTGTGTAGTTTAGGAATCAGGGTGACTGTGGCCTCATAGAATGAGGTTGGCAGTCTTCCTTCTGCTTCTATTTTGTGGAAGAGTTTGAAGAGTGTTAGTATTAGCTCTTCTTTGAAGGTCTGGTAGAATTCTGTGCTGAAACAATCCTGCCCTGGGCTTTTATGTTTGGGAAAATTTTAATGACTCTTCCTATTTCCTTAGAAGTTATAGGGCTGTTTAATGTGTTAACCTGATCTTGATTTAACTTTGGTAGATGGAATCTATGAAGAAAATTGTCCATTTCACTTAGGTTTCCAAATTTGTTGGAGTACTGATTTTTGAAGTAAGACCTGAAGAATCTCTGGATTTCATCAATGTATGTTGTTATTTCTCCCTTTTCATTTCTGATTTTGTTGATTTGGGTTTTTTTCCCTCTGCCTTTTAGTCAATTTGCTTAAGTGTTTGTCTATTTTGTTGATTTTCTCAAAGAACCCAATCTTTGTTTCATTGATTCTTTGTATTGTTCTTTTTGTTTCTAAGTTGTTTATATCAGCCCTAAGTTTGATGATTTCCTGCCTTCTGCTCCTGTTGGGAGTGTTTGCTTCTTTTCTTTCCAGTTCTTCCAGTTCTGCTGTTAATTTGCTAATATGAGCTGTCACAATTTTTTTTTGGAAGGCACTTAGTGCTATGAAATTTCCTTGTAACACTGCTTTCATTGTGTCCCATAGGTTTGGGTATGTTGTGCCTTCATTTTCATTGGATTTTAAGAAGTCTATGATTTCATTCTTTATTTCTTCTCTGACCCAGTGTTCATTCAGTAGAGAGTTTTTCAGTTTCCATAAATGTGTAGGCTTTCTATTATTTCTGTTGTTCTTGAACTCCAGCTTTATTCCATGGTGGTCTAATAAGATACAAGGGGTTGTTTCAATTTTCTTGTATTTGTTCTGGTTGCTTTGTGTCTGACTATATGTTCTATTTTGGAAAAGGTTCCGTGCTGTGCTGAGAAGGAGGTGTATTCTTTTGTAATTGGGTGAAACATTCTGTAGATATCTGTTAGGCCCATTTGGTTCATGACCTCTGTTAGGCTCATTATTTCTGTTTGTTTTCTGTTTCAATGACCTGTCCATTGTTGTGACTGGGATGTTGAAGTCTCCCATTACTAACGTGTGGGGATCGGTGTGAGTTTTAAACTTTAGAAGAGTTTCTTTTACAAATGTAGGTACCCGTGTATTTGGGGAACAGATATTCAGTATTGAGATGTTATCTTGAAGAATTTTTCCTTTAACGAGTATGTAGTGCCCTTCATTATCTTTTTTGATTAAGTTGAAAGTCTATTTTATTTGATATTAGGATGGCTGCTCCAGCTTGCTCCCTGGGCCCATTTGCTTGGAAAACCTTTTCGCAGCCCTTTACTCTGAGGTACCGTCCATCTTTGTTAGTGAGACGTGTTTCTTGTATGCAGCAAAATGTTGGGTCTTGTTTATGTATCCATTCTGTCAGCCTGTGTCTTTTTACTAGGGAGTTGAGTCATTTGATGTTGGGGGATATTAATGACCAGAGGTTGTTATTTCCTGTTATTTTGATGTAGGTGGTGGTTGTGTGTTTCTTTTGGTTTAGCTGCAGTGGAGTTTTTGCTTCCTCTGTTTTCTTGGGTGTAATTACCTTCTCTGGGTTGGAAATTTCCTTCTAGGATCTTCTGTAGGGCTGGACTTGTGGGTAGATACTCTTTAAATTTGATTTTGTCATGGAGTACCTTGTTTTCTCCATCTATGTTGATAGAGAGTTTTGCTGTATATAGTAGTCTGGCTGGGCACCTATATTCTCTTAGGGCTTGTAGGACATCTGCCCAGGCCCTTCTGGCTTTTAAGGTATCTGAGGAGAAGTCAGGTGTAATGCTGATTTGTCTGCCATTATCCATTACTTGACCTTTTTCTCTTACTGCTTTCAATATTCTTTCTTCTTCTGTACACTTGGAGTTTCAATTATTATGTGGTGAGAGGAATTTCTTTTCTAGTCTAGTCTGTTTGGTGTTCTGTATGTCTCTTGGAATTTTATAGGCATCTCTTTCTTTAGGTTTGGGAAGTTTTCTTCCATGATTTTGTTGAAGATGTTTCCTGGACCTTGAAGTTGGGAGTCTTCTCTTTCCTCTATGCCAATAGTTCTTAGGTTCTGTCTTTTCATTGAGACCTTGATTTCCTGGATGTTGTGGGTGAGAACCTTTTAGATTTCTCATTTTCTTTGGTTTTTGTACAAATTTCTTTCTTTCTTTCTTTTACTGTTGTTCTTTTCTTTTTAAAATTTATTTATTTATTGCTTCAAGTTACATCTCCATCATAGTGTACTCTTTCCACCCCTCCCAGTCATGCCCTCTCACCCTCTACCCCCTAACCCTTCCATCCCACTCCTCTGGAGTGAAGTGTCCCTACACAACAGTCCCCCACCCCAGTTCAGCAGTCGTATGCAGGCTGAGAGCCTCCTCATACACTGGGGGCCTACAAGGCAGCACCACTGGGAAAAGTGTCTCATTGACAGGGAGAAAAAGGAAAAGTCTATGTTCATGTTCCCTTTGGTGTGTTGGTTGTAGTATAGATATCATGTACTATATAGCTAAAATGCGACTATAAGTGAATAGATGCCATGTGTATCCTTCTGAGTCTGGGTTAGCTCACTCAGATGAGCTTCTCTAGTTCCATCCATTTGGCTCCAAATTGCATAATTTCCTTGTTTCTGATAGCTGAGTAGTATTCCATTGTGTAGATGTACCACAGTTTTTTAATCCATTCTTTGGTTGAGGGATATCTGGGTTGTTTCCAGTTTCTAGCTATTACAAATAAGGCTTCTATGAACATAGATGAGGAAACTTTCTTGTGATTCGGTGAGGAGTCATTTGGATGTATACCCAGAAATGGTATGGCTGGGTCCCAAGGCAAAGCTATTCCAAGTTTTCTAAATATAGCCAGACTGACCTCCATAGTGGTTGCACAAGCCTGCACTCCCACCAGCAATGGAGGAGGGTTCCCCTTTCTCCACACCCTCACCAGCATGTGCTGTCATATGACCTTTTGATCTTAGCCATTCTGACAGGTGTGAGAGGGAATCTTAGAGTCATCTTGAGTTGCATTTCTGTGATGATTAAGGATGCTGAGCATTTCTTCAAGTGTCTCTCAGCCTTTAGGAATTCCTCCTTTGTGAATTCTCTGTTTAGTTCTGTTACCCATTTTTTGATTAAATTATTTGGTTTCTTGGCATTTAATTTCTTGAGTTCTTTGTAAATTTTAGGTATTAGCCCTCTGTCAGATGTGGCGTTGGTGAAGATTTTTTTTCCAATCTGTAGGCAGCCATTTTGTTCGAATGACAGTGTCTTTTGCCTTGCAGAAGCTTTTCAATTTCATGAGATCCCATATATTGATTGCTGGTTTTAGGTCCTGAGCTGTTGGTGTTCTGTTCAGGAAGTTGTCAGCTGTGCCAATGAGTTCAAGGGTTTTTGAGACTTTCTCTTTTAGTACATTTAATGTGTCCGGCATTATGTTGGGGTCTTTGATCCACTTGGATTAAGTTTTGTACAAGGTGATATGTATGGTTCTAATTTCATTCTTTTATATGTGGACATCCAGTTGGACCAGCACCATTTTTTGAAGATTCTGTCCTTTTTCCATTGTGCCGTTTTGGCTTCTTTGTCAAAAATTAAGTGACCATAGGTGTGTGGGTTAATTTCTGGGTCTTCAATTCAATTCCATTGATCCACTGGTCTGTTTCTATACCAGTACCATTGCTGTTTTTATTACTATTTCTCTGTAGGACAGCTTGAAATCTGGGATGGTGATACCTCAGATGTTTTTTTGTTTTTTTTTTTTATTGTACAGGATTGATTTAGCTATTCTGGGTTTTTTGTTGTTCCATATGAAATTAAAAATAGTTTTTTCCAGGTATAAAGAGAACTGTGTTGGTATTTTGATAGGATTTGCATTGAATCTGTACATTGCTTTTGGTAGGATGGCCATTTTTATTATGTTGATCCTATCTATCCATGAGCATGGGAGATCTTCATATCTTCTGATGTCCTCTTCAATTTCTTTCTTCAAGGACTTGAAGTTCTTGTTGTAGAGGTCCTTTACTTGCTTGGTTAGAGTTACCCCCCCAGGTATTTTATATTGTTTGTGGCTATTGTGAAGGGTGTTGTTTCCCTGATTTCTTTCTCAGCCCATTTATTTGTTGTATAAAGAAGGGCTTCCGATTTTATAAATTAATTTTGTATCCAGCCACCTTGCTGAAGGTGTTTATCAGCTGTAAGTGTTCTCTGGTGGAATTTTTGGGGTTGCTTATGTATGCTATAATATCGTCTTCAAATAGTGATAATTTGACTTCTTCGTTTCCAATTTGTATCCCCATGATCTCCTTTAGTTGTCTTATTGCTCTAGCAAGAACTTCAAGTACTATATTGAAGAGATATGGCAAAAGTGGGCATCCTTGTTTTGTCCCTGAGTTTAGAGGAAATTCTTCAAGTTTCTCTCCATTTAATTTGATGTTGGCTAATGGCTTTCTATATATTGCCTTTATTATTTCTAGATATGGTCCTTGTATGCCCGTTTTCTCCAGAACTTTTAGCATGAAGGGGTGTTGGATTTTGTCAATGGCTTTTCTGCATCTAGTGAGATTATCATGTGTTTTTTTTCTTTCTTCCTCAATTGAATGTTCCATGCCTAAGATTCTGTGTTCCATCTTTTGTATCCTATTTTTGATACTCATGTCTGTAGTTCCTGTTCTCTTCCTTTGATTTTCCACCTCCAGGATTATCTCTGCTTGTGTTTTCTTTATTGCTTCCAATTTAATTTCAAATCTTGAACAATTTTCTTCATTGTAGATGTTTCCTGCTCCAATTTACTTGTCTTTGTCTGAAAATCTTTCAAATCTTTTAAATGTTTCATTGCCTTGTCTCTTTCCCATTCATGTTGAGCCATGTTGGCAGGGAGGTCTCTAAAGTATTATCCATTGCTTTTGTTTGTAAAATTGAGGATTCTTTACATACTTTCAGATATTTAATTTCTTCTTGTAAGGACTCTATCACATTCCAAAGTGTAGATTTGTCATCATTTTCATGTATTTCAGCTGTGGTGGGATGGTCAAGGCTTGCTGTACTAGCATCCCTGCATTTTGTTGGAGTCATATTTCCCTGACTTTTGTCATATCTGTTCTTTTGCTGAGCATTATCTATCTGGTTGTTCTTAGCTGTTTGTTCCTGGTGCCTTCTGGGCTTGATGCCAAGAAGGGCACTTTGGTGTAGAGGCCTTATAACTTGTTGAACTGTAGCTCTCCACAGGCTGGATGGGGCCTTATGTGGAGGTTGGTTCTCAGTGTGTCTCCCAGAGCTCACCCCTTCTTGTTGTGTCCCAATAGGGAGCTTAGGTCAGAGGTTGTGGTGGGATGTGTTATTCCTGCCTATAGGTTCCTGAGATCCATCTGGTCTTCAGAGCAATAATGGTGTCAGTTGGCAGGCCACAGACTGTTGGTTGGAGCTGCAGCTCCCCTGCAGCTTATGTGTCAGGACTGTGATCATAGTCCTCCCAAGTTGCTCTCAGGGGGTTCTCAGGGTCAATATATGACTTATAGCCAGAAGCACTATGATCTGGTACAGCCCACATCGCCCAAGCAATGAACAATGGTTGTGTCACTGCTCCCAACTCAGAGCTCTCTGAGTTGTAGCCTGGGTATTCAGCTGAGGGGCAAGGCAGGTGCAGTCAGGGAGTTCTAATGTGGAATTCACACCCTGTCCACGATGTTTGGATTCGGGGATGCTCAGCTGCCTTTTCCCAGCCAGAATCATTGTGCTCCAGTGTAGCTTGCCTGCATCGACCTGGCTTCTGGTAGGTTCCCTGTAGCAAAGGTATCAAGACTGTGGTTGTGGTCCTTCCACACTCTTCTCGGGGGAGGGTGGTCTTTCAGGTTCAACCTGTGCCTCTCAGTCAGAAGTTCTTTGGGTCAGTGCAATCCACCTGCTCGGGCTGCACACAATAGTTCAGAACTACTTTACTTCTCCAGACCGAGATCTAGATGCTGTGAACTGAGGCAGTAAACTGAGAGCCCTGTCAGTAGCAGCAGAAACTGAGGCTTCAGGCACTGCCTACCCTGTGGCTTCAGCTTCTCAGTTTCTCCAGATATCTGAACTCAGATTCTAGAGCTGTGAAGATTTAATCTCAGCAGCTCTGGAGTCCTGAGGTACTGCTGTCCAGAGGTGTATAGAGGCCAGCAGGACAGGCTGATGATCCAAGCACCCCTTTCAAGGACCACAGAGGGGAGGTACCAGGGAATCTGAAGAGAGAGTGCCCAGGGAAAGATGTAAGGGGTGCTCATGGGGTAAAACTTAAAGCTGCCTGGCCTGGCCTGGCTGCTGGAGCAACTTAGGCAGGAACCTGGACACTTTCCTACAAAGAATACAAAGTTTACAACGGGAGTCCACTGCACAGAAGGCTTTCCTTGCCACTTCAGTCAATGTGAATAGCCAACATCCCTATCTAGTCTAAGATTCTTGGCCAATCAAGCAGTGGCAGGCATGAGTTACATCTCATGGAATGTGCCTTGAATCCAATTAGAGAATGGTTGGTTACTCCCTGAGTATTTGTCACTATTGCACCAACATATTATGCAGGCAGGTCACCATGGTAGATCAAAGGTTTTGTAGCTGGGTTGATGTTTACCCTTCTCTGGTAGTGACAATGGAAGCATAATGTGATAAAACGTAGGAGATGCAGCCTAATTCTGTTAAAAGGATCTGTCAACTGTACATGAATGCCAGTAAGGATGTTAGCACAGACAGATGGATGACCAGAGCACGCAGGATTATTCATAACCTGTGCCTTGCTCTGCCATCACAGACCGCCTTTGACTACTGTTCAGTATAAGAAAGCCAAAACATTAGTGGAAAGCAGCTGTTTCCCTGTCAAGCCTGTCCAGACAGAAGGACTTTGATTCAAAGGTACATCCAAACAGTGATCCTTTGGCTCAAACTGATGGAACACTTTCAAGTAAAGCTCCTGTGCTCCCTGCATTGGCAGTCCTGAATTAAAGAAAAAAAAAAAAAAACAAGAAGATTTCAGCAACATAAAAGGCAATGTGAAGCATAGCTTATAAACAGAAGTTTCAGACCTAGTCTGTTTGGACATTTTAAAAAATTTTAAATATTTTTATATTTGTTTGTGGAGCAGGTCAATTTATGCTGAATGTATTCCAGTACCTAAGAAAGTCAGAAGATGATATCAGATTTCACGGACATAGAGTTACAGGGAATTATGAGCTGAGGGAAATGGGCACAGGGTACTGAACTTGGGTACTCTGAATAAACAGCAAGTACATTTAACCATGGAGCTAATCCTACAGCCTCACTGTTAGGACTTTAGGGTAGAAAAATGTTTTATCCATTCCCCCTAAGTAAACTTCAAAAGAAACGCCTGCTGGTGGTGTAGGTGAATGAATTATCTCAGCAAAAGATAAATATTGATTGGTTTTGGATTTTGTAGTTGTTTGTTTTCTGTCCATTTTTAAAAGTTTGAGTTTTTTTTTTACTTTTAATTACTTTACTGTATTCTTCACTGCTATTTCTTTTTTTATGTTTATTTATTACTTCAGGTTACCTTTCCATCATAGTACCCTCTTTCCACCCCTCCCAGTCCCACCTTCCCACTCTCTACCCCCTCTCCCTTTCAACCCACTCCTCCGGAGTGGTGTGTCCCTACATAACAGTCCCCCACCCCAGCTCAGCCAAGGCAGCACCATTAGTGCAGAGTATCTCATGGACAGGTAACAAAATCTATGTTCCTGTTACCTTTGGTGCATTGGCTGTAGCATAGTTATCCTGTACTGTATAGCTAAAATCCAAGTGAATAGATGCCATGTGCATCCTTCTGAGCCTGGGTTAGATAACTCAGGATGAGCTTCTCTAGTCCCATCCATTTAGCTGCAAATTGCATGATTTCATTGTTTCTGATGGCTGAGTAGTATTCCATTGTGTAGATGTACCACAGTTTTTTATCCATTCCTCAGTTGAAGGACATCTGGGTTGTTTCCAGTTTCTAGCTATTACAAATAAGGCTGCTATGGACATGGATGAGGAAACGTCCTTTTGGTTTGTTGAGAAATCGTTTGGATGTATACCCAGAAGTGGTATAACTAGGTCTTGAGGTAGAGCTATTTCAAAATTTCTAAGATATCTCTAGACTGATTTCCATAGTGGTTGTACAAGTTTGCACTTCCACCAGAAACAGAGGAGTGTTCCCCTTTCTCCACAACCTCACCAGAATGTTTTCTTATACCTTCATCCTATACCCTTTACTTCTCTTTCTTATCTTGCATTTTCTCTCTATTCCTTTTCTTTTTATCTCCTTTTTGTTACCTACTTATTACTATCATTAGCCTTAAAATTTAAAACTCCTTACTCTACAAATATCCTATGTGGGTCTCCCCTTTTCTCAGGGACTGTTGGTGACCAGTCTCTGAGGACAAAGGGAGCAGAAGACAAAGGAGGTGGGGGGAGCAGGGCTCTGATGGCCATGAGTACAACAGAATAACAATCTGGGACCAACTTCAGTGAGGCAGTTCAACTTTATTCCAGGTGAACAAGGATTATACAGAACTTTGGGGACTGGATGGGGATCCCCAGATTGAGTGTACATCATTTGTTGGGGCATAAGATACTGGCATGCCTCATTTGAAATCTCAGGTGCTTGCTTGCTGAGTGGGTTCTTTTCAGGAGAAAAGAAGTTGAGTCTGTTAATTCCTTAAAGATCACCTGACATTGTTCAGGTAGAGGCCCCAGATCAGGCAGAGAAAAGTGAGCGCTGATAGAAAAGGGAGTCCTCCATTTAGCACCAAGCTTAGGAATTCTGTGTGAACATGGTAGACTACCACCTTAATAGAATGGTCCAACAATCTTACATTTCTAACATTACTCTGTATAGTTGATATTTCCAGTTTATTCATATTTTATTTGCTTTTGAATTGTTTTTACTGCTGTCTTCTTTCGCAGTTCTAAGATTATAAAGAATACCAAAAAACAGATACTCATTCCAATATATGCTCAAATTGTGTAATGACTTTATTAGTAATAGCCAGAAAACTGGAAACAACACAGATGTTCCTCAACCGAGGAATGGATAAAGACATTGTGGTACATCTATATAATGGAATACTACTCCACTATCAGAAACAAGAATATCATGAAATTTGCAGGCAAATGGATGGAACCAGAAAAGATCATCCTGAGTGAGCTAACCCAGACCCAAAAAGACACATGATATTTACTCACTCAGAAGTGGATATTGGCCAATATGTACAGGATCGCCACGCTACAATTCACATACCCAAAGAAACTAAGTGTCAATGAAGGGTCAAGGTTCAATTCTTAAATCCCTTTAAGTAGGGGATGTAAAATAGATGTAGGAAGTGGTTGGAGAGAGGGATCTGGACAAGAATACAACATTACTGCCATCCAAGAAGTCCTATTTAGCAGATAATGGAAACACATGTAGAGACCCACAGCCAAACATTAGACAAAAATCAGGGAATCTTCAGGAAATGTTAGGGAAAGGTTTGAGGAAGCTGGAGGGATCAAGGACACTGCATGAAGACCCACATAGTCAATTAACTCGGGCACAAGGGGCCTCAAAAATTGACTGAACCACAAAACAAAGAACTTGCAAGGACTGGTCCTAGGCCGATTACATATAAGAAGTTGAGGGAATGATTGGTCCTCAAATGGGTCCCCTAACAATTGGAACAGGGTCTATCCTGAACATAGATGATGTTGCCTCCCTCTGGAGCTCATTTTCCTAGCAGAGCTGTCTTATGTTGCCTCAACAGAAGAGGAGGCACTTAGTCCTGATGAGGTTGATGTGCCACAGTGGGTTGGTACTGGGTGGGGGGGGGGGATGGGATAAGGGGGGGGGGGGGGAGGAAGGGAGGGAGGGGGATGGGATTGGAATGTAAAATAAACAAAAACTCTTAAATTTAAAAATGTATAAGACCACAATAAATATAAAAAATGTAGGCATTATGGTTCCTTTACAAGCTCAGAACTCCCCAGTAACTAAATCCAAAGATTCTGAAATGATGAGAATGCCATACAAATAATTCAAATTTTGAATACTTAAGTCCAAGTAAAGGATTCACACAAATAGATGAATGAAATAAGGAAGACAGTTGAAGACCTGAATGAAAAATTCAAATCCATTAACGTAATCCACCATATAAACAAGCTGAAAGAAAAAATGCTGGATAATCTCATTAAATGTTGAAAAAGCATTTGACAAAATCCAATACCCCTTCATGTTAAAAGTCTTGGAGAGAGCTGGCATACAATGTCCATACCTAGAAATAATAAAGGTGATATACAGCCAGCCATTAGCCAACATCAAATTAAATGGAGAGAAACTTAGAGCATTTTCCCTAAAATCAGGAACAAGGCAATGATGCCCACTCTCCCCATACATACCTCTTCAACATAGTACTTGAAATTCTGGCCAGAGCAATAAGACAACTAAAGGAGATCAAGGGGAGACAAATCAGAAAGGAAGAAGTTAAATTATCCCTATTTGTAGATGATATGATAGAATAAGTAATTGACCCCAAAATTTTCACCAGAGAACTCCTAGAGCTGACAGACTCTTTCTGCAAGGTGGCTGAATACAAAATTAACTAAAAAAATTGGCAGCCCTTCTTTACACAAAAGATAAATGGGCCAAGAAAGAAATTAGGATAACAACACCCTTCACAATAGCCAAAAATAATATAAAATACTTGGGAGTAACTAACGAAGCACGTAAAAAGCCTGTACAACAAGAACTTCAAATTCTTGAAGAAAGAAATTGAAGAGGATATCAGAAGATGGAAAGATCGCTCATGTTCAGGTATAGGTAGGATCAACATAATAAAAATGGGCATCCTAAAAGCAATATATAGATTCAATTCAACTCCTATCAAAATACTAATATAATTCTTTACAGTCCTCAAAAGAATAACTTTCTACTTCATATAGAAAAACAAAAAATCCAAAATAGCTAAATCAATCCTGTACAGTAAAACAACATCTGGAGGTATCATCATTCCTGATTTCAAGCTATGCTACAGAGTAATAGTAATAAAAATAGCATGATACTGGTATAGAAACAGACAAGTTGATCAATGGAATCTAATTTAAGACTCAGAAATAAACTCACACATCTATGGGCACTTAATTTTTGACAAAGAATCCAAAACCATACAATAGGAAAAACAACAGCATCTTCAACAAATGGTACTGGTCTAACTGGATGTCAACATGTAAAAAAATGCAAATAGACCCATATTTATCACTGTGCACAAAACTTAAGTCCAAGTGGATCAAATACCTTAACATAAAACCAGACACACTAACTCTAATAGAATAGAAAGTAGGGAAAAGCCTTGAACTCATTGGCAAAGATGACAACTTCCTAAACAGAACATCAATATCTCAGGCCCTAAGACCAATGATCCATAAATGGGACCTCATGAAATGAAAAGCTTCTGTAAGGAAAAAGACACTGTCATTAGAACAAATTGGAAGACTACAGATTGAGAAAGGATCTTCACCAATACCACATCTGACAGAGGGCTAATATCCAAAATTTATAAAGAACTCGAGAAATTAAACACCAACAAACCAAGTAATCCAATCAAAAAATGGGGTACAGAGCTAAACCGATAATTCACAAAAGAGGAATCTAGAATGCCCAAGAGTCACTTGAAGAAATACTCAGCATCTTTAATTGTCAGAGAAATACAACTCAAGACAACTCTGAGATTCCATCTCACTCCTGTCAGAATGGCTAATTCAAAAACTCAAAAGACAGCATATGCTGGCAAGGTTGTGGATAAAGGGGAACACTCCCACATTGCTGGTGGGAGTGAAAGCTTGTACAACCACTATGGAAATCAGTCTGGTGATATCTTAGAAAACTTGGAATAGCTCTACCTCAAGACCCAGCCATACCACTTCCTTGGCATATATTCAAAAGATTCCTCACCAATCCATAAGGACATCTCAACTATGTTCATAGTAGCTTTAGTTGTTGTTTTGTTTTGTTTTAGGTTTTTTGAGACAGGGTTTCTCTGCGTATCCTTCACTGTACTTGACTCACTTTTTAGAGCAGGCTGGGTTTGAACTCACAGAGATCTGCCTGCCTCTGCCTCCTGAGTGCTGGGATTAAAGGCATGTGCCACTATGCCTGGCAGTAGCTTTATCTGTAATAGCTAGAAACTGGAAACAACCAGATGTCCTTCAACTGAAGAATGGATTAAAATATAACTGGTACATTTACACAATGGAATACTACTCAGCTATTAGAATCAAGGAAATAATGCAATTTGCAACCAAATGCATAGAACTAGAAAAGCTCATTATGAGTAAGCTAACTCAAACTCAGAAATATATACATGGCATAAATTCTCTTATAACTGGGTTTTAGCCATTATAGTATAGGATAACCATACTACAATCAATAGACCTAAAAGAACAGGAACATGGACTTGGTTACCTGTTGGTGGGACACTCCACCCTAGTGAAACTGCCATATATGACTCCTGTGGAAGAGGAAGCTCTTAGACCTCATGTAAACAACAAGCTGAAGGGCCCTGATACACGGAGGCACCTCACACCAGAGGGATGTGATGGGTGGGAGGGTAAGACCCTGAGGAGGTGGAGGGAGGGGGCGGTAATGGAGACATAACTTGAAGTAATAAATAAATGTTTAAAAATGTGAATATATTTGGCCACATTGGTATTGATCTTTGTATATTGATACAAATTAAGGTTAACTCTTTTTAAGGTATTGTACCTACATAACACTTAAAAATGAAATGTAAAGTTTTGGCCTTTTGTTAGCAACTGTCATAAACTGTTTAGGATAATTAAGAAATGCAAACTAATGGTAATTCAAACATGTCATTTGGTTAGGTACTAGGGCAGTCTATCCCATTTATTTTCTAAGTTAATCAAAAATCAAGTTGCTAAGAGACAAGCAACATTTGCTTATCCAAATATAAGCAGATAGATAGGTGGTCTTCAAAAACCTCAAGAGATCTGCAGAATATGGCATTCAAAGATGTTTTCTTAACTTAAGATTTTTTTTTTATATTGAGACATGTCAGCTCCTGACAGCACCCCCTATTATACTCCAAGCAGAAGATGAGCATCGAAGAATCTCCTTGGAGATGGTTGAATTAGTAGCAAGCCTATCTCTTGCCAAAAATATCCCTTGCTTCAACTGTAGACAGAACACTCTCCAAACAGGACAAAACTTGGAAGCAGGTAAGTTGACAGCCTAGCTCTGCCAAGACAGGATAGGCAAGTCCTTCATAATTCCTGCTTTACAATCAATACCTGTGAGAGAAACGGGGCCAAATGGCTGAATTACTGATGCTGTAATGTATGGAGAGAAATTGGGAACTGTCTAGGCAGCCACTGGTATGTCATTTCTTTAAGTGTTTCTCAGTCATTAGAGATACTTTTGTTGAGAATTCTCTGATTAGATTTGTACTCTATTGGGGGGGGGTTATTTGCTTTTTTGATATCTAGTTTCTTGAGTTCTTTACATATTTTGGATGTTAGTCCACTATCAAAAGTGGAATTCGTAAAAAAAAAAATCTTTTCTCATTCTTTGGGTTGCTAGTTTGAAAGATTCTGTTGTTTGCTGAGCAGAAGCTTCCCAGTTTCACAAGGTCACATTTGTTGCTTATCTTAGTGCCCGTGCTAACAGTGTTCAGATAGTATTTTTCTGCACCAATGAATTCAAGACTCTCCCCCACTTTCTTTTCTATCACATTCAGAGTATCTTGTTTTATGTTGAGGCATTTGATACATTTGGAGTTGAGTTTTGTGCAGGATGATAAGTATGGATCTATTTTCATTCTTCTATATGCAGACATCCAGTTTGACCAGCACCACTTACTAAAGATGCTGTCTTTTACCACTGTGTATTTCTTACCTTTTTAAAAAATAAATAATCGGGTGTCCATCTGTGTGGATTTATGTCTGACACTTCAATTCAATTCCATTGATCAACATGTCTGGTGTTGTACCAGTACCATCCTGTTTTTACTGATACAGTTTTGTAGTACAACTTGAAATTGAGGACATTGAGACTTCCACCTTCAGCAGTTCTTTTATTATTCAGTATAGTTTTTTAGCATTTTTGATGTGTGTGAGTTTGTGTGTGTGTTCCCATATAAAACTAAAAGTTGTCCTTTCAAGATCTGTGAAGAATTGTATTGGAATTTTTGTGGGAATTGCATTGAATCTGTAGGTTGCTTTTGGTAGGATGACCATTTTTTACTGAGTTAATCCTACCAATCTACGAGGTAGGGAAATATTTCCATCTTCTGATACTTTCAATTTCTTTCTTCAATGACATGAAGTTTTTATCATACTCCAAGATATTTTGTATTATTTGAGGCAATTGTGAAAGGTGTTATTTCCATGAATTCTTTCTCAGACCATTTGTCCTTTGTATCTAGGAGGGCTACACATTTTTGTGAATTACCTTTGTATTCAGCTACTTTGCTGAATGTATTTATCAGGTGCTGGAGTTTGCTGCGGGAATATTTTGGGTCATTTGTGTATACTATGAAATCAGCTACAAATAGATCCATATTTATTGCCCAGCCTAAAACTCAAGCACAAGTGGATAAAGACTTCAACATAAAACCAGATACACTGAACCTGATAGAAGAGAAAGTGGGGAATAGCCTTGAACACATTGGCACAGGAGATAACTATCTGAGCAGAACACCAATAGCTCAGGCCCTAAGATCAATAATTAATAAATGGGACCTAATGAAACTGAAAAGCGTCTGTACACCAACAGACACAGTTAGTAGAAAAAAACGGCAGCCAACAGAATAGGAAAAGATTTTTATTAACTACATTTTTGCTAGAGGACTAATATCCAAAACATATAAAAAACTCAAGATATGAACAAACCAAATAATCCAATGGAAAATGGGTACAGATCTAAACAGAGAATTCTCAACAAAGGAATGTCAAATGGCTGAAAAGACTTAAAGAAATGGTCAACATTCGTAGTCATCAGAGAAATGCAAATCAAAATTACTTTGAGATTCCCACTTACCCCTGTCAGAATTACTAAGATCAATAACACAAATGAGAGCTCATGCTGGTGATGATGTGGAAATCTCCTCCATTGTAGGTGGGAGTTCAAGTTTGTATAGCCACTATTGAAATCATTATGGAGATTCCTCAGAAAATGGGAATCAATCTACGTCAAGACCCAGCTATACCACTCCTAGGCATATAGCCAAAGGATGCTTCATCCTATCATAAGACATTTGCTCAACTATTTTCATTGTGGCTTTATTTAAAATAGCCAGAAATTGAAAACAACCTAGATGTTACTCAACCCAAAAATTAATGAGGAAATTGTGGTACATTTACACAATGGAGTATTACTTGGCTGTTAAAAATGACATCGTGAAATCTACAGGCAAAAGAATGCATCTCAAAAAAAAAAATCAAAACAAATGAAAAAAAAAAAACAAAAACTCCAAAAAACAAAAGCCGCAACTATCTTGAGTGAGGTATCCCAGACCCCAGAAAGACAAATATGGTTTGTTTTAATTTTTAAGTGGATATTAACTATTAAGTAAAACATAATCAATCTATAATCCACAGACCCAGAGGTAAGATAAAGAGGAGGGCCTTAGCGGTGACACATTGGTCTCCCTCAGGAGAGGAAATAGGATAGATTTTTTACCTGGATTAAGAAAGGGTGGGAATGAGAGTTAGAGGGATCTGGTGTGAGGGGAAGGATGGAAGGAGAGAATGCAGGGATGGATCCCTGGAATTAGAGTATAGGCATTTTGGAGGCAGTGTGGAAGCCTAATACAATGGAAACTTTCTGGAATCTATGAGGGTGACCCTGGTGAGGATTCCTAGTAATGAAAATACAGAGTCTGAACTGGCCATCTTTTGTAGACTGGCAAGGCTTCCAGTGGTAGGCCAGGCTTGCATTTGGTCAAGTTATTAGCCAAGGAGGTCCTGTGAAGATTCCCCAAACAACACAGGTTTATGCTAGGGCAGAGGGTAGCTCTCCAAACACTGACAGGGGGCCCCATTGTGGAGGGTAACATCCACACAACTCATTGAATCTGGAGAGATCAAGCTGGTATATGAATGGAGCCTTCATACCTACATTCTACTCTCTTTGGTGCAGGAAAATATTCTGCAGCCTACAGAAATAGAAACCGAGACACCAACCCAGCCACAAAACCTTCCACCTACAGTCAGCTGGGACAATGACACAAAACTTGTGGGAGTGTCCAATCAATATCTGGCTTAACTTGATGCTCACACCACATGAGGGAGCCCATGCCCTAGACTGCCTGGATGCCCAGTAACCAGAGACTAGAAAGCCCCAGAGACCTAGAGTAGAACCAAATATGACTGGCCAAAACCAAACAAACAAAAACAAAATGAAATGAAACAAGAACAAAATCAAAGAAACAAACAAAAAACAATGAAATGATTCCTAACGATATTCTGCTATACTCATAGGTCTGTCTCTTGTCCAGACATAATTGAGAGTCTTCCTCCAGAAGCAGATGGGAGAGGATACAGAGACTCATAGCCAGACATTATGAAAAGAGAGACTAAACTGCAGGGTCTCCATTGGGTCTCTTCTCTTGGCGCTCAGGGAAAGATTGTAGGAGTCAGAGGGGATAGAGGACACACAGATAACATGACCTACTGAGTCAACTAAGCAGGGTTTATATGGGTTCACAGAGATTAAAACATCAAGTGCTAGGTCTGCACAAGGTCCTCTGCATATATATTACAACCTTTAGGTTGGTGTTTTATGGGAAAACATTTAAAAAAAGTGTTTATTGTGTTTTATGTTACTTTGTAACATGGAAGTAGGTGTTTCTCTGACTCTTATGCCTGCTCTTGGGACTCTTTTCCTTCTTCTTAGGTTGCCTTGTCCAGCTTCCATATGAGGACATATAGTTTGTCTTATTGTATCTTGTTTTGTTGGGTTTAATATGGCGATTCCTCAGAAAATGGGAATCAATCCATGTCAAGACCCAGCTATACCACTCCTAGGCATATAGCCAAAGGATGCTCCATCCTATCATAAGACATTTGCTCAACTATTTTCATTGTGGCTTTATTTAAAATAGCCAGAAATTGGAAGCAACTTGGATGTTACTCAACCCAAAAATTAATGAGGAAATTGTGGAACATTTACACAATGTAGTATTACTTGGCTGTTAAAAAATGACATCATGAAATCTACAGGCAAACAACAAACAACAAATCTGTTGTCTCTGGGAGGCCTCCTCTTTATGTTAGGAAAAGGAGGAGAAGTGGATCTAGGGAAGATGGAGAGATAGAATGGAGCTGGGAGAAATGGATGGATGGGGAAACATATTGTATGAGAGAAGAATCTATTTTCAAATAAGTAAAAAAAAACTCAAGAAGAAAAAAACAAACACATATAAGTAACACTAAATAGATCCAGCAGATTGTATTTGTGTATATATATGTATTTATCAATTTCTTGAAAAAGGTACAATACATTTTGACCATGTTTTTCCTCCCCCAACTTCTTCAAGATCCTAGTCTCCCAACTTTATGTTTTTTTCCTCTTAAAAAAACAAACAGACAAAACAAAAACAAAAAAATGCACTAAAGAACACACAAACCCCACAATAACAGAAACAAAAATATACAAAAGACTAATAAAACAAAAAATGCTACAAAAATGCTATTGATTTCATTTTGTATTAGCCAATCACTCATGGGCATGGGAACAACCCTGGAGAATGGTTGATATATCTAGTGAGAATCCACTGGGGAAAACTAATTTTTCCTTTGCAAGAAGGTATTAATTTATCAATTTTAGATAACTTCTTGGTTAAGAGTGGGATGACCCTATGTTCATTTCCCCCTGTCAGTGTTGATACCGTATTTGGCATGAACCTGTGAAGGCCCTGTTCATGTTACCAAAGACTCTGAGTTCATATGTGTGTCAGTTCTGCTGTGTCTAGAAGACACTGTTTTCTTTGTGCCCATCATCCCTTCTGGCTCTTACAATCTTTCCATCTCCTTTTACATAGTTCCCCGAGCACTGAAGGGGGGGGGGGGGTTGAGGAAGACATCTAACTTAGGACTTAATGTTCCAAATTCCTTCACTCTGCACATTTTCTAGTTGTGGATCTCTGTACAGATTCCATCTACTGCAAGAGGAAGTGTCTCGGATACTTGCTGAGTAAAATACTGATCAATGGATATAGCACAATGTCATTATATCATTTTACTGCTATGTGCCTTTACTAGAATGGTAGTATTTGATTTTCTTGTGTTATAGATAGCCCACCAGAGATAATCACTCACACAGGGCTTATAGCTAATTACAAGTCTTTATTCCAGCTAGCTGGGACCACATACAAGTGTTTGGAGACCTAGCCATGTTCTTGAGTGTCCAGATCATAGGGTTTTTGAAGGCAAAAACATGTCCTGGTATCTGACTTCGTAGCCTGGTGGTGGTGAGCTTCGTGAAAGCATGGTATTTGACAGAAGTTAAAATAAACTGTTAGTTGTAGGCAGCCCCACACAAATTGGCAGTTTAATGTAAACTAAGACCAGCTAGTTGTAACAGGTTTCATACAAACAGGATAGGGCATCCTGAACCTGGGTTTCTAGAATAGAATTGGGTAATTTTTCCATGAGATTCTCCATCAAGGAGATCAAATTCTAGTGAATCTTGAATGGCTTCAAAAAGAAGATGATGGAAGAATCTTTGCATTGTCTTACCCTGTCACATTTAGCACTGGTTCTATGAACAAGTGTCGAATAATTGACTTATTCACTTCTATGAAGGTATAGTTGGTCTTAAGGTCATACATAGTTGGTCTTAAGGAACAGTAGCTTGACTGAATTTATTCTATTTGATGTAGTTGGCCACACAGTTGAAGATGCAGGGTCCCACTGTTAGCCCAATAAGGATAAGAACTAGTGGTTTGGCTAATGCTGACAGGTGGTCAGCCAATGGGAACCAGGTAAACTGAGACTGATAGCAATTATCTAATCTTATTTATTTATTAATTATGTCTTCTTTCTTTTCTTTAGGGTTTTTCTCTCTTACTTTCTCTCTCCCTCTCTCTCCTTTCTTTGACAATCTTTCTTCCTTTCTATCAATTATTATTCCCCCAACTTCTTTCACTCAAAATCCCTCACTACTTCCTTAATATAGTTGTCATGCATGCACTCCAGGGCACTGGCATCTGGCTCCCATAATTTCTTCCTCATCCTTCCCTCACTCTAGGGCAATGGGGTATAGAATCCCAAGAAGCCTGCTGAAAGTTAGATCTGGCCCACCACCCCCCAGCATCTTTATTTCTTGTGCATAGGATTTAAGAGGCCTCTGTTCGAAGATGCAGAGCCCTGTACAGTCACCCAGTAGGGGATCTGCCCCTTGAAGATTTTTTGTTGATAAAATTGAACAGAGCTATATATTGATAAATTTTGGACATAGGCGCCACAATAGAGAGAGAAGCTCATCAACATGATAAGCCTTCATTTCCCGAAGGAGCAGAGGGGTACATCCTCCTTGGAAAAGACTAACACCCAGCTTACTCACTGCAGTTGCTTTATTCAAACATCATACAAGGTTAATTGGGGCTGGGAAAGGTTCCAACTATCGAAGTTATTTTGCTCTTGCTGCCCGTGGGAGCAGACAACCCACACAAATCTCAGTCCCTTTTGACCATGGCTAGCCATAATCAAAAGTAAGAACTCCAGGCTTGCTAGGAGTGTCTTAGGACCAAGGTCGGTGCCGCTTCAAGCTCCTACATAGCACTAAGTACAGATTTTCTAAAGAGACAACATTTCTTCAAGGTTCAAACAGTCTGAAAACAATTTCTCAGCCTCTGGTGCAGCTGCAAGGTCTCATGTAACAAACAATTTGCTGAAACAGTTCACCCAAAGCCAGACACAAAGGTTTTATTATAAATTTCACTTATAGCCAGACATAAAGGCTTTACTATACTTTTCACTACAGCCATACTCAAAAAGGAATTTGAAAGCTTTCTGCTCATTAAACTCAGGTCTTTTTTTTTTTTTTTTTTTTTTGGTTTTCCAAGACAGGGTTTCTCTGTATAACAGCTCTGGCTGTCCTGGACTCATTTTGTAGACCAGGCTGGCCTCGAACTCACAGAGATCCGCCTGCCTCTGCCTCCCAAGTGCTGGGATTAAAGGCGTGCGCCACCACCGCCCAGCTCAACTCAGGTCTTAAAGTCTGGAATCATCCCCAAAGATCAAGACTGAGGTTCCTATGGCAGTTGCACTGGCTATTCCTGTCCTTTCTTGGATCAGGACCAGAATTGAGACCTGTTTGAATTTGCTATCATTGAGCCAAGGCCACCATGAGCTCTTGGCTCTTCTCTGTTATAGGTATGTACCTGGGAGATAATATAGACCAGTATACATGGAGTAGGGGTGTTACATTCTAGTGAGTCAGAGGAGGCACATTTAGTCAAATTCCTGGTCCAAAGAAACCACTCTGAAAGGGACACAAGAGAACAGAGGTCCACTGTGGTTTCCCATTTCCAGTTTTTCTGGATTCCCATGTCCATGTTTGAGGCTGATATGGAGTGTGTATCCCTGGTTAGTAAACTCTGGTCAGTCTTATCTTTAAGGGGTCTGAGATCCAAGTTACAATCTCCCTTCATTATCCTTGGTAGCCTTTTTTCACGTGATGACACCAGCTACTGGGTAGGATCTCATCCAGACAGGTTCAAAATCCAGGCAGGGATCTCTTTTTACTCAAACTTAGTCTCACTGCTGTAACTGGTGGGCAGGGCAAGTTTGGAGATGAGGATGGTACCCTAACCCTTCACAGTCCAGAAAATTACCTGGTGACCCTCCTGCAAAACCTGCAAGGACTTGAGAAAGAAATGATTAGAAGTTTCTGCCCAGGGGATATTTTGGAGTTTGGAGAAGTGGGAGGTGGTTTCCCAAGCATGACTTCAAAAGGAGTAGTTCCCCTTCCCCACCCAGTAAAAGACACATTGGGCCCTGAACAGGGCAAAGGGGAGGAGGTTAGCCCAAGTTGTCACCAATTCCCAGCACCAATTTGGTCAGAGTCTCCTTCAGAGTTCTAGTCATTCTTTCTATTTGACCTGAGCTTTGTGCTTTATACTCACAAGATAAATTTCAATTATTATCTAATACTTTTGTCAGATTTTGAGTCACTTTTGACCTTGAAGGCAGAACCACAATCAGATCCCAAAGCTAGTGGTAGTTCAAACCTGGGTATTATTTCCTGAATAAGTTTCTCAGTAACTATTGAAGCAGTCTCTGTTGGGATTGGGTAGGCCTCCACCCATCCTGAGAAGATATCTAGAAACACCAGCAAATATAACTTTTTTGTTTATAACAAAAAACAATAGTCCACATTTCAGTAAATTCCAACTCCCAATAATCCCAATGCCCACTTCCTGGAACCAGGATCCTTGTGGGATACTTCTTCTCCCTTAGGAACTTACCTGAGTGTAAGTGACACATCTAAAGGTGGTGTCTTTAATCAGGCTTTATAAATTTATAACATAATACTGAAGCCTGAGGAGTCCAGCCCTTTTAATGACTCCTACATGGGTGTCTATGTAAGGGGAGTTAGATTAATATAAATTAGATTTAGTGAATATCTAGGGACTTCTGACACAGTCTCTTAATGTGAGGCATGAAGGCTTGTCTGTGGGCCCTTGGTATAACAGCATATGCACTAAAAACAAGGTTTTTAGCATTGTTTTCAGCTGCTAATAGCCTTACAAAGTGGGTGGAGCCCAGATTAGGCTGAAGCCAGGTGAAACAAGGAGAGACCCTATTTAAGGAGAAAGTGGGTGGAGCCCAAGTGTTACCGTGCTACAGAATTTTCATGCTAGTGACTTCCAGATGCAAGGGGGCTGTGTCATCTGATGGAGAAAATGATGGCGAACTGAAAAGCTGATCTCAAACAGAGCTGAAAAAATATGGTCAGTTCTCCCTAAGGAAGGAAGAAGCTGGTGAGCAGAGAAGGCCTTGGCAAAGCAGTTCCTCAATAGCTGTTTCCTCATAAATCTACAACCAGAACAACTCAAAATGGCTAACTAAGATGGTTCAGCCCCACAGACTGTTCCAGCCAGGACTTCAGTAAAACCCTGAAGTTTAGCTTCTATCTACAAACTTCTTAGAACATTTAAACAGCTGAGCACAAAAGGACTAAACATCAAATGTTAATGTTAACTTGCTTAACAATTTTTCCATTCTTACTTGGGCCCCAAACAGGCTTCCTATGTCCCAAATCAGCAGGAAGTAATTTTAAGACAGCTATGTCCCATTCCCAGAAGGTGGGGTGGGTGATTTCCCCTCCTTTGGTCATTTGATGGGTTATGGATGTTAGTTGTTATTTAGGGGAACTGGTTACAAGTTAGTAAATGGTCTTGTTAAATAGGTTTTGGAGGTTAGACCCAGGGATTTCTTTCTTTCTTTTTTCTGTATCCTTCCTTCTTTCCTATACAGGAGGGAAAAGACTTTTTAAAAATGGGATGTAGACAAAATATAGGAATGATAAAGAAAAGGGGACAGATTATTGAATATGCTCTTGTGTCTTTGTATATTGATAAATAGTTATGACTATATTTGGCTACATCAGTATTGATATTTGTATATTGATACAAAATTAAGGTTAACCCTTTTAAGGTATTGTACCTAGATAACACTTAAAAATGCAATCTGAAGTGTTGGCCCATTGATAGCAACTGTCACAAACTGTTTAGGATAATTAAGAGATGCAAAATAATAGTCATTCAAACATGTTATTTGGTTAGGTTGGTTAGGTACTAGCATAGTTTATCACAGATGTTTTCTAAGTTAACCGGAAATCAAGTTGCTAAGAGACAAGCAAAATTTGCTTATCCAAAAATGCAGAGTTAGATAGGTGTTCTTCAAAAACGTCAAGATATCTGTAGAATTTGGCATTCTAAGGTTTCTTAAGATTTTTTGATATTGAGACATGTCAGCTCCTCACTGCACCCCCTATTTTACTCCAAGTAGAGGATGAGCATCAAAGAACCTCCATGTGGTGATGGTTGCATTAGTGGCAGGCTTGTCACCGGACAAGAAAAGTCCCTTGATTCAACTGTAGACAGAATGCTGTCTGAAAAGGACAAAACTTGGAAGCACATAAGTCAACAGCCTAGCTCTGCCAAGACAGGGTAAGCAAGTCCTTCATAATTCCTGCTTTACAATTAATGTCTGATAATGATACTGGGCCAAGAGGCTGAAGATAGATGCTCTAATGTATGGAGAGAAATTGGGGACTGTCCAGGCAGACAGTTGTCCATCATTCTTAGTTTTGGAAGCTGCTGACTCTGCACTTCCTGTACAATCTGATATATTTATCCTTCTCAGGTCTCTGATGTGGTTGAAGACTAGATAGTTATAGTCTAACAGTTAAATTTTAAGTTGTTTAGGAATTAAAAGGATGTTCTAGGTCTAAGAAGATCTCTTTAAGTTGGTAATACAAGTTAGGATGGAAATTGAGTTAGGTATAGAACTTTAAACTCATGGAGATAGATAGATAATAGAATATCAATATCAGTGGTCAAATATGTATGGACTGGACATTGGGAATGTATGTTATACCTTATAATTTTCATAATTGTGACATAATTATTAAAAAAAAGAATTATGAGTTCTGGGCGAAGGGGGAGAGGGTGGGAGGGTGGAGCCAGGAGGGGTGGAGGGAGGGGTCTGTGATGGAGAGGTAACTTGAGGTAATAAATAAACATTTTTAAAAAGGCCAAGGACTAAACCCTATGGCACAGTTTTTGCCTAAAAGGGTTCGACCAGTACAACATTGGCCTGAATAGAACTGTGGCAGCCTCAAAGACTGAGGCAGAGTGTCTGAGTGGCCAATACAAACTGAAATATTTGGCTTTCAGATAGCTGAGGAGTTCCAGAGAGAGGAAAGCCTCAAGCCCCCTTTAAAGTGGAGCTGTCATAGCCAATTTACCCTAAGGGACCTACATCTGAGATGTTCCTGAAGAAAGACTGTTGACTAAATGCTTTAAAGGATCTACTCCTGAGGTGTTCCTGACGACTGAGGACCTGACCCAGAGACCATATCCTTCTAAAAGGTTAGGATTAATTGTTAGATAATAGTTGTTATAGTTATTAATAGGTTTAGTTGTTAGGTAATAGGGGTTATAGCCCATTATTAGGACTAGTAGTTAGGCAGTTGTTTATATTTGTTATAAGTTCCTATAGTTGTTAACAAATATATTGGATAATTAAAAGTTTTGTCTTCATGTCTTGGTGGAGTTATATATGACCAGTCACTTTACTTTATATGCTTCTACAGTAGTAGGTGTCCACATGATTGTTTCAAATGGCCTGTAGTGTTAGTTTTCCCTCCACATATTCCCTCCTTTACATGTCTCTTCTATTTCCCTCTCCACTTAGTCCTATTATAGTTTCCCTGTTGTCTTTCAAAAAGAATATTATATTTCCCCTCACTTAGCAGATCTTTTTCTCCCCCATACTTCTTTATTAAGTACCTAACCACTGTGAATATTCAACTCAGGCATGCATATTGAAGGATTAGAAGCTAATACCCACAAATAAGGAAAAAATGATATTTGACTCTAGATGCCAACCCTTTATTAGGTGTACAATTGATGCAGATTTTGCCTGTTCTGTAGCAATACAAAAGCTTTTCAGCTTCATGAGGTCCAAGTTGATTGTTTGTCTTAGTGCTTTGCTATCATTGTCCTGTTCAGAAATATTTTTCCTGTGCCAATAAATTCCCCACTTTTTCTGTATAAGATTCAGGGTGTCTGGCCTTATATTGAGTGATAAATATGTATTTACTTGCATTCTTCTATATAGAGCCATTCAGTTTGATTGGGACCATTTGTTGAAATGCTGTTTCTCTCAATACATTGGAGCATCCATCTTCAGCCTTTTGGCCCAGTATCTCTGACAGACATTAATTGTAAAGCAGGAATTATGAAGGACTTGCCTGTAGTGTTAGTTGCCTGTCTTGGCACAGCTAGGCTGTCAACTTACGTGCTTCCAAGTTTGTTCTTTTCAGACAGCATTATGTCTACGGTTGAAGCAAGGAATTTCTCTTGCCCAGTGACAAGCTTGCCACTAATGCAACCATCTCCAGATGGAGATTCTTTGATGCTTATCCTCTATTTGGAGTAGAATAGGGGTTGCAGTGAGGATCTGACATGTCTCAATATTGAAAAATCTTAAAAAATCTTCTTTGAATGCCAAATTCTACAGATCTCTTAACATTTTTGAAGACTACCTATCTGTCTCCATATATTTGGATAAGCAAAGTTACTTGTCACTTAGAAACCTGATTTCTGATTAACTTAGAAAACCTCTGTGATACACTATGCTAGTACCTAGCAAAATGACATGTTTGAATGACCATTAGTTTGAATTTTTTAATTATCCTAAACAGTTTGTGACAGTTGCTATCAAAAGGCCAAAACCTCGCATTGCATTTTTAAGCATTACATAGGTACAATAACTTAAAAAGAGTTAAACTTAATTTTATATCAATATACAAAGATCAATACTGATGTAGCCAAATGCTGTTTTTTTTAAACCACTGTGTGATTTTTGATTCTTTGTCAAAAATTAGGCATTCATGTTGTATGGTCTTTTTTCTGAGTATTCAATTATATTTTATTAATCAACCTGTGTATTTTTATGCCAATACCATGCTGTTTTCACTAATATAGTTCTGAAGTACAACTTGAAATCTGAGTGGTGATACATAATTTTATTAAGCTGGATTATTTAAGGTATCCTGAGATTTTTATGTTTCCATATAAAGTTGAAAATTGTCCCTTGAAGTTCTGTGAAGAATTGTGTTGGAATTCTGATAGGAATTCGTTGAATTTGTAGATTGCTTTTTCTAGGATAGTCATTTTCACAGTATTAATCCATCCCACCAATCCATGAGCATATCTTTCCATCTTTTAGTGTCCACCATAGCTCTGTTCTTCAGTGTCTTAAAGTTTTGATTTTATAACTCTTTCCCATGATAGTTCTCCCAAGATGTTTTATTTTAATTTATTTTATTAGAATTATTTTACTTTTCCTTATTTTTGAGTATAATATGATTACAACATTTCTCCCTTCCTTTCCTCACACACCACTTTTTGCTCTCTTTCAAATTCATGGTCTCTTTTGACATTGTTATTGCATGCACCTATGTATATGATTACATATTACTAAATATAATGAGCTCAGTCCATGCTAACTTTATGTATGTTTTCAGGAATGACCATATAGTATTTGATAAACAATTGAGGAAGAATATTTGTCCCGCTGCCAGAATTCCTTAACTGCTTATCATTCTTTGTCTAGGAGAGAGGCTCCTAGGTTTTTCCTTGTCCACTTTGGATGTCCAATGGTCTCATAGTTTCAGCTCCTCTTTGGGCAGTAATGTTTGTAAGACTTTATGAATGTAAATTCTGCCATTACTAGGTTTCATGGTAAAGGCCCTGATCTTCTGCTTCTAACAATCTTTCTGCCCCTACTTTAACAGTGTTCCCTGAGCCTTAGGAGTGGGAGTGTTTTTATAGATGTCTCCACTGAGACTGTGTTCCACATTTCTGCCTATTTATTAGTTGTGGTTTTATGTATTGCTCTCTACTTGCTACAAAAAGAGTTTTCCTTTATTAGCGGTGAAGACCACACATATCTGTGCATACAGAAACAAATATTAATACTTATTAGGGATTGTACTGGTTAAGTAGTGGTTGTAGATTCTCATTCATTAACCATGAGTTCACTAGGACTGAGTATTTATCTAGCTTCCAAGTACCAGGTATGGTTTCTCTCTTGTTGAGCTGGTCTTAAGCCCAATTAAGACTGGTAGGTTACTGTCAAGATATGCATAGCACTACTGCTCCTTTAGAGTTACAATGCCATATTTATTCTTGTTTTGGCTTGTTGGTAGTTAGAACTGTTCTTTGCCTCCCTAAATTGGAAGATTGTATGATGACTTCTGACATCTTGAAAGGAAGTCATTCAGGGCACTTCCAACTCAAGGGTGTCTAGGCTCTGTTTCTAAGGTCATGATATCTCCCACATATCCCACTCTTCTGATGTGGAATGTCCCTGCCTATCAGCTTCTCTCAGTTCAACAGTCAGATGAGGGCTAAGAGCTTCCTCTTGTACTGGGGGCCTAAATGGTAGCACCGGTAGGGCAAATTGTCCCATTGATAGGTAACAAAATCTATGTACCTGATTTTTGGGGGGATTTGTTTTGTTGCTGCTTTTTTTAAATTTTTGATTGCACAATTAAGCATTTATTTGTGCATTTTCTGGTTTTTGAAATTATTGTTATTAAAGTTTGCACCGAGAGCTATACATTTTCTTGTTACTGCCACTTTTATGTGTCTCTGAGGCTTTGCTATGTTGTATTTTCATTTTCCTAGTTCCAGGAAGGTATTTTATTTCTTTCTTGATTTCCTCTTCGACCCAATCATCATTTAATAAACCTCCATGAGTTTGTGTATTTATTAGAGATTTGTTTGTTGTCAATTTTATGTTTTATTACACTATAGTCAGAGAGAATTTAAGAAGTGATTTCATTTTTTTGAGGCTCTTGTGAAAGGTTTTGTTTCTTTTATTTCTCAGGCTGTTTAATCATTGTATATAGGAAGGCTACTTATTTTTGTGTGTTAATTTTATATCCTGCTACTTTGCAGAAAGTGTTTACTGGCTGTAGAAGTTGACTGGCAGAGCGTTTGTGCATACATTCCTCTCATTTGCAAATAAGTTACTTTGTCTACTTTTTTTCTACTTGTATCTCCTTGTCTTGTTCCTGAGTGTAGTGGAAATGCTTTGAGTTTATTTCCATTTCCATCTAGGTTGATGTTGACTGTGGCTTGCTGTAAATTACCTTTGTTATGTTGAGGTGTGCCTCTTGTATACCCAATCTCTCCAGGATTTTTATCACGATGAAGTTTTAGATATTGTAAAAGGCCTTGTCTGTAATGAGTTGATCCTGTAGTTTATATGTTTCAGTGTGATTATGTGGAATATGTTTATTGATTTACATAGATTAAAACATCATTGAATCTCTTAGCTAAAGCCAACTTGGTCATAGTAGATAATATTTTTATATAATCTTTGACTCAGTTTTATTGAAAACTTTTGCCTCTCTGTTCATAAGGAATACTGGTCTATAATTTTATTAGTTTTTTTGCTGAGTCTTTGTGTTGTTTAAATATATGCATTTCTCAGTGTGTACTAGATTCTGATGAAGGCGTTTCTATGGATGTTCATGCCTGTGTTTTTTGTTCTCAAATCTAGTCATCTGTAGTTATAATGTTTTTAGGTGTTTATTGCTGGTAACATCTGGGTTGTCTTTGTTGAGATGATGGTCCAGTCTTTGGTTGCTATTGTCCTCTCTTGATCCTAGACAATTTTGGTGGCTGTGGGATCACTGCTAGAGAGTGGTTAGTGGGTCTGCAAGTCACCAGGTGTCAGAAAGTAGTGTAGAGGAGCTAGGAGGAAAGGGTAGGGGGAATTGTGGAAAACAGCTGTAAAGATTAGGTTCACACAAGAAGACAGAGTCCTCAAGGAATGGAGGTATGATAGGACAAGGGGCTCCTGCATATAGGGTGCACTAGGAGAAAAAAATAAATATGGAGTGACATGGATTAAGGAGTTCAGAGGAATCTAGTGGTTCCACAACAAGATGTGGGACAGGAGGAGGGCATTCTAGAAGTAGGCTGCTATAGGACTAAGAGTAGTATGTGGAGATCTGAATGGAAGGCAGGTAAGATATAACAATCTCCTATCCGAGTCCCAGCTCAGGGTGGCCATTGGGGGGTCCATGGTATAAAGTGATTCTGTGGATTTGGAGCTAACACAGGGGAATGGAGATGGGATAGAAGGGAAGACTGAAAAGGTCAAGAGGAAAGAGCTAAGTTAGATCTACACTGAGAGGCAGGGTCCCCAGCAAATGGTAGTAGGGTGAGGTCAACATTTTTTAACTCGTTAATTTTGAATTCCACACTCTTCTCCCTCGCCCACCCATTCCACTCCTCTGATGTGGAGGGTCCCTATATATCAGCCCCTCTCCGTTCAACAGTCATATGAGGGCTAAGAGTTTCCTTTTGGATTGGGGGCCTACATGGTAGCACCCCTAGGGCAAATTGTCCCCTTGATAGGTAACAAAGTGTATGTTCCTGATCTTTTCGGTGTGTTGGTTGTAGATAGTTATCCTGTACTATATGGCTAAAATCCAACTCTAAGTGAGTAGATGGCATGTGCGTCTTTCTGAGTCAGGGTTAGCTCACTCAGTATTAGCTTTTCTAGTTCCATCCATTTGGTTGCTAGTTGCATGACTTCCTTGTTTCTGATTGCTGAGAAATATTCCATTGTGTAAATGTACCACAATTTTTTATCAATTGGTCAATTGAGGGACATCTGGGTTGTTTCCAGTTTCTAGCTATTACAAAAAGGATGCTATGAACATAGATGAGGATATGTCCTTGTGGTTGGGTGAGGAATCATTTGGTGGACATCCAGAAGTGGAATGGCTGGGTGTTGAGGTAAGGCTATTCCAAGTTTTCAAAGATATTCCCGGGCTGATTTTCACAGTGGTTGTACAAGTTTGCACTCCTACCAGCAATGGAGGAGTGTTTTCCTTTCTCCACAACCTCACCAGCATGTGCTGTCACTTGAGTTTTTGATCTTAGCCATTCTGACAGGTGTGAGATGGAATCTCAGAGTCATCTTGAGTTGCCTTTCTCTGTTGATTAAGGATGTTGAGCAAATGTTCAAATGTCTCACCACCATTAAATATTCCTTCTTTGTGAATTCTCTGTTTAGCTCTGTCTGTATGATGGTGTTGTATACCCTAGAACTGGAGTTGCAGATAGCTGTGTGGGTGCTTGGAATGAAATCAAGCTATAAACTAGAAACAACCCAGATGTCCCTCAACTGAAGAATGGATTTAAAAAACTGTGGTACATCTATACAATGGAATACTACTCAGCTATCAGAAACAACGAAATCATGCAATTTGCAGCCAAATGGATGGAACTAGAGAATCTCATCCTGAGTGAGGTAACACAGACCCAAAAGGATGCACATGTCACCTATTCACTTATAGTCGGATTTTAGCCATATAATACAGGATAACTATACTACAACCAATGCACCAAAGGGAACATGAATATAGACATTATTTTCCTGTCAGTGAGACACATTGCCCTATTGGTGCTGCCCTAGTGTATGAGGAGGCTCTTGGCCCTCATATGACTGCTGAACTGGGGCAGGGGACTGTTATGTAGGGACACTCCAATCCAGAGGAGTGGGATGGAAGGGATAGGGGTAGAAGATGAGAGGGCAGGACTGGGAGGTGTGGAAAGAGAACACTACGATGGAGATGTAACCTGAAGTAATAAATAAATAAATAAAAGTGAAAAATCCAAGAGGCATAAAGACCCCCAAACATATTGGATCAGAAAAGAAATTCCTTCCACCACATAATATTGAACTTCCAAATATACAGAACAAAGAAAGAATATTATAAGCTGTAAGAGAAAATGGTCAAGTAACATATAATGGCAGACCCATCAGAATTACAACCATCATCAACCAGACTTTTTCTCAGAAACTGTAAGTGCCAGAAGGGCATAGTCAGATGTCCTACAAACCCTAAGAGATCACAGGTTCCAGCTCAGACTACTGTATCCAGCAAAACTTTCAAACACCATAGATGGAGAAAACAAGATATTCCACGACAAAACCAAATTCAAACACTATCTACCCACAAATCCAGCTCTAGAGAAGTTCCTAGAAGGAAAATTCCAACTGAAAGAAGGTAACTACAGTAAAGAAGACACAGGAAACAAATTACTCCACTGCAGCTTAATCAAAAGAAACACACAAACACACTACCACCACCTACATCAAAATAGCAGGAAACAAGAAACTAGGGTCATTAATACCTCTCAACATCAATGGACTCAACTCACCAATAAAAAGACACAGGTTTACCGAATGGATCTGTAAACAAGACCCATCATTTTGTGGCATACAAGAAACACACCTCACCAGCAAAGATAAATTCTACCTCAGAGTAAAGGGCTAGGAAAAGGTTTTCAAAGCAAATGGTTCCAGGAAGCAAACTGGAGTAGCCATCTTAATATACAATAAAATAGATTTTCAACTGAAATTAATCAAAAATAAAAGATAGGGACGGACACTCTGTACATATTAAAGGAATGCAGCAGTGAAAGAATAGAGAAGATTCCCTTAACAGAGCTATTAACAAAAGAGAAATCTACAAAACCCCACAGAGTCCTGCAACAATCATTTCCTCATCTCATATACAGGACAATGTGGTTTTGAGATCAGCCTGTATACTCTTCTTTTTGATCAGAGATGACAGGGCCAAAATAGTGTCTTCTGGACACGACAGGATTGCTGCTGCTCTTGTGAATGCGCATCAACTGTGTTTGCCTATGTACAACCTACACAAGATCCAACTAGTCAATTTTCTAGAATGCAAGGGGAGGAGCTCATGAAACCACACTCTTAACTGAGGAGGTATAGAAAAATGATGGCTTCTGGAAGAAGGAGAAATTTTCTTTACACTGATTGCACTCCAGTGGTTGACCCCACACCCATATGGACAGCAAAATTGGACTCAGTGTGTTATGTTTTATAAAAGAAGACATTAAATTGAAAGTGGGATGAGCAGATGGGAGTGGGTGTGAGGGGAGTTATAGGAAGTTAATATAGGAAGTCAGAATATATTGTAAGGCATTTATGAAGAACTAATAAAATTATTAAAATTCAAATACCATGACATACTACTCATTCATACATACTAAGCCTCCATATCCAAAGGCTGGAGGATGGGAGCAAGAAACATTCCAATTTCTTTAGCAAACATTTCTTTAATATTTTGGATTTCTTATATGTTTTTCTTATTGCTTATCTTGTTATTCTAATTACTTTTTCTTTTCATTAAAAAAACTACATTATTATTTTAATTATTCAATACCCAGAACTCATGTGAAAGGAAGTAATTGACTTCTGAATATTATCTTCTGACTTAAACATTTGACATGTAAATGCCTTAACATGCACATCAAACACACACAAAATAATAATAAATATAACTTTTAAAAATAAATAAGTAAAAATGAAGAGATACCTATCTGAAAAGATGCATAAACTGTGTTATAAACACAAGAAATATGAATAAAGCAACACAATATACATCAATAAGTTTAAAACTCGTCAAGAGCTGAATCCAACAATCTAAATGCACATGAAATAATAAACAAAGAATCAAAATTTCAATTTTGAAAATTACCTGTGCCTTCAAGGATGATACCAAAATATTCTTGAATGAGTTAACACAGGTTATAGGCAAGAAAGATTTTTCATAATCAGGAGATTATGAAAAAGTAAAATGTAAATCTTAGAAATAAGCAGTTGAATAAATCAAGTAAAACTATCAGTGGAAATCATCACCTCTACACTTCTTTAACTAGAAGAAATATTATTAGGACTTGAAGGTGAAGACTGGTGAATTATTATATTTAGGTAGCAATGATGATAAATTAGGCAATCATAACTACAATACTCAAAATCAGGTACATGATTAACAGACAAAGTTTGAGATTTGGGGGAATAGAAGGTGCCAAGACACAAACCAAAGGGATAAAAATCTATTTTGTGAAATAATAGAAGAAAGGTTACTAAGCTTAGGGAAAGTTATAAATATCTAGGAACAATAAAAAATTAGAACCCCAAAGAGAAAGGAATTTTTAAAAGTCTTTTCCATTCATACCATATCTTATATAACCCAAGTACAGGAACAGAAACAATATTGAGGTGGCAAGGGAAAAGCAATAGGTCATTTATAAACCAAACCCATAAAAAGAGTAACACATTTCTCAGCAAAACCCTAATGGTTAAGACAGTAGGGAATGCTCTATTTCAAAGAAAATAACTTCTGAAAATATTGCTATATCTATCAAAGCAGCAATCTTTACAATTTAAAGAGAAATAAAGAATTTCAAAGACATATACTAAGCTAATACTTGTAGGAGATACTGTAAAGAGTCCTATACAAAGAAGAAGAAAAGAGGAGTCACAATCATGAAAGTTTAGAAAGGAAAAAATATCTCGCTAGACTTTTATATTAGTCATGGTTCTATTGATTAACAGAATTTGCTGAATGAATCTTTTTCTCCACATATTGTATATGTTTGGTTATGTATATGTCTAAAGCATGTGTATGTATATATGATTATGTATATGCATATGTACATTATGCAAATGTATTTCATGATGTGTATGTACATGTACATGTATGTGCATGTGTATATGTATCTGTATATGATGCATATGTATATGTATACAAATGTATATGTATATGATGTTGATGTTGATATATATGTACTTGTACAATGTATGTGTATGTATATATGATATAATTTTAAAAGTTCGGTTAAACATATATGTATATATACATACATATACTTATACATACACAAACACATTCACATTCACTTATACATACATATACATATACATCATATACACATACACATGAACATACACACATACATATATACACATTTATACATACACACATGCATATATAAGTGTATGTGTATATGTATATGATGTATGTGTCGCGTCGACCTCGACCAGCAAGAACGACGCAACTCACAAAAGCTCTTCTCAAGCAGTTTATTCAGGTCCCTTGAAAACAATCTTCCGAATAACCCGGGCAGACCCAACCCACAGGCTAAATACTATATGAACAGCCAATCAAGTAAAGCACGTGGTGCTATCTTAGAGGCCCACGTATGCGGAAGCAAGCCAGATCAGCGGTCTTAGCCAAATATGGACTTGTTTACCACCGAGAGCGCTCACCATCGGGCTGGTAGAAGGCGGAAACCGGCGCCATCTTTAGGGCGCGGCACGTCACAGCTCTCTACAGTTCCTCCTTTTTTGTTTTTAAAAATGTTGGTAGAAGTCCCTGGAAAGGCTTCGTAATCCCCATATCTGGGGATCTCACAATGGGCCTGAGCCTGTAAAAGGGCGGTGCTCAAACTCTTACCCGTCTCTGGGTCAGCCTCCCCACTCGGGGCTGCCCTGTCTTAGGTGGCCGAGACTTATCCGTCCATTCCGTCATTGACTTGCCAGACCCTAATATCCGTGGAAGGAATACCTCAGTGGGCAGGGACTATGCTCAGTGAAGATTTAAGGCTTCATGGCTGCGAGCCATGTCTGAGGGGACTGACCCGCCTCAATGGCGACAAGGGCCTGTATAATCATGGCTGCATTACGCTTCTGTGTGGCTCTCATCTTGTAGATGCACCATAGGCAAACCAGAGAGGCTAGTATCATCAGTATCGCCAAAGAGCCTATGCCCGCCCACTCCTTAAGTTGATCCATAGCCGTCTGTACCCAGGAAGTCAAACCAGTAGTCAGGCTCAGATCCACCCGAGTGGAGTTGATGTGGACGACTGCTGCCCTCATCTCTCTCATCTTATTTTCAAATTCAGCCGACCAATCCTCTAAAAGGAACTCTGACAATTGCCTAGACAGTTTAGCAGCCTTTGTTAAATTTTGATACCGCACCGAAGTAACACACAAACCCTGCATTTTCCACTCACACCCCAACTGTGCTAGTTGCCAAAAAGAATCAATCTGTTCTTGTATTAAATCTATGTGTTGATTAACTATCATAAGGCGTCCTTTGAGATGAGAATTCATAGAGGTCTGAGTATCCAATGCCTGTGCTACATTGGCTGAGATGTTATTCAGGGCATTGGCAGTCTGTATAGAACTAGACAAGGCAATAGCTGAGGCAGTAGCCCTCACAGCAGCAATAGTGATGGCAGTAACAATAGCTGCAGTGATGCCAAAATCTCTTTTAAGCCTGAATAGCATCATGGTATTAAGGGCCTCTATAGGATCTGGTACATATCGAGGCATTCTAGTCACCACAGCCACAGGAAAGGCTGTGGCATTCCAGCACAGGGCATAAAAGCATGTGCCCGGAGTGCATACTAACTTTTCTTCATCCAAGGATGCACTCCCGTTACTTAAAATCCACAGAAAAGGAGGCCAGAGACACACTGGCGAGGCTGAAAAGGTCTTATTGCGGTAAGAATGAAACGAAGAATTCCAAGTACCAGAGCCACTACCGCTAGAAAAATCCAATTTGGTAGCGGACCCCAGGGAAAAATTACCTCTTTGATAAATTCCTCCCCCAAGCATAATGACAGGTCCCAAGTCCATGCAACTTCGATTTACCCCACACAAAAGCCACAAATCAAAAGGATTGGTGGCAGTCTGCTGAGGATCCCTAGTAGATATATCAAGCATTCCTGTACAAGACTTATTCACTATATTACTAATCATGGGGCTAAAGGAAAAATAACCTTGTTGAACCCAAACTGCTCTGCACCCCTGACATCCAGTCCAGGGAAAAGGTCCTTCCTCTCCTGTGGATCCTCTACAAAAAGGTGCCCAGCGTGGCTGTCTGGGGGGGTCCCGGTCAGAGACTTGTGTGGGCCACCACCCCACAAGACGAGAACCATTGCTCGAAAACAAAACACCACCCCACCCCCAAACCTCAGTTGTGGTAAAAATTCTGCTAACTGCTGAGACAATTTAATGCATTTTGTATCATCTGACCTATTGAAGCTCATTAAAAAGCACAGACTATCCTTTAAGCTGACATTTCTATTACCCTCTATAGGGCTTTTCTGATCATCAAAGGGAAGGTAGGGTAAGCCTAAGCTTCTATTACTGCTAAATAAGCGTGGAAACACAGTTGCATCATGTTTGACCAGCATCAGCTTTGCGAATATCGACAGGATCCCCATCTCGGCTCGGTCATTCCTGACATCATCACTGCTACTCTCACCAGGATCCCTAGGAAGGTCTTCATGATGAATCTTCCTCACAAGGCTTCAGGCACCCACACTGGATCTTGTTGATCCTGAGGAAAAACACAAACAGATCCTCTCGCCCATGTTAGCACGGGGTCAGGCCCTCGCCAAGAGCCTGTCAAAATATCCTTCCACTTCACCATGCCTTTAGGTGGACCATGGGAATCCTGATGTCTGTCCGCTGCTGAGTGGCCTTGAGCATCCAAATTTAAAAAATTTAAAGTAAATAAGGCTAAAGACATTCTCTTCTTGGGGGTACAGCCTTGGTCTATTCCCCCTTTCTGTTTTTGCAAACATTCTTTCAAGGTGCGATGAGCACACTCCACAATTCCTTGTCCTTGAGGATTATATGATAATCCGTGATTAAGCTGTACCTCCATCTGGTTGCAGAAGGAGACAAAGGACTGAGCCGTATAGGCTGGTTCATTGTCCGTTTTCAGCTGTTGTGGTTTTCCCCATGCAGTCCAGGCTTCTAAGCAATGCCCTATGACATTGCGAGCCTTTTCTCCACTCATAGGTGTAGCATGTATGATACCTGAGCAGGTATCCACAGATACATGAATATATTTTAAGGTTCCAAACTCTGAAATGTGGGTAACGTCCATTTGCCAGATTTTGAGTGGCAGTAACCCTCTAGGGTTTACTCCCACACTGGGAGGATGATGATGAATCACACACTGAGGACAGTCCAAAACCACTTGTCTAGCATCTGCTCTAGACAAATGGAATTTCTGCTGTAGAGTTCTTGCATTTACATGAAATAATTGGTGAAACTCTCTGGCTTGGTCCAGGAATGAGCTCCAAAAAATGCATTCCATCCTAGTCCATTGATCGACTTTATCATTACCCTCACTTAATGGTCCAGGTAATCCTGTATATGCTCTGATATGTTGAATATAAAAACATCTTTTTCTCTGCCAGATTAAAACTTGCAACTCTTGTAACAAGGCACATACAGTACTACTATTCTTAATAGGATCTGCTAATTCTAATACTTTCACTGCGTTGACCACATAGACTGAATCTGAAATCAAATTGAATGCAAATTGACATCTTTTAAACACCTCAATTACTATTTTCAACTCTACTATTTGGGGGGAGCCCGGTTGAAATTGGCATAGCACTGGCTCTTGTCTTTCTATCAAATAGGCTCCGCAGCCTGTCTTTGAGCCATCAGTAAACACATTTGGTGACCCTTGAAGTGGTACTGCTGAAGTAACCTTAGGGAATATCACTGGGTGCTCCTTAAAAAATGATAGCAATGGATGCTTAGGATAATGGTTATCAATCACTCCTTCAAAGCTACATTGCAATATTGCCCAATCATCTACAGTGCCACACAAAATCTTAATTTGATGACTGGAATAGGGCACTATTATACTGGCAGGAGCAACTCCAAAAGACTGCAAACATTGTTGGATACCATTCAAGGCTAAAGCAGCAACTGCAGTGGGATAATGTTCTATGGATTTTTTTGGAGAAATATTCGAATAAGTCCATAATAATGGTCCGTCCTGCCATAACAATCCTGTAGGTTGACCATAGGTGGCAAATATGCACAATGCAATGGGCTGTCCTTCCTGCCATCTCTTTAGGAAGGCACTCTGTAACCTTTCTTCCACTTTACATAAAGCTTTTCTTGCTTCTTCTGCTAATTGCCTAGGAGAATTAAGTGCCGAATCACCTTTCAAAATACCATATAGGGGTCTTATTTCATAATTTGGTTGCTTCAAATAGCCTCTTACCCAATTGATATCTCCTAACAACCTTTGAAAATCATTTAGAGTCTTTAAATTATCTTTTCTTATCTCAATCTTTTGAGGTATTATCTTTTCAGGTCCAATCTTCGCTCCTAAATAATTAACCACATTTTCCTTTTGAACCTTATCAGGAGCTATAAACAACCTTTTCTTTTTTAATAATTGAACTAATTCTTCATAGGCCTGATCTAACATTTGTTCACTCTTAGCTGCCAGTAAGATATCATCCATATAATGAACACATCTCAAATCTGGAAAATTCTTTCTCAAGGGAGCAATGGCTTCCCCCACATACAGTTGGCACATAGTGGGGCTGTTCGCCATGCCCTGAGGCAGTACTACGCATTCAAACTGCTGATCAGGCTCTTCATGGTTACAGGATGGAACAGTAAATGCAAATCTCTCACTATCTTTGGCACACAAAGGGATGGAGAAAACATAATCCCTTATATCTATAACTATTATGGGCCATGAGGCTGGCAAAGATGACAAAAGCGGCAAGCCGCATTGCACTGGGCCCATGATCTGCATTTGTTGATTTATGGCACGCAGGTCATGAAACAATCTCCATTTTCCAGATTTCTTTTTAATGACAAAGATAGGTGTATCCCAGGGAGATACAGGTGGATTTATATGCTTTAAAGACATCTGTTCATCCACCAACTCTTTGGCTGCATTCAATTTTACAGAGGAAAGTGGCCACTGAGGAACCCATACTGGGTCCTCCATCTTCCAAGTTATGGGAATGACCGCCTCAGTGTCCCCTAGGAAAAACCCAGGCCCTGTCTCTTTTGTCTTTGCTGCATAGATATGGGACTCTTCCGCCCCTGCAAATATTTTCCTATTCCAAAGCCTGGAGCATATCCCATATCTTGCATCATACGTTGGGCTGAATCAGAATAGTCATTACTCAATTTAAATCCCATATACTTTAAAAGATCTCTTCCCCAAAGGGAGATAGGGAGCTCAAGTACATATGGCTGCATTTCTCCTGAGTGGTTTTCTTGGTCCTGCCACTTTAATAATCTTGCACTCATATCTGGAGTCTTAGCATAACCCAGGCCTTGAAGTGTTTGAGAAGAGGCTTGTACGGGCCAACCTGAAGGCCAGTCTTTCTTTGCTATGATACTCCTATCAGCCCCAGTATCCAAAAGGCCCAGGACCCTTTTACCATCAACTTTTAACTCCAAGACGGGGCGTTGGTCCAAATCCAAGGAGAGAAAAGTCAGATCCATGCTCATGGACCCAAAACCATCTTTTCCTCTCTCTCGATCCCTTGCCGCATAGCGATCATGTAAGCTCGGCAAAATGACCAACTGAGCAATTCTATCTCCAGGAGAGAGAGCTGTTATACCACGGGGGGAGGCTACCATGATCTTAACCACTCCTGTATAATCTGAATCTATAACCCCAGGATGGACAATAAGTCCTCTCAAGGCTGATGATGACCTCCCTAACAGCAAACCAACTGTACCAGGTTCAAGGGGTCCTTTAAAATCTGTTTCAATTAACTGGACCCCCATTTGGGGTGTTAATACGAGTCTGGTGGTGGAGCAGAGGTCCAATCCTGCTGAGCCTGCAGTGGCTCTCCGCGGTCTCTCGGATGGCGGAGGGTTGGCCATCTCTCTTGATTCTGTTCTTTGTCCTGATTCTCTACTGCCCCATATATTTGTGGGCCCTGGGGTCATGGGCCCCGCTGTCTGTTTTTTGGATGAGCGCCACCATAACCTTGAGTCAAAGGCTGGCCATGGATGTCTGTCACTGAACGGCATTCATTAGCCCAATGGTTCCCTTTTTTACATTTTGGGCATAACCCCAGCTGCCTGGGGCGTTGTGCACTTCCTGTACTTTCTGTACTCCTTCCCCCGGGGCATTGTCTTTTAAAGTGTCCCATCTTGCCGCACTTAAAACAAACTCCTGGACTTCCTCCACCTTTTCTGGTCAACTGTACTACCGTGGCAGCAAGACCAGCATTAGTTAGTGGCCCTCCAAGTTCTCTACACACTTTCATCCAGGCTTCTAGTCCTTTGTTGTTGTAAGGGGTGATAGCGGCTCTACACTCTTTGGTGCATTGCTCATAGACCAACTGTTTTATTAGTGGCATAGCAGCATCCGGGTCACCAAAAATCTTCCCTGCCGCTTCCACCAATCGTGCCACAAAGTCTGAAAAGGGCTCCATGGGGCCCTGTAGAATCTTAGTTAAGTTCCCACTCACCTTCCCTTTGTTAGGAAAGGATTTCCAAGCCTTGATAGCTGTCTGGTTTATTTGTTCATAAACCTGATTGGGATATCCTGTCTGCAGGTTGGCAAATCTCCCCTGCCCTAGCAGCATATCTCTATCCCAGGCTGGATTTCCTTTTCTCTGATTAATGGCTGCTTGCTCAGTGGCATACTCAATCAAGAAAGCTTTCCAGTCTAAGTATTGCCTTGCACTTAAGCAGGCGTGGGCCAGGCCACTCCAGTCACTCAGGGTCATACAATGTCTGCTTAATGCTTCTACTTGAGCCAATGTAAAAGAAGCAGTAATACCATAGGTATGAACCGACTCTGCAAGGGATTTAACTACTTTAAAATCAAGCGGTTCCTCGTACCTGTTCCCTTGTGGATCTTGGTATACTGGATAGGCAAACTGTAATTCTGTTCTTACTTGTGTCCACATCCCCGGGCAGAAAGATCTCCCTACTTTCAGGGACTGAACAGGCTGATCTATCTGAACGGCTTCTGGGTATGGAGGGGGAGTTGAAGGCGCCGTGGCAACGGCTTCACTTACACCGACTGCCGCCAACGTGTCTTTCTCTTTTACTTTTTTCTTTTCCCTTTTTCTAATAGCAGTCCTCTCCAACTGTTCTATTAGAGCGTGTAGCTCCCCTTCAGAATCCGTGCCCTCTGAGTCCTCAAAATCTCTAAAATCTCTAAGATTGGGATAAAGAGGGACCTTCTTTTTACTTCCCTTTTCACTGTCTGCCTGCTCAGACCTTTCGCCTTTTTTGCTTCCCTTTTCACTGTCTGCCTGCTCAGATCTTTCCCCTTGCAGCAGTTCCAAGGCTGATTCTCCCTCCTTGATTGCTTTACAGCATCTCTGATCTTCTAAACAACTCCTCACCATTTTCCAAACCGGTCTTACTCCATGCTTCAGAGTACCTTGCTCCCAAGCAAAATCCAAGTACCTGCCTAATTTGTCCCAGCAGGATACCGTAAGATTCCCAGACACCGCAAACCATGGAGCCATGGAGTTGCATTCATTCAAAAATCTTTCTAGGGTTGACTTCTTAAGTTTCAAATTCCTAGCTAAAAGTAGCTCCTGAAGAGCCAGAAAAATTGGATGTGACTGAGATGATCCCATGATTAAAAATTTACTTTTGGTTCACAGTTTCCTGTGAAACTTTACCTTTAGTTCGCAATTTCCACGAAACTTTACCTTTAGTTCGCAATTTCCGCGAAACTTTACCTTTAGTTCGCAATTTCCGTGAAACTTTACCTTTAGTTCGCAATTTCCGTGAAACTTTATTGTCGCAATTTATCCCGGGAACTTACCAGTGCACTGCCCCTGACTGCAGGAGTTCTGAGTCTTTTCTGGTTCCCCGTATGGGCCACCACTTGTCACATCGACCTCGACCAGCAAGAACAACGCAACTCGCAAAAGCTCTTCTCAAGCAGTTTATTCAGGTCCCTTGAAACAGTCTTCCGAATAACCCGGGCAGACCCAACCCACAGGCTAAATACTATATGAACAGCCAATCAAGTAAAGCCACATGGTGCTATCTTAGAGGCCCACGTATGCGGAAGCAAGCCAGATCAGTGGTCTTAGCCAAATATGGACTTGTTTACCACCGAGAGCACTCACCATTGGGCTGATGGAAGGCAGAAACCGGCGCCATCTTTAGGGAGTGGCATGTCGCAGCTCTCTATATGTATGTATGTGTGAATATGGATATATATATGAATATGATGGAGATGTATATGATATATATGTATATGAGGTGCATGATGCATATGCATGTGATGTATGTGTATATGATACATGTGTATGTGTATATGTATATATGTGTGTATATGTATGGGATTTATTAGAATGCTTACCAACTGTGGTGTGATATGTAGCTTTTTGTCTTTTTTCTTTCTTCAGTACTTTGCAGGTTTTTCATAGATTCTTCTCCTAACTGTCTCCTAACAATATCTTCTTTGGCTCAGCTCTCTTCTTCTGGCTCAACTGTCACCAATTGTATTCTCTTCTCATTCTGCTAGCCTAATTCACTTTCAACTGTTTATTTTCACTTTGATCAAACTCTTCTCTTTTTTTAGCCATATTCAACCTTCTTTCTTCCAGCACCAATTGTCTTCTCTGACCCTACACTCAATCCTCTTCAACATTTCTCAGCCTTTGCTAGATTTTTTTATAACCTAGTATGTTCCCAGAATTCCAAGAGCCAACTGACACTGAAGGGCATAGGGTCATCTGGGGATCCTTTAAAGGGCCAGGCACACAAATAAATCACACTACAGTGATCTAGAAAATTCAACAATGGCTGGCCATGAACAGAAAGTTCAAAAATCTAGAAGTTTCTCAGTACATGAGGCTGGATATCACATCTGGTCTTCAGTATATTCTAGAACCCAGAAGAAATTGGCTCTATTTCCAGTGAAGGAATGAACTTGATAGCAAGGCGAGAGCAAGCAGGCAAAGAGCATTGTCTTTCTTCTTCCATGTCCTTTTACAGGCTTCCAAAAAAAAGTTGTTGCCTGGATTAGAGATAGAATTTTTCTGGCTAAAAAGATCTAGACTCATGGTGTGTCTTTTTATATCATAGATCCAGATTAGAAATAGATCTTCATACTTCAAATTAAGCCAAAAGTACCTCACAAATGTGCCCTCAATTTGGGGATTTTTAATGAATTCCATATCTAGTGAAGTTGACAACCAAGAACAACCATCACAACTCCATGCCTTGTCAACTTTACACAAAATCATATCTCCTTATGTTGTGATTGGTTTCCAAATAAAAACAATAACTAGGTCATAACAAGTGCAAACTCATTATATATTTTGTCAGGTCATAATTACACCTAACATGATATAAGTATCCCCTGTGCAACTACAAATGAATTGTAAATTTAGACTAGGTGGCAATGTCCCTTGAGGGTGACATACTTTTATTATAAAATTTAAATATGATAACTATTAATATTCCTTTAATTTATGTAAAATCACATGATAAAAAATTTTGAGTAAAGAAAACACAAATATTTGTACAAATACATCAATGATAAAATAGAACAGAGTAGAATAGAATACTCATCTCAATTATCACCCTCATTTCTGTGACTGGTCACATAGCCTTATCTGGTATTCATAACTACCTTCCTCTATTACCTGTTCTGTATTTCCTCCACCCTTGGAAATCAACTCAGCAGGTTTTGGCTCTTTTCCTGAAGAGCCATCATTCATGATGGATATGTGCCCATTGTCATCCTGCCTGGATTAGGCTGTTGTAGTGTCCTATCGACTTCAATCACAAGACATGGTAGCACCAAGGCATGCCCTAAAGGATCTCCTGCACTACAGACATATCTTTCTTAACTTCATTGTGGAGAAGCAATCCAATTTCCTCATGGTAATCTGGATCAATCACCCCTCGTACCACTGTTATTCCTTTCTTAGACTTTTGCCCTAAGGGTATCAAAATACCAAAGTGTGCGGGGTGAGTCTGAGCATCTGATCAATTGAATGTTTGTTGTAGCTTCTGGTAGGCATGTTCCCCACTTCTAGAACCAAAATTTCTGGGCCAGCAGAACTTAAGGTTAGTGTAACAGAATAAAAAATTTCCAAATGGAGCACTAAGGGTGATAGTGAGTTGGAGCTATTCCCTTTTCCATCCCTCGATTCCAGGGCCCATGGATTCTGTCTATAATGAGAAACCATACCATATATTTGCTGCTGACTAAAACTATATAATGCCTTCTAGAAAACCCTACTCCACCCCTTCAGGCTGCTGTCATTTAATTGATGCTTTACTGTGTTTTCAAAAGGCTATTACATCTTTCTACCAGGCCATTTGCTTCATGATGATGGGGAACATGGTAAGATCAGTATATTCCATGATTGGAGACTCACTGTCACACTTTTATAGTTGTGAAGTGGGTTTCTTGGTCAGAAGCAATACAGTGTGGAATACTATGACAGTGGATAAGGCATTCTGTAATCCCACAGAGGGTGGTTTTGGCAGAATCATTACATCCAGAAGAGGTAAATCCATAACCAGAAGAAGTGTCTACTCCAGTAAGGACAAATTTGGAGATTCCCTGGACCTAATGTAAGTCAGACTTTGCCCAAAAGTCCACTAATCACCTGACTTCCACAAGCCCCTACTTTAACTAGAGGGCCACAATGTTTCTTGGGATTTGCTGAAATTATCATTAATTCAGAACCATGATCCAATAGACTCCAGAATGTATGATTGTTTCATGTCCTCCAGTGTACATTTACCCTTGTAAAGGCCACAGGTGTCTCTGAGGAAAGGAAGGAGGAAAGATAACAGTAAGACCTTTAGGTATTTTTTTTTCAAGATTCTTCCTCATTAAACTACTCCTTATGGAATTAAAGAATAACAGGCTATGAATTTGAAGAGTCACAGGAAATTTGGGGAGATTTGTATGGAGGAGATAAAGGGATGATGGAAATGGAATATTCATATGAAATTCTCAAAACTTAAAAATTTAAAGGCAATATTTCTCTGAAAATACAAAAAGGCAGAAAATTTAGACTATTAAATTTTACTAATTTATCTTTTTTTCTTGTATAAATTTAGCCACTTCATCTTTAAACTTGGATATTCTATTGCCTCTGATTAATTCTATTGTTGAATTTTATGTAATTTTTGTTTGATGTGTTGTTTTGATTTCCAGTGACCCAGTTTGATTTTTCTTCATGATTTCTATCTCTATTTTAAATTCCTCTGTTATGTCAGGCATCTATTCCTATTTAATCAACTGTTATGTGCGTTTTTATCTTTTTTGAGATTTTAAGGGGTTTCTTTTCCTCTTTGAGTTATTTGAACATATTTTTTATCATCTTTTAAAAGGTTTTTTGCTGGATTTCATCTAATTAACTTTCACTGGAGGTCATTATAAAATAACTAATAATTTTAAAAATTCTTCTCTCATAAAATATATCCAGACCAGTTTCCTATCCTTCCATTCCTCACAGCCCTGCTCCCTACTTCCTCTCCCTCCCAGATCCACTCCTCCTCAAGCTGCTTTCAGAAAAGAGCAGGCATAACAAGTTACAATAATACTAGGGACAAATCCTCATATCAAGGCTAGGCAAGACAACCCAGTAGGAGAAAAAGTGTCCTATAAACATTCAACAGGGTCAGAGACACCCAACTCCCATTTTTAGGAGTCTCACAAGAACACTAAGCTATATAATCATAACATATATGCAGAGGACCTATCCCAGACCCATATAGGCTCCATTACTATTGCTTCAGTCATTATGAGCCCTGCTTAGTTGATTCTGTGGGCTATGTTCTCCTGCTATCCTTGGCTCTCTGGCTCCTACAATCTTTCATCCCCTTTTTTCCATGTGGTTCCCTGAGCTCTGCCTATTGTTTGGCTGTGGATCTCTGAATGTGCTTCCATAAGTTGCTGGATGAGGCCTCTCTGATAATGATTGAGGTAGGCACCAAGCTATGACCAATAGCAGATAATCATTGAGAACCATTTCTTTTTTTTTTTTCAGTAATATTTGGTTCTATCATAGGTCCATGGGCTATTCAGCCTCCAGTTCCTGGACATTCAGGCAGTGTTGGGAACAGAATCCATCCCTCCTTACATAAGACTCAAATTAAACCAGTCATTGGCTAACCTCTCCCCCAAGTTCAGTGCCACCATTACTCTAGCACATCTAGCAGGCAGGAAAAAAAAACTTCCTCATATTCACCACAGACCAAAAAGCCTCTCAGTGTTTCTTTTGTGCCTCTAGAACCCATCCTCTGCTTGCTATAGTGCCCACCAATACTTCTGTGATAACACCAACCAAGGAAAATCATATCTATCCAGACATCATGACATTCCCCTTTTTGATCAAATGTCTATCCTATCCCTTTGCCTTTCTCCTCTTTCTATACCAACAGACCACTAATGTGCTGCCAATAAAACTGTTACTGGCTCAACTTGTGCATTAACCCTTTCTTCCTTTGATATAAGGAAAAGATAATTCCCTGCATAGACACTCCTCTTGCCACAGTTTTGCACCCCTCTTGTGATTACTCCAAAGGTTTATCTCTATGAGGAAAAGGAAGCAGGACTTCTGCTACAAACCAGACAGACCTTAGAGATATTCCTCCCTTTAGTGGTAGAAATAGGCTTCACCATCTCCCTTGAATCTGCTGGGGATACAACAGCTTCCATCATCCAGACATGCTATCTGACTGCCGACTTTGAAGACAAGCTAGATCAGGCAATGACACCTACATTTGGCAGCCTTGAATACCTCCAGCAACATATGAACATTCTTGCCAGGGTCATGCTTCAAAACAGTAGAATGCTAGATCTAATAACTGATGAACATGGGAAGACTTGCTTAGTATTGTGAGATGTTGCTTTTATGTAAATGAATCAAATGTTGCTGAGACCAATGTTAGTATTCTCAAAAATACTTTGTAAAGACCTGCTCTCAAGGTTTCAATCCACTGAAAAATTAAGTTGGTTCAATAAACCCTTGTTTTCTTGGCTCCTAACCCTTATTACCCCTCTGGTTATGTTGTGTTTTATTTTTATGCTTGATCCCTGCCTTGTCCAATTTTTTAAAAACAGCAGATAAGTAGCATTGCAAAACTTACTGCCAATCAGGTTTTGGAGGGAATAGGAGGGTTCTGCAGGTGGGCAGCCTACCTTTTCTAATAGCTTTTGTGTCCTGTGCTTCAGGATTAATAATTTTTAGAAGAATTTGGTGTTCTAGGTTTCATAATACTTGTGGTTTTGCATTGGGACTTATTGTGTGGAACTAGGCCATTGGTGACATTTCTTCTTTAACTCATCTTTACTCTATCACAGGAACTGTTCATACTGTTCATGAGGTACTAGGCTATTTTTTATCACTAGAATGACAAGTATGGCTGGAGCATCATAGCAGCACTGTACTCATTTAGGTGAAGGGTAGAGCTGAATCTTCAAGGTTGAACCACAACAATGGGCAAGGTTGGAGTTACCTAAGAGTGCTGTGCACACTGAGGGAATGAGAGTGGATTGATCTTTTTGGAAAAATCATCCTCATCTGCATAATGTCTTCATTATTATGAGAATTCTATTTCTGACTAAAGTTTTAAATAAGTGAATGCAGAAATCAGTAAGTCTTCTGTCACTCAGTATTGCCAGAGTGAATATTTTATGGACATGAAAACACTTTACAACTTTAGCTCATGAATCACATTCATAGAGGTTCCTTCCAATGTGAGCTCACTCATGTTTTTAATGCTAGTTAAATTAGAAGATGCTTTCTCACTTTTATCCCTCTGAATGTTTCCATTGTATTAAAGGAAATTGAAATTAGTGAAGACATTACGATTTCATTTAAAACATTTTTCTAGTATCAATTTTCACACTTATTTCAATAGAAACATGACTCCTGAAGACTTTCCCACATTACATATATTCATAGGATTACTTTCCACTATGAATATCTTTTGCCTCATAAAGCATTCAAGATAAATGAAAACATGCCCAGGTTTCCTACACTTATAGAAACCACATATTTCATGTTCATAAGTTTGTGCCCAGTTTCAACAACAGCTACCATATATAGGTATAAACAACTCATGAGGATGTCTTCACACACATCTTTCACATAGTTTTACTCTAAACGGAAATTTTGTTGATGTCATTCACAACACATCTAGTATCTGGTTGGAGAGTTTCCTAAATTTACTACCTTCCTTAGATTAATACAGACTACATCACTTCTTGGGTTTCTTCTGAAATTTTTGTGGTCATCTTTGATATTCTTCCTTTCCTGGTTGTTCTGGATCAGTAAGATTCCTGAAGTCCATCATCGACCATCTTTTATTGAAATTAGATTCTTTTCTCTCTCTCTCTCTCTCTCTCTCTCTCTCTCTCTCTATATATATATATATATATATATATATATATATATATATATATATCCAAGCTATGTTTTCCCATTCCTCTCCTCCTCCCAGTTCCTCTCCACCTCCCCTCCCATCCAGATCCACTACCTAGAGTGGATCATTAGAAAAGAACAGGCTTCTAAGGGATAACAACAAAATATAAAATAAAACAACAACAAAAAAAATCACACCAAAGTTGGACAAGGCAAACCAACAAAAGGAAAAGAAACCAAGAAAAGGCATTAAAAACACCACAGGCCCACTCTTTGACACACTCAAGAGTCCCATAAAAATGCTAAACTTAATGTCATGATATATACACAGAGGATCTGGGTGGACCTGTGCCAGCCCTGCGCTTGCTGCTTCAGTCTCTTTGAGTTCCTATGAGCTTTTCTCAACTTATTTAGAGGGCCTTATTTCCCTGGTGTCCTCCACACCCTAGCTTTTATGCTCTTTCTGTCTCCTCTTCCATGGAATTCACTGAACTCCAAGGGGATGGATTTGATGGAAACATCCCATTTAGAGGTGACTGTTCCAAGCTCTCTCCCTCCCTCCCTCTCTCTCTCTTCTCTCTCTCTCTCTCTCTCTCTCTCTCTCTGATGTGTGTCTGTGTTTCTCTGTATTTGTCCCCATATGCTGCAGGAGAACTTTTCTGATGAATAAGGCTCTGACCTGTAAGTATATCAGAATATCATTAGGAGTCATTTTATCACTATTCTTTCTTTTTGCCTGTAGTATTTGATGTTATCCTATCTTTGAGCTGCCCTCTAGTCTCTGGTTCTTGGTCACCTAAGTAATGTTGGATATGGGTTGGTTCCATCTCATGGAATGGGCCTTAGGTCAAATTATACATCGGTTTGTTACTCCCACAAGCTTTGTGCTATCATTGTCCTTGTATATTTTGAATGCAAGACAGCACTGAAGATCAAAGTGTTTGGAGAAGGGTTGGTATTTGTTTTTTTTTTCTTTTGGTAGGCTACAAAATACCTTCCCATACCAAAGATATTATGAGATAAATGTTCTTCATAGGCACCAGCTGGACTTTACATATTCAATGAGTTGTGTGGGTGTTGCCTTCAGCAATGGGCCTTGCTTGCTGTCAATTTGTGGAGTGCAACCTATTGTCTTGGTAACAGCCTGGATTGTTTGGAGATTTCCATGGGAGCCCTTTGGTCAATAACTCAATTGGATTTAACCTAGTGTCAGTCCTGGGAACTTCATTTGGTTACAAGGAATGGCCTGTTGGGACTCTGCCTCCCCTATTATTTGGGGACTTCACTAGGATCACCTTCATATATTATAAGAAGTTTCTATTGCACTAGGTTTCTACACCACCTCTCAAATGTCCCTCAATTCTAGCTTCTCTCACCACATTCATTCCCTATGCCCACCTGACCTTCCCATTCCAATCCTCCCCCGTCCCTATTCCACCAATAAAATCTATTCTATTTCCCCTTCCCACAGAGGTCCATATGTCCCCACATCCTCTTCCTTTATACCTAACCTCTCTGAGTCTACAGATTGCAACTTAGATATTATTTACCTCCTTTCCTCTATACTTAACTTCTCTGGGTCTACTGACTGCAGTTATGTTCTCAATTATTTAAAGGCTAATATGTACATGTAAGTGAATGCATACCATATTTATCTATCTGGGTCTGGTTTTCCAAATTCAGGATGAGCTTTTCTAGTTTCATCTGTTCGCTTGTAAACTTCATTATGTCATTTATCTTAACAACTGAGTAATACTCTCTTTTGTAAATGTATCACATTTTTTTAATCCATTCTTCTGTTGAAAGATATCTATGTTTTTTTTTTCTAATGTCTTGCTATTGCAAATAGGGCAACAATGAACATGGTTGAGTAAGTATCCTTACAGTAGGATGAAGCTTCCTTTGGGTATATATCTAAGAGAAATATCACTTTCTGGGGAACTGCTGCATTCATTGCCACAGAGGCTATAAATGTTTTCACTCCCAGTAGCAATAGAGGAGTCTTCCCTTGTTCTACATCCTCATCTGCATACATTATCACTTGTGTAATTGATATTAGTTATTCTTAAAGGTGTTAGATGAAATTTCAAAACAGTTTTGATTTACATTTCTCCGATGTCTAAATATGTTGAACATTTTCATTTCCAAAAATACATCTCTATAGAAATTCATCTGGGAAATGAATGTAATAGCCACATCCTCAAAGATGAAGAACTCCACATTTCTGGGTTCTAGTCTCTTTCTGTCCTCACAATTGTTCCTAGCATCAGTGGCCACAGCACCAAAGGTGCTGACCCACCCAAACCCTTTCTCAGTAGCAAGAGTAGTGCTGCAACTATGACAGTGAAAAAAGGCAGTTTCAAGATAAGCAGAATCCCTCTTTTCCGGTAAGTACAGTATGAACACAACTTATACTTCCTTCCTCTGTATTCCTGATTGGTATTGATTAAAGACCCATAATCTGAGCCCTGAATTAATTATATGAAATCCTCTACTTGTTTGAGAAAGCCTTGACACATTCCAGTATGCTTCCCACTGTAGAAAAAATAACTAATTTAATTTTAAACCAGTATTTATATTATCTTTAATTGTTTTTGGCAGTGTAAATCCTTAACTTGCCATTATAAATGAATACACACAGACACCAGGTGTATCTTAACAAGCTTAGGCCTGGGTTATGCAATCCTAGCCAATCTAAGCTAGCTCATAAATCTATTACCCAAATATGACCCCATATATACATACATCCCTTTGGACTATTATTCTCCACATTAAGCCAATGTTCCAGGTCACGTGGAATTATCTTCTTTAATATACCCCATGGCGTGTCTTCCTTGTTTACTCCTGGATTTCTCAGGCCTTCTTGTTCCCAAGATGCTATGTATCTCTAAAAGCCCCTAGTTCCACCTATTTCTGTCTTTGCCCAATCTCCAGGCCTCAGCATTTATTTGCTGTCAATTAAGTAACAGACAGCAAACAGGACCAATTAACATTTAGAATGTTTAACACCACCCCATCATCCCACCACAAATTTCATCCTTTGGATCAAATCTGCCAAACCTGGAGGCAGTAATGCGTTTTAAGAACTTGGTCTATTTACCCTTCTACCTTCTGTATGGATCCAAGTGACATGATAGGAGAAATGGGAAAAGTTTGGGGATGCCCTTTAGGGAAAGGGAGGAGGCAAATATAGAAGGAGGGAGGAGGGCAATGTAACAATCAAGATGTCTGAAAAAGCCAGAAGGTATCACACTATTAACTATTTACATTAAAATAAAACTATAATAAATGTAATTTTGTGAATAAATATAGAGTTTTAATGATTTGTTTGTCATCTGAGCTGATGATGGTGCTTCCCCCCAAGACCCAAAGAGCACCTAACAAAAATTCTAATACCAGAAGTCCTCTTTTGAATTGCTTAGGATTGTTAAAGCCTCCCAAAAACACACAGCCCATTTCTGCCACCCTTGGTTGCCCCTCAGAGATAGAAGGTAAGTTTCTATTGCTGAAAACATGAAACAGGACCCAGAGACTTCTGAGCTGGAACCAACCTGAATGCCCCCGTCCATAGGACTAGCTTTCACAGTACCAGAAGGTACCATACAAGATTTCAAAGGAGGGGGGGCAACCAACAGCTCTACCTGGCTATGATGCCGATTAACCATGTCAATAACCAGAATGACACAATATCCCTAAGGATACAGCAGTGTCACACACACCTTGACAGTCACCAATGCCTCTCTAATTGGACTTATGGCCTATACAACAGGAGGGATACTATGCCTGGAACAGGAAACCTAGCCAACTACTCAGTACTAGGGAGGTCAAGTTATTGAAGGATAATCTACAATCACTAATCTACTAAACCAGAGTAATCCCTAACAACAATTTATAAATATTTATCCTTATGCCCACAGATAAGCATAGTCCTCCCTACTCATCAAGGAAACTTCTCTGTGCAGCAAATAGAGACCACATGTGTGGTATGAAGTATGCAGAGTTGTAGAGCCCAGTACCAAAAGGAATATCTATGAAATACTTTCAGCATCTGAGGCTGAGGAGAACATTGCAAAAGAGGGGGCAAGAAGATTGTAAGATCCAGAGGATCAAGGAATTTGCTGTAAAATTGTGTCTCCTAGTAATGTAAGAAGCTACAGCCATAAAGTATTATCAACATGACTGTCCAAACTTGAGCTGAAGAAGGATGACGCCAATGGACATGCCAAAGTGGACAGGGAAAACCCCAGGAGACATCAAGCTTATACAAAGACCTATGGCAAATGAATAAAACTAGAAACAGGGGAGGTGGTCTTCCTCAGGGAAAAGCTTATCAATTGGTTGCTCACTGATACATGATCAGTCCTAAAAACATGCAAACCAGTAGTGTTATATGGGATGAGCTGGTTATATTTAGGAATGTACACATACATATATTCATACAATAAAAATTAATGACAAAAGGCACAAATTTGAAAGGTCAAAAGAAGGGTATATGACAATGGGTTTGAGGGAGAAAGCAAAAGAAGAAATGTTGTCTATATTATAATCTCAAAAATAAAAAACGAACTTACTCCTGGCTGTCTGGAGTAGGTAGGGCACTTTCTTCCTACACTAAATGTACTTATGCTTGTCCTGCCTAAGAATTAGGAGGCTGCCCACAAATTCCAGATTATTTTATGGAGACAACTCCAGATTTCAGATAAGTACCCACAGTCAACCTAGACTGAAAGGCTAATGCTATATTTGAGGGGTTTGTAGTGAGTTAGCTACAATTATAGCCAAGTCTTTTTTTCAATCTTGTCTCTCCATCTACACATTCTTTCCAAGAAACAAACCATGCTAACAAAGAACTATAATTATTCAAAGCATTCAGTAACTGGAGATACACACCACCAATATTTTATGAAAGAATTTAGAAGGAATAAAAGTAAACATCTCAACTAGCGCAGCTAAGCAGGCTTTTTCATTCACATTCAGATTATAGTCCTAAATTTGAGAGCCATGCAACTGTTGGAATGAAACCACACAGAGGATCTGTTGCATGTACTGTAATTCTGTGAAGTCAGCTTGCTCTGCTGAATCTCTTAAGAATTTGAGGGACTACTGGAGATAGACTGAAAGCATTTCACATTAAGAGATGTTCATGGACCTTCTGGGGACCAGAAATGGTTAGCTTTGGATTTCAGTTTAATTAGACACAGAAGCATCTAAGATTGTAAAGCACACATGTATGAAAACATTTCCAGAGAGATAAATGAGTACGAGCAGCACAACCCATTGGGTGTGAGACCAGATAAAATACAAGAGTGCTAACTAATGCTGGCATTCTCTTCCTCTGCTTTCTACCATGTCCAGCTTGTCTGCTCTTCCATGTTTTTCCTACTATAATGGACTAAAGCCTCTGAAACTATAAATAAAGGTCAAACTCCATCATTTAAAATGTTTTGATATTTAGTCACAGTGATGAAAATAGGCTAACATAGGCTATCACTAGGGTCTCGGGTCGCTGTTCTGGGATGAGGATCCCCTTCAGTAAATGTAGACAATGGGCCTGCTACTGGGTGTATGAGTAAATTTTGCTTCCTTTGGGTCCCTAGAAGACTCTTCATACTGGGTTACTGGGTTACTGGGTAGATTTTTTTAGTCTGTTGGTTCTGCCAGTTCAATGTTTGAGGGGTAGGAAACTGAGTTGCAGGGCTGCCACAAGGGCCATTTTCAGCATTAAGGTGAACAGACCTTCCAAGAAGACTCAGGGAGGCATATGTACTTCTGAGTTTTACAACCAGTAGTGGGAGTAATTAAGACCACTACTGAGGAAGACTAAGGCCAAACTTAGAGCCATTTCAGCCTCTGCTGTGGTGCTGAGGCTCAAAAACCAGATGTGGGTTTGTATGGGTTCCCATACTGGCAGCAAGTCTTATTTCTGACCCCTGTTGAGGAGGGCTGGACCTGAGTGTTTTCTCAGATTCCACATGTGGAGCTGGGGGCACAGAATTCCTTTTCTTGGTGCATCACATTGACATGTCATTGCTAAGTTAATTTTATGTTGTCATGACTGAGCCATGAATAATTTAAGCATTTTAGCCATTTCCTATGTCCTATGACTTCAGGACCTGTACACAGTCTTTTCCAAATCTTCTTGTTGAAATTCTGCAGATGGTATCAGAGTTTTCTGCAAACACAATCAATTCACACATATAGCATTACACTGAGGGTAGAAATAGGAAAGAAATTGCTTAACAAAAAGTCCAAAATTCATCAATCTCAGGTAAATTCTTAAGAACAGGTTGAAAACTTCTGTCTACAGTTAAATATTGGCTTTTACAGTTCTGCCTTTCCACACAGGGCTTCTTTTTAAATATCTGTTAGTCTTGGCAGCAACACATTCTTTCCATTTTACTTCCACCTATTTACAAAGTTACAGTTCTATCACGTTCCACTGAGGGAAGCCTACCAAAGGGCATTAAGCTTTATCTCTACAGACTAGAAGAGTTTACAGCTGTGAACTGATTTTAGATTGAGGCACTGGCTATCCTGAATACATACTTTCTATTTAATAAGAATGGTGAAAACTGGCTCTTGATGGGCTTTGAACAAGAAGACTGCCATCAGCATCTGCCTGATTCATGCCAAATATTGTCTTCCCACTGGACTCTAATAGAGACCAAGGCCCACCTTAGTCACTAACTGATGAAACTTTACACCAGATTCCTATCCTACCAGAATTAAAGGATTTCCTCTCTACTCCCCAGAAACAGTTCATCACAATAATGGAAACCCTCTTTCCAACTTAAATGATGTTGATATTTTGATGAAATTGTATTGAATCTGAAGATTTTCATGAGAGAGTTTTTAAAAATTATTTACTCATTTTCATATCCCAGTCACAGCCTCCTACCTTCCCACCCTTTGCCCCCATTCCCCTTCTCCTTCTTCTAAGAGAAGGGAACCCACAACCAACCTGCCCCAGAACTTCATGTCACATCAGAACTAACTGAAAACTCTTCCACTGAATCCAGTCAATGCACCCCATCTAGGGGAAAGGCACTGGACTGTAGGCAACAGATTGTCAGAGATAGTCCCTGCTCCAATTGGTAGGGGCCCCACATAAAGTCAATATTGTCCCTCAGCTTCATGAGTGTAGAGGGCCTGGGTTCATTCCATGCATGCTCTTTGGTTGATGGTTCAGTTTCTGTGAGCCCCCATGGGCCTGGGTTAGATGCCTTTGTTGATTTGTTCTGTAGTTCTTGCTCCCTGTGGTACCTCTGTCCTTCCCCTAACTCTTCCACAAGACTACCAAGTCTCTGTCCAGTGTTTGTCTGTGGGTCTCAGCATCTGCTTTGATCTTTTGCTGAGTGGAGCCTCTCAGAGGACAGTCATGCTCTGCTCCTGTGTGCAAGCATAGCAGAGCATCATTAAGAGTGTATGTAGGAGAATCCAAGATGGCACCAACCATCGAGCAGTGCATCTGAGTGGTAGGTGAATGAGATTAGTCACTGTGGAGTGAATGTGAGGTCCTAGCCGACTGTGAAACACAGACGGTGTCTGAATTCCCGCGGCGAACACTGAGATTGGTCACCAGGTAAAACAGCTCACACAGTTCCCAGGAACACCCTTCTGAGATCAGTCAGCTTGGATCACTGGTCTGGAGAGGAGCTCCAGCTAGAGCAAATCTAGCCCAGGAGTAGATCCAGCCTATGGCTCCAGCCACAGATCAGCAGCCCTGCCTGTCTGCCTGATATCCAGCTTGCATGCTGACCTGTACATCCAAGAGGGAAAAACAGCTGCACCACAAGAACAAAGGTAAGTGAGTTTTTTTTTCCAGAGTTTCCAACATGGCAGCACAGTGTGCACTGTAGCTAAGAGGCCCAGACCTAACCCAGTCACAGCAAAGCAATTAGGAGCCAAGACTGACTGCAAACAGAGCTGGCGACTGTGTGTTCTCCAAAAATACTGGGGTGGGTGGGTCACTCACCCTAGCACCCAAGCATCTGAGGCAGTCAGCAACAGGCACACTGAGGCCAGCACCCATCTTGGGTGGAGCTCCTTGCCTACACGATCAGCCTAGCTGTGGAGCCAGAACAACTGTGTCAGTGAGAGAACACAGGCCCAACCATAGCGCTACCTGCCTTTCTGAGGAGACCTGCCAGCTCCTAAGTCCTCAGAGAATAGCCCTCTCCCCCTCTTCAATCCCTCTATATTGGTCCAATTGGGTCACAAGCAGTTGAGGAGAACAGCAGCAACTCTCCTCTCAGAGAGCCAGTCTATTACAGGAACCTACCCCCCATCTGGAGGTAAACACCAGGATCTCAGGATGAGCCATCACCCAGTGCAGGGACTTTTCCTGAGCACCAAGGTCAACTGACAAAATAAAAAAGCAGAGACACCAGGGTCAATCAGATGACAAAAGGTCAGCGCAAGAACATGGTTAAAAAAAAAACAAAAAACAAAAAAAAAAAAAAAAAACAATAGGATGTCTCCAGATCCTAGCAATAATGCTACAGACAACTCTGGACATCCTAACATGATTGAAACAAAGGAAAATGACCTTAATCCTATGTTTATATTAATAATAGAAGGCCTAAGGGAGGAAATAAAATACCTCAGAGAGCAACAACAAAGTACTGCAAAGGAGGAGATGGAAATGAATAAAGCGCTTAAAAGAATGGAAGACCTGAAAAGGGAAGTTGAAGCAATGAAGAAAATCCAAACCTAGACATCCATAAAACTGGAAAATCTTAAGAAAAGAATAGGAACTACAGACACTAGCATCACCAACAGAATACAAGAGATGGAAGAAAGAATTTCAGACTCAGAGGATAAAATTGAAGAAATGGATCCATTTGTCAAAGAAAATGTCAAATCTAAAAAAGTCCTGACACAAAACCTTCAGGAAATCAAGGACACAATGAAAAGATGACATCTCAGAATAATAGGAGTAGAAGAAAGAAAAGAGTCCCACCTCCATTGACCATAAAATATCTTCAACAAATTCATTGAAGAGAATTTCTCAAATCTAAAAAAAGAGATGCCTATAACTGTACAAGAAGCTTACAGAACTCCAAATAGAATAGACCAGAAAAGAAAATCTTCCTGCCACATAATAATCAAAACACTA
>CAJQZJ010031560.1:683780-726877 GCA_907164525.1 Lophiomys imhausi
AAACTTGTACTCCAAAAAATTGGAAAATCTAAATGAAATGGACAATTATCTTGATAGATTCTACCTACCAAGGTTAAATCAAGAACAGGTAAACAAATTAAACAGTCCTATAACCCTTAAGGAAACAGAAGAAATCATTAGAAGTCTTCCAACCAAAAAGCAAAAACAAAACAAAACAAAACAAAAAAAACCCCAGGCCCAGATGGTTTCAGCACAGAATTCTACCCGACATTCAAAGAAGAGCTAACACCAATATTCTTCAAACTCTTCCACAACATAGAAACAGAAGGAATACTGCCAAACACATTCTGTGAGGCAACAGTCACCCTGATACCTAAACCTCACAAAGACCCAACGGAGAAAGAAAATTTCAGACCAATTTCCTTTATGAACATGGATGCAAAGATATTTAATAAAATACTTGCAAACCGGACCCAAAATAACATCAAAAGTATCATACATCATGATCAAGTAGGCTTCATCCCAGGGATGCAGGGGTGGTTCAACATTAGAAAATCCATCAATGTAATCCACCACATAAACAAGCTGAAAGAAAAGAACCACATGATCATCTCATTGGACGCTGAAAAAACTTTTGACAAAATACAGCACCCCTTCATGTTAAAAGTCTTAGAGAGATCAGGCATAGAAGGACCCTACTTAAACATAATAAAGGCAATTTACAACAAGCCAATAGCTAACATCAAACTAAATGGAGAGAAACTTAATGCATTTCCTCTAAAATCAGGGAAAAGGCAAGGCTGCCCACTCTCTCCATTATCTCTTTAACATAGTACTTGAAGTTTTAGCTAGAGTAACAAGACAACTAAAGGAGATCAAGGGAATACAAATTGGAAAGGAAGAAGTCTAAATATCCCTATTTGCAGATGATATGATAGTAAACATAAGTGACCCCAAAAATTACACCAGAGAACTCCTACAGCTGATAAACTCCTTCAGCAAGGTGGCTGGATACAAAATCAATTCAAAAAAGTCAGTAGCCCTTCTTTACACAAAAGATAAATGGGAGGAGAAAGAAATAAGGGAATCAACACCCTTCACAATAACCACAAATAATATAAAATATCTGGGGGTAACTCTCACCAAGCAAGTTAAAGACCTGTATGATAAGAACTTCAAGTCCCTGAAGAAAGAAATTGAAGAAGATATCAGAAGATGGAAATATCTCCTTTGTTCATGGATAGGTAGGATCAACATAATAAAATGGCCATCTTACCAAAAGCAATATACAGATTCAATGCGATTCCTATCCAAATACCAACTCAATTTTTTACAGATCTGGAAAAAAACAATTCTCAACTTTATATGGAATAACAAAAGACCCAGAATAGCTAAATCAATCATGTACAATAACAGAACATCTGGAGGTATCACCATCCCAGGTTTCAAGCTGTGCTACAGGACAATAGTAAAAAAAACAGCATGATACTGGTACAGAAACAGACCAGTTAGTTGACCAATGGAATTGAATCAAAGATCCAGAAATAAACCCACACACCTACAGTCACTTATTTTTTGACAAAGAAGCCAAAAACATACAATGGGAAAAGGAAAGCATCTTCAATAATTGGTGCTGATCTAACTGGATGTCATCATGCAGAAGAATGCAAATAGATCCATTCTTATCACCCTGTACAAAACTTAAGTCTAAGTGGATCAAAGATCTCAACATAAGTCTGTTCACACTGACATTAATAGAAGAGAAAGTGGAAAAAGCCTTGAACTCATTGGCACTGCTAGCAACTTCCTGAATAGAACACCAATAGCTCAGGCACTAAAACAAACAATCAATAAATGGGACCTTATAAAATTGAAAAGCTTCTGTAAGGCAAAGGACACTGTCCTTAGAACAAAACGGCAGCCTACAGACTTGGAAAGGATATTCACCAACCCAACATCTGACAGAGGGCTAATATCCAAAATATACAAAGAACTGAAGAAATTAAACACCAAAAAATCAAATAACCCCATCAATAAATGGGGTACAGAGCTAAACCTAGAATTCACAGAAGAGGAATCTTTAAAGGCCGAGAGGCATTTGAGGAAATGTTCAACATCTTTGGTCATCAAGGAAATTCAACTTAAAACAACTCTGAGATTCCATCTAACACCTGTCAGAATGGCTAAGATCAAAAACTCAAATGATAGCATATGCTGGCGAGGATGTGGAGAAAGAGGAACACTCCCCCATTGCTGGTGGGACTGCAAACTTGTGCAACCACTTTGGAAATCAATCAGGAGATATCTTAGAAAATTGGGAATAATTCTACCTCAAGACCCAGCCATACCCCTCTTGGGCATATATCCAAAAGTTTTGGAACTGAGGGCCCTGCACTTCCTATATAGATAACTAGAGTCTCATAGCTAAATTTTGAGTTGTTCAGGAATCAAGAGGGGTTTCTAGATCTAAGAAGATGTTTTGAAAATTGTGATACAATTTAGTATGAAAGCTGAGTTAGATATAGAACTTTAAACTCATGGAGATGGTTAGGTAGTAGAATGTTAAAGTCAGGTACCAAATACATATGGACTGGACATTGGGAATGTTTACTAAGCTATACAACTCTCATAATTGTGGCCTATTTATTTCTGTTGTTTTGTATTGTATTTATTGTTATAAGAGAAAGAACCATTTGTTGGATTGAAAGGGGGAGCTGTTGGGGGAAAAGATATACCTTAAACTTAAAAAAAGGGGAAGAGAATGGGGTTTGAGAGGGAAGAGGGTGGGAGGGTGAGACTGGAGGGGGGAGTAGGGAGAGGATTGTGATTGAGATGTAACTTGAAGAAATAAAAAATAAATTTAAAAAAGGAGTGTATGTAGAAACTATCAACCACAGCTCCCTCCTCTCAGATGTTTACTGCCTGAGACAGCAGCCCTATGAAGACTCCCTACATAGATTAAGTTATCTTGCCCCCTTATTCAGCTTATACAATAAATATGACTTCTCCATTCAAATATATACAACAAACTATAATAAACTTTCTGAGTTCCTGTTGGTGGTGTGGTCCATCAGAGCACATAGCCACCTGATCCCAGTCTTTTTGTACATGCATCTGTGACTCTATCCTTTCCTCATTTCCCCATTGCTCCAGTCAGGCCAATGCCTAAAGGCATGTGGAATGTGGCTGGTGTGTCCCTGATAGATTTAACACACTGCAGTGGAGGGCCATATACCTTAAGAGTATGTTGGCAGCACTCTGGGAAATTAATGGGTCTGAAAGAAGGAGAATCAGTTTTCTCCCATTCAAGTTCCAGAATTATTCATTACCAAGGTTATATCCATTATACAGCATCGACATACTCATTATAGGTTACTAGTTACCAAGTGGTCAGTCCTAAACACATATACATATGAGCAACATTTAACAGACCCAGCAGGTTGTATTAGTATATATACATATAGCAATAATAACTAAAGAAGATTGTATGAAGTTAGAGAGAGAGAGAGAGAGTGGGGGCTGATAGGAGGAGTTGGAGGGGATTCCATGGGATGTGAAGGGTGGAAATGTATGAATGACAGGTGCTTTGGCACACTTTTCATTTGCATGGTTGTGGGGTATGTTATGCTTTCATTTGTGATTTCTTACTTCCATTTGTGATTAAGATTTTTACTTCAATTTGTGATTAATACTGACATATTTATGGAATTTCCTGTTCTGTTTATAACATTACTTTGTAGTTTCATCTAATTATGATAAGAAATGATATTTTATATAACTTCAATCCTTCAAATTTTATTAAAACTTGCTTTTTGTCTTTACATGCAGATAAGGCAGTGCTGAGGTAAACATATTCCAATGAGCATCACTTGACAGGCCCAATAACACCAATCCCAGTGAGTCAGAATAGAACAAATTGATTCCACATTTAGAAGGAAGATGGGAATTAAAAGGCTAAGACCACAGATGAGTGAGATTCAGAAGTGAATAAACAATAAAAAGAAAGCAAACAAAACCTAGGAGGTATAGGTGAGGAGATGGCTCAGTATGTAAGAACAGTGCTCTTCCAGAGGAGCAGGGTTTGGCTTGAAGAACCCACAGGGCAGCTCACAAATGCCTGTAGCTCAGATTGCAGGGGATCTGACTCCCTTCTGTTATCTATAGGCACCAAGTCCACATGTGGTACACAGACATACATGCAAGCAAACCATCCTCACTCATGAAATACAAATAAATAGTAAAAAATAAATAAATGTTGAAGAAAATGAAATGAAGCATTGCTTCTCTGTTTCTCCTTCTCTTTCCCCCTCCCTCCTTCATCAGTCCCTTCCCACCCTCTCTCTCTGCATGCACATGTTCTTTCTCTTCCCCCTCCCTTCTGTCCCCCTTCCCATGGCAACTTCCCGGGCCCCTTGCCTCCAATAAATCTTCCCTTATGCATTCTAATAAATAAATAAACAAATAAACAAATAACTTAAATAGATAAATAAATAAATAAATAAAAGAGAAAGATAAATGCATAAATTAAAACTAGACAAAAGCAAGGAACATTGTAGCTAGTTTGTAAAGGATAAAATGTATTATAAAAGAATTCTGTGAATAACTGTGTGCCAAAAAATTGAATATTACAAGAAATACAAATCTTACCATGAATAATTTGTGGCAAACTACAAAATAGAGCAAGAAGACTAAATCTATGAATGAAAGAGAGAGAGGGAGAGACCGAGAGACAGAGAGAGAGAGAGAGAGAGAGAGAGAGAGATGCTCACATACAAGGTTAAATAAATGACCCTCAGCCAGAGTGCTAAGGCCATTCAGTGACGGACAGAGTCTTCTCAGCAGGGTTATGGAAAGTTAGGTATCTCCTTGCTCAACAATGAAGCTGAAACATAAACCATACCCAGGAGATGATTCAGTGAATACAAAACATGTAAGCCTAAGAACAAGACACAAGGAGAAACCTTGCAATATTGGATTTGGCAATTACTTCTCAGACTGGATACCAACACCATAGTGACAAACGTAAAGCAGTATACTCTTTCCATATGAAAAACTGTGACTCAATAGCTCAGTAAACACAATTAAAGGAAATTTTTGAGATAGGAGTTAAATAAGTATAAATCAGATTCTGGCAACATGGTACTATCCACAGTATGAACCAAACTCCTTCAACTCACCAACAAAAGTGAACCTGATTTGAAATACAGAAAGGGCTTGAATACATGTTTTTCCAAGGAAGATAAAAATGCCTAAACTTATTGTTGATGTTAGGTAAACGCCAATACACCCAGATAACACTTCAAACTTGAGACTGGCTATTGTAAAGAGAAGAAATTTTTGATGAGTATGCAAAGGAATTAGAATCCATGTTCAAAGTAGGGAACACAAAATAGAGTGATGATCGTGAAGTATGATGTCTCCTAAAATACAATGACAATCAAGTAGAAAGTCCATTGAGAAGGACTTCAGAAGGTACTTGTTTACCCATTTATACTACCATTGTTTATAGTAGCCAAAGGGTTAGTGTAATTCAGTTGTTCATTGATTATGGTTGTATTAAATATCTGGTAGGTATACCTAATGTAATACTAAATACTCTTAAAAGGGAAAGATGTATGCTAAAACATGAAACAAATATAAAAACATTGTGCTAGTTATAATAAACTAGTAACCAAACAACTGATTGTGTTTTTCTTTTTCTTTCTTTTTTTATTATTCTTTTTTTCCTTTTATTTTTTATTTTTTAATTCATTTATTTATTGCTTCAGGTTATATCTCCATCATAGTGTCCTCTTTCCACCCTTCCCAGTCCCGCCCTCCCACCCTCTACCCCCTAACCCTTCCATCCCACTCATCTGGAGTGAAGTGTCCCTACATAACTGTCGCCACTCCAGTTCAGCAGTCATATGAGGGCCAAGAGCCTCCTCATACACTGGAGGCCTACAAGGCAGTACCACCAGGGAAAACTGTCTCAATGACAGGGAGAGAAAAGAAACAAACAAACAAAAACAAAACAAAACAAAAAAAGTCTATCACCATGTTCCCTTTGGTGCATTGGTTGTAGTATAGATATCCTGTACTATATAGCTAAAATCCAACTATAAGTGAATAGATGCCATGTTCATCCTTCTGAGTCTGGGTTAGCTCACTCAGGATGAGCTTTTCTAGTTCCATCCATTTGGCTGCAAATTGCATAATTTTCTTGTTTCTGATAGCTGAGTAGTATTCCATTGTGTAGATGTACCACAGATTTTTAATCCATTCTTCAGTTGAGGGACATCTGGGTTGTTTCCAGTTTCTAGCTATTACAAATAAGGCTGCTATGAACATAGATGAAGAAACTTCCTTGTGATTCGATGAAGAGTAATTTGGATGTATACCCAGAAGTGGTATGGCTGGGTCCCAAGGCAGAGCTATTCCAAGTTTTCTAAATATAGCCAGACTGACCTCCATAGTGGTTGCACAAGCCTGCACTTCCACCAGCAATGGAGTAGGGTTACCCTTTCTCCACACCCTCACCAGCATGTGCTGTCATTTGAGCTTTTGTTCTCAGCCATTCTGACAGCTGTGAGAGGGAATCTTAGAGTCATCTTGAGTTGCATTTCTCTGATGATTAAGGATGCTGAGCATTTCTTCAAGTGTCTCTCAGCCTTTAGGAATTCCTCCTTTGTGAATTCTCTTTTTAGCTCTTTTCCCCATTTTTTTGATTGGATTATTTGGTTTCTTGGCAGTTAATTTCTTGAGTTCTTTGTAAATTTTGGATATTAGTCTTTGTCAGATGTGGGGTTGGTAAAGATTTTTTCCCAATCTGTAGACTGCCATTTTGTTCTAATGACAGTGACTTCTGCCTTACAGAAGGTTTTCAGTTTCATGAGGTCTCATTTATTGATTGTTGGTCTTAGGTCCTGAGCTGTTGGTGTTCTGTTCAGGAAGTTGTCACCTGTGCCAATGATTTCGAGGGTTTTTCCCACTTTCTCTTCTAGTAGATTTAGTGTGACTGGCCTTATGTTAAGGTCTTTGATCCACTTGGGCTTAAGTATTGTACAACGTGATAAGTATGGGTCTAATTTCATTCTTTTACAAGTGGACATCCAGTTGGACCAGCACTATTTGTTGAAGATGCTGTTCTTTTTCCATTGTGTGGTTTTGGCTTCTTTGTCAAAAATTAGGTGGCCATAGGTGTGTGGGTCCATTTCTGGGTCTTCATTTCGATTCCATTGATCCACCGGTCTGTTTCTATACCAGTACCATGCTGTTTTTATTACTATTTCTCTGTAGTACAGCTTGAAATATGGGATGGTGATACCCCCATATGTTTTTTTTTTTTTTTGTACAGGATTGATTTAGCTATTGTGGGTTTTTTGCTGTTCAAATAAATGGGCTGAGAAAGAAATCAGGGAAACAACTCCCTTCACAATAGTCACAAACAATATAAAATACCTGGGGGTAACTCTAACCAAGCAAGTAAAGGACCTGTACAACAAGAACTTCAAGCCCTTGAAGAAAGAAATTGAAGAGGCTATCAGAAGATGGAAAGATCTCCCATGCTCATGGATAGGTAGGATCAACAAAATAAAAATGGCCATCCTACCAAAAGCAATATACAGATTCAATGCAATCCCTATCAAAATACCAACACAATTCTTTATAGACCTGGAAAAAATCTATTCTCAATTTCATATGGTTGTGTTTTTCTAATCCCCTGAGATGTTGAGGCTAGTAAGACTCATCTGCAGTCCCCTATTACTCTCTATGCCTTAGCAGGACAATGTTCATATTTAGGAGCTAGGTAGAGAGGGTAATACAAAGTTATTGATGAATGAGTATGCAATTTCAATTTTGCAAGAAGATTAATGTTCTGCAGATTGGGTATAAAATAATGTGATTGTATTCAACACATAGAGATAAACTATTGAATTTGGATTAGATGTTAAATTTTGTGTGATGAAACCACAAGGACATCATATCAACTATGCTCATAGCAGCTTTATTAATAATAGCCAGAAACTGGAAACAAACCAGATGTCTTTCAACCAAAGAATGGATAAGAACCTGTGGTACATTTACACAATGGAACATTACTCAACTGTCAGAAACAAGAAAATCATGCAATTTGCAACCAAATGGATGAACTAGAAAAGCTCATCCTAAGTGAGTTAACCCAGACCCAGAAAGATGCACATGGAATGTACTCACTTATAACTGGATATTAGCCATCTAGTACAGGATAACCATCCTACAATCCACAGACCCAAAGGAACAGAAACCTAGCATAACTATCATATGAGAAATTCCACCCAGCAGCAGATCAGAACATATGCTGAAACACACAGTCAAAAATTAGGTGGAGCTCTGGGAGTCATGTATAAGAGAAAGAGGAAGAATAGAGGGACAAGAACAATACATGAAGATAATAAGATCAAACCACCTATACCCCTAGAAGTTTATAGAGACTGAAACACTAACCAAAACAGAGAAAAAGAGCATGTATAGACTAGACCTAGGCCCCCTTAAACATATACAGATGATAGTCAACTGCTCTTCATACAAATCCCTCAACTAATGGAGGGGGAACAGTCTCTATCATCGACTCTGTTATCTGTTAGTGGAGCACCTTACTCTAGCTAGGCTGCCATGTCAGGTCCCAGTGCAAGAGGAAGTTATTATCCCCATGTGATTGACGTACTGAGAGGGGTTGATATGTGTGGGACCTCCCTCAACAGAGGAGAAGGAGGGGAAGAGAGGGAAGAGAATGGGAAGGTAGGACTAGGAGGGGCGGAGGGCTGGGACTGTGATCAAGATATAACTTGAATAAATAAAAATTATGTGGTGTTTCACAGTATTTGTGGAAACATAGTGTTTATTACAACTACTTTGAAGTGTTGAAAGTTTAGTCTGGTTTAACTACATATGCCATAGTTAAAACCATAGCACTAACAGCAATAACATAATAAAATTACATTTTTATTATGTCTGTCTATCTGTCTGTCTGTCTAGTATATGTGTGGCTGTGAGTATGAGTATCAACATGGTATGACAATTATGTGGAGGTCAGAGAACAACTCATAGGAACAGGTTCTTCTTTCTACCATGTGGATCCAGGGATAAGACTCAGGTTGTCAGGCTTGGAATAAAGCATTTTTAACCTGTGAGACTCTTGCTTGCCTCAAATAATATAATTTTAGGGGGAAAGCAAGACAGTTCAGTGATTAAAATCATTGCTGATTTTTCAGAGGACCCAGATTCAATTAACAGGACCCATATGGTGATTCACAACTTCCCATAACAACAGTACCAGGTGATCCAACTTCTTAGTGTAGTCTCGACAAACACCTGCCCTCATGTAATATATAGGCATAGACTCAGTCACCTGTATATGTAAAAATAGACAAATATTTTTAAAAGTTATTGATTTAAATGATGTTCCATAAATTCTGAGTTTTCTTTCACTAAAATAATTGTTTTATTGTTTATGAATGTTTATGATAAGATACTTGGTGCTGTCTCTGGATCACAGAGGAAACAACATTGTTCAGTTTGAATTGTTTCTATTTCTGGTTCAACAAATCTCTCTTATATTCAACAAGAAGGAAATTTGTCTGTAAAGGACGGATCTATGACAAAGGAGCCCCCAGAAGGCCAATGATTGGCTGACCACAATGGCTATAGTGACCTGACAAATTAGCCAGAATAACTCACAGTCAAGGATTAAATTCCAGTCTTCCTAAAGCAAACAGCATGCTCACACATCACTTATGCAGGTCAACTGAAGACTTGGATGTTTTCCTGCACACAGGCTGGCATCTCGGCCTCAACATCATCATCCTTGAAGTTGAAGTTGAGCTGAGCAGACCTGCCATTGAAACATCCAGGAATCAATTCCTGACCTCTCCCTGATACTAAGCATTTTGGAGCAGCCTGACTGGGAGAACAGATATCACAACTGGTAAGACAGTGGCAGAACACATAATGTGACTACTATGCCTTACGCTTGCAGTCTCAGATTGTAGGTTCTTATTGGGTGACCTGAGTCATTAGGAATAGCTATTAATATGATGAAATATTATTGATAATGTTAGTTAGAGAATTTAGAAGTGTGTAGGTGGATTGGTTTACCTTTCCCCTCTGGCAGTGTGCAGAGTACCTTCAAACACTCTGAACACTAATCAGTAGTTAGGCACCAGTTTATCTTCTCCATGGTCAGTGTTGCCATCAGCAGTAGGGTTTCACCATTAGTTTGTAGAGAGCAACCAATAGCTTTCACAATAAATGATTTTGAGTTTCCATGGGGCCCCTTTGGTCAACAACTCAAATAAATGTAGCTCTCTTCTGAAATTGGAGGGAGATCTGGGTGGCAAGAGATATCTAGTTGGGACTTTGTCTCCTCTGTTATATGGTGATTCCAATTTAGATTTTTTCATATATGTATATATGCTAATAAGCATCTACTATATTAAGTGTCCATATAACTCCTCAAATGGACATAGTTTTAGCTGTATCTAACTGTATTCTCTTTCTTACCCTTTCTTCCCTCATCCTCCTTATATTTTATCCCTTCTTCCATCCATTAGTAACTATCTATAGTTTCCCCTTCCTAGAGAGATACTTCCCTCTCTCCTAGTTACTTACTGTATACCTAACATCTGTGCTTATCTGGACTATAGCATGCTTATCAAAGACATAACTGCTAACATAAACATAAGCAAATACATACTGTATCTGCCTTTTTAGATGTGAGTTACCTCATTTGGGATGACTTTCTCACACACTATCCATTTACCTAAAATTTCATGTTTTTTTTTTTAAACAATTGGCTAATATTCCATTGTGTAAAGGTACCACATTTTCTTTATCCATACATCCATTGAGGAAAATCTAGGCTGTTTCCAATTTCTGGCTATTTGAATAGAGCAGGAATCAACAGAGAAAGTGTCTCTGTTGTAGTATGTAGAGTTTTTTGGGCAAGGGTGGTACAGCTGGATCTTGAGGTAGATCTATTTGAGCTTTCCTGAAAAACTACCACACTCCTTTTCATAGGGGCTATAGAATTTGCAGTCCCATCAGGCAATAGATAAGTGTTCACCTTATTCCATAGCCTTGTTGACATATGCTGCCATTTTTTTTCTTGACCATTTGGACTGATGTAAGGTGAAATTTCAAAGTAGTTTTGATTTGCATTCCACTGATAGGTAGGGATGTTGAGCATTTCTTTCAGTGTTCTCAGTCATTTGTGTTTCATATTGTGAAAACTCTATTTGTATCTGAACCCATTTTAAATTGGGTTTTTGCTTCCTTGATTTTCAGAGTTTTGAGTTCTTTGTTTAATTTAGATATTCACTCGCTATCAGATATGTAGTTACTAAAAATATTTTCCTATTCTTTAACTTGGCACCAAAGCCATATTACATAGAATAAGAAAATCAATCCTAAAATTAACATGGAAACACAAAAGATACAAATAGTCAAAGCAATCCTAGAAAGAAGACAAAATCACTGGAGATAATACTTTTCCTGATTCAAACTAAATTATACCAAAATAGTGACAAAGACAGCATGGTACTGTCACTAAACCAGACAAATCAATGGAATATAATAGGGGATTCAGAAATAAACCCATAGATCTACAAACATCACATTTCTGACAGGTGCCAAACACATACACTGGGAATAAATGGTGGTGCCAAAAACTGAGTATTCACCTGTTAGTGTAACTTTATAAAATTGTGTTTGTTTCTCAGTTTATCTGGCTATCATCCAAATAATTGAGACTCCTATTATTTATTAAACAAGCTTCACAACACAAGAACTGAGAAGTTCCTACTTTATTCTTAACCTTCTAAGATAATCTGGTTTCCTCTAAGAGTAAATCCCAGTAAATGCACTTTGTGGCTTTTCTGCTTCAGCTGGCTCTCTCCTGATACCTCTTGAAACTCTCCCTGTGGATGAATTCCCTACTTCTTTCCTAACCTTTCCTCCCCTGGAGGGCAGGAAGTCCAGCCATATTCTCTCCCATGTTCAGTGATTGACTGTAAGCTGCTTTATTGGCATATCAGAGGACAATTGTGGAGTGGTGTTTATACATTGAGATAGAGTCTCAGCACAATGATCAAAACAAATTATGGGGAGTGTAGAAATCAGCATTTGAATTACACAATAACCTTATGCTTACCTCTTCATCCTCTTAGTCTAATAAAAGGCTCTTTCTCTTAAAATAACAAATTATATGTATATGTAATAATAACAATTACAAAATTATTATGTAAGATTTACATTTGTATATTTACCACCTTTGGATAAAGTATTCTATCAATTTCTATCATAATAAACAATTTAACTGTGAGACTGTACTATCTAGTCTCCAACACCATCAGAGACTTAAGAAGGAATAAATGTTATCTAAAGATATAATAGGCAAGCAGCTTCCAAAAACATAGAATGGGCAGAGATGTTTAGCTGCCTGGACAGTCCATCAATGCTTTTCTATAACATTGGACCATCATCTTTACTCCTCTGGCTCGTAGTATTTGACAGACCTTTCTGTGAAGCAGGAATTATAAAAGACTTGCCTACCCTGTCCTTCCAAAGCTTGGCAGTCAACTTTCCTGCATCTTGTTTGTTCAGTTTGGACAGCATTCTGTCTGTAATTAATGCAAGGGAATTTTCTTGCTCAGTGGCTAGCTTGCCACATATGAAGTCTTTGATGCTCTCTGAAGTAGAATTGGTATGCTTTCAGAAGAGTACCTGTCTCATTGTCAAGAAAGTTTTAAGTTAATAAAGTATCTTTAAATGCCATATTCTGTAAACCTCTAAGGGTTTTGAAGATCATCTATCTGCCTTATCTGAATTGTTAATTTCTAGCTATTTCTTAATCTGTCAATCTAGGAAACATTATTGTAATTAACTAAGCTAGCATCTAACATTACCATAGGTTGACGGTCTTACCGCTAATATGCATTTATTAATTATCCTAAATAGGTAATAGCAGCTTTCAAAAGAACCAGAATTTAACAATGCATTTTTGAGAATTGCATAGTTTCAATACTGTAGTGTGTTGTAACAAAATATAAATTTAACTCTGTATCAATACACATAGATTTATACCAATTCAAATTTTTGGTTTATTAATACTTTTGGTCTTACGGTAGATTCAATAATCTACCCTTTTATTATCATTCCTATATCTAACATCTTTAAAACAATCCTAAACATCTATTACTCATAGAATGACCAAAAACCATCCACCCTTTCTTGGCAATGGGGTATAGTTTTCTTAAATTGCTTCCTGCAGATTAGGGGTGTGGTTTTTCTTTTGGGGGTACCAAGAAAATTGGGATATTGTCCAGTCTTAAGAAAGCAAGCTGTAACTTTTGCTGTCCAGTCTCTGAATGCTGAGAAAATTCAGACCTTAACTCAAGTCCTGATTGGAACAGTCTGTGATCCTGGACGATCTAACTAGCCATCCTGAAGTTGTCTCAGATGTAGATTTTTGAGGAAACTGTTATTGAAGTCACCTGTGTGCAGCAGTGCTCCCCACCATGATGATAATAAATTAAACCGCTGAAACTGTAATCAAGCTCCTGTTAGTGTTACTTTATATAATTGTATTTATTTTGCAGTTTCTCTCTTAAACTGGCTAGCACCTAAATAATTGAGACTGGGTTATATTATTTGTTTAACAAGGTATACAGTACAATACTGAGAAGTTTTAATCCAATATTAACCCTCTATGCTAGTCTGACTCTGTCTTTGCCAAAATCTCCAAGATACTTGCAGTTAGGACCTTCTCTGCTCCAGTGGCTCCTTCCTCATCTTTCCTGGACCTCTCCTTTGGCTGAATTCCCCTACTTCTCCTCCTCTAATTCCTCTTCCCAAGAAGTCGGGAAGTCTAGCCCTATTCTCTTCTGCTCAGTGATTGACTGTAAACTACTTTATTGGCATATCAGGAGACAATTGGGGAGCAGTGTTTACTCAACATTGAGTAAGGAGATTCTCAAAGAAAGTACTGCAACTAGATGGCAAGTGGTATACAGAAATTAGCATTTGAACTACATAATAACCTTATGCCCACAAGCCATGAAAACATTACATGTTTTCTTTTATAAGTGTTACCATGATCATAGGGTCTCCTTACAGTAATAGAACACTAACTAAGACAGAACTTGGTACCAGAAGTTAGGTATTGCTGTCACTGGCCTGACCATGCTGCCTGTTGGTATGATGTAGAGTTTAGATTAGGAAAGGGGTTAAATACTTCAAGCAGTAATTAATGGGCCATGCCAGCAGGATTATAGAAGATATTGGTGCTAGAGCAATGCAGAATATGACAGCTTGACTCAAGAGGTTTCAGAGGAGTAGAATATTAGTAAGTGGCTTAGACACCATTTTTTGAAATGTTTTGGTGAAAAAAAAATTGGCTGTTGACTGCCCTTGTTCTAAAAATATGCTTGGTATTCTTCTAGCCAATAACTCAATTGTACATAACCCAGTCCTGGTACTGGAAAGCTTTGTTTGGTGACAAGGTGGTCAGTTGGGATCCATCTTCCTCATTATTTGGAGACTTCATTAGGATTGGTGTCTATATTTTAGGGAGTTTCTACTGCACTGGGTTTCCCTACTGCCACTCAATTCTAGTTCTCTCTCTCTCTCTCTCTCTCTCTCTCTCTCTCTCTGAATTCCATCTCTCAACCTGATGTGCCCTCCCCCTCCCACCTAATTTTCCTGTTCCTGCCCCCTTGGTCCTAGTCTGCCCAAAAAATCTATTCTGGTCCGCTAGAAGAGTAGTATGATCTCTTAACCACTAGGACTCTTTCTAGCCAGTAAGTATGTTCCTTCTTCTCTAGATATCTTTAGGATTTTTATCATAATTAGATATGTAATTTTGTCAAAACCACTTTCTGCATCTAAAAAATTAATCGCGTGATTTTTGTTCCTAAGTCCATTTATGCATGCATTGAACCAACTCTGCATTCCTCCAAAAAGCCTACCTGGCAGTGAGAGGTGACGCTTTTGGTGTGTTGCTAAGTTCAACTAAGAAGCACTTTGTTGAGAATTTTGCATTTATATTCATCAGAAAATAAAAACACATTATGGTATTGGCAGAAAAACTGTCATATAGGTCAGTGGAATGGAAGACTCAAATATAAATCCACACATACACCTGATTTTTGGCAGATGCCAAAAATACCAGTAGAGGAAAAGCAATATTTTTAACAAATGATGCTAGGAAAACTAAATATCTATGTACACATAATGAAATCCTTATCTTGAATCTTTCACAAAACTTCAAATGACTCTAATACATTAACACAAGACCTAAAAATTTAAAACTACTAGAAGATAAATACAGGGGAAATATTTCAAGCATAGACACAGGTAAGTGCTTTTTGAATAGGACTCTGATTGAGAATTAGGTCAATTATCAGCTAATGGGAGCTAATGAAATTCAAAAGCTTTGTATAATGAAGGAAACAGTTAAACAAGTCAAGAGACTACCTACAGAATAAGAGGAGATCCTTATTAGATACATATATAAAGGAGAATTACTATCTAGAATGCACAAAAAATATCTCAAAAGACAAACACCAGAAAAATATACAACTCAATCAAAATTTGGGCTAGGAAGCTAATAAAATTTTCAAAGAAGAAATGCAATATATATATACATACATACATCCCAAGATATATATCCCAATATATCCTGATGCTTAGCTATCAGGAAAATAGTTAAAACTACTCCAAGATTCAGTCCCTGAATGAATGGCTATCATAAAGAAAGTAAGTGAGAGCAAATTCTGTGAAGAAAAAGGAATCCTTATTCACTACTGGTTGGAGTATGAATTGGTGAGATCACAATTAAAATCAGTGTAGAGATTTTTCAAAAAGCTAAAAAGTAGAACGACCTTATGACACAGTTTTTAACTCTAGGCATATAATCATATGACTCTTGTCCTGCCACCCATATTTACTGCTACTGTTTTCACAATATCAAGGAAATCAAATAAGTCTAGGTACCCACTAGCATATGAAGAGATAATAAAAATGTTGTGTGTATATACAGAGGAATTTTATTCAGTCATATGAAGATGAAATAATCTAATTTTCCAGAAAATGGATGGAACTGAAAAATATTATAGAGATGTAGCCCAAGCTCAGAAAGACAAATCCTACATGTTTTCTATCAAATGTAGATCTTAGCTTTTTATTTTCTCTATCTATATATCTGCAGGGAAGTTAGGAAGGGTAGATGCCAGTAAAGTAGGCAGGGGTCTATGACAAAAAGGAAAAGGAGGTTTTAAGGGACAGTGGTAGGGAGGGTACTATAACGCATCTGGTATAAAAGCAAATGGGTAAAACTGACAATAAGAACATTTAGATGAAGATGGGATTCAGGGAGAGATAAGAGGGGAGGGGGGGGGTCAAGTCAAATGTGGTGGTTCAAATAAAAATGGCCCACAGGCTCAAATTTTTGAATACTTAATCACTAGGAAGTGGCACTATTTGAAAGGATTAGAGTGATTAAGAGGTGTGGCGAAGTTGGAGGAAGTATGTCACTGGGGGTGGACGTTGAGGTTTCAAAAGGCCACACCAAATCCAGAGTCCCTCTCTCTCTGCCTACAGATCATGCTCCAGTATATCCCTTCGTGCTGCTGTTCCCATGATGACAATCAAAACTGTCAGCAAACCCCCAATTAAATGCTTTCTTTTATGAAAGCTTGCAATTGCGTCTTTTCACAGCAATAGAACAGTAACCAAGACACCAATCCTAATAGGTATGAATATCTGTAATGAAACCTGATATTTTGAATGGTTAAAAAATTATCACTAAGAAGTTTTCATTTCATAACTAGAACAAAGAGTAGAACCTCACTGTGACAGTAATGTCTATAATAAAAAACAAACATTAGAACCCTAAAGTGAAAATTTTCTAAATCTGCAATTGTAACTCAGGTTATTCAGGGTGCAGCACAGTTTGAAAAATGTAAATTCAAGAGTGTACAAATTGTCTTAAACAATTTGTGGGTTAAATATATAGTTTCTGATCAAACACCTTATAGGAGACCTGTGTATGTTGTAGCTCTGAAGGGAAAAGTATCCTGGCAGTCGGGAGCCAAGGAATATCACAAACTCACACTGTACATTATTGGGAAGGAAATACCCAGGAGGGTTGCTGCCACTGCCAGGATGAGAAACAGCAGAGACCTGAGCAGACACAGGCATTGTATTTTTCAGACACTGTGGTGGCAGGGTTGAGGCTTTTCAGGGTGAAGATTTCCAAGGTAAGGATTGGTGAGATTTCAAGATCTGAGTTTGGGGAAGCTTTCTGTGGCAAGATCAGATATTGGTGGATTTTCTTGTTCGGATATTAGTGGGAATTTTTTTTTGGGGGGGGGCATGTAGGGAAGGGCCCTGGCCATTCTTTCCAGTACAGGCTGGGAATGACTGTTAGAACTGTTAGAAAACAACCTTTAGGGAAGTATGGGGGCTGGGAGCTGGCCTCTGGGTCTGTCAGCTTTCCTGCATTGAGGGCTTACAAAGTTAACAAAGTATACAAAGTTTACAAAGGGAGTCCATTGCAGGGAAAGCTTTCCCTGCCTGCTTGAATTGGCATGACTGTCCAACAAATAAATCCTCCTTCATATTTGAAGAAATTGGACATGTTATAAAAGTTAGAGTATTGTTCTTCCATTGGAAGCAGCCCTGGGTTCGCCAGCACGGACTAAAACAGAATAGTTGCACACAAGCCTTCAATGCCAGCACTCCAGAAGTGGAAGCAGGAGACTCAGGAGTTCTAGAGCACTCTCCGCCTCAGCCAGCTCCTGGCCAACTGGAGCTACAAGGGACCCTGTTTCAAAACAAAATTTAGACCTTCAGTCACGTTTTGTTCTTTTCATTTTGAAAAGACTTTAAGGTACATGTGTGGAGAGAAATAAAACCTAATGATCATCAGCTACATTGTAGAGAAATTGTTAGTAATTTATGATCAATTATTAACAAGATAAGTTGTTACTGTGTTAGTAAAATATGATCAGTAGATGAGTCTAAAATTACCTACTCTATTTACTCACCTTTTCCAACTTATTATGTTAAAAATATATTACTCTGCCTTACAAAGTTAAAGGATTGTTCTATGATCACATCTCAAAACTGCCCCACTTGGCTGACTTTGCAGTATCTCAGACCCTGCTCCAGCTCAGGGATGGAAAGGTTTGTCAGCAGAGACCTCTAGCCTGACCCCGCCTCCAAACCGACCCAGTCTTCTATTTATGCGTGTTTCCCGGACAACCGACTTCAGCTGCTGTCTCGCGGGAACCGCAGTTTCCGGGCGTGACGTCACTACCAAGGCTACAGTTGCTTTCTCAGGTGCTAGCTACCCAGAGGACTGCCACCTGGGAACTCGGGTCCGCAAGCGTTCCTAGGTCTTTAGATCCGGAGCTCACTCCCCAGAGTCTGTTGTATCGCTTGGCTGTCATGGCTGGCGGGACCCGCGCAAGGAGCAGGGCAAACAAGGCGAGGCCGGTGAGTACCGCTTGCCCTGAAGGACCTCAGCTGCTGTGCAGCTGGAGTGAGCAGGCGAGGCTCTAGGGTCTTCATTGGTCAAGAGAACCTCCTGTGGAAAAGTATGTATCCTAATCCATTCCGAAGTCCGAAGGCAAAAAAAAAAAAACAAAAACAAAAAACAAAAAACAAAAAAACTAACAACCCATTTTGTATGTTTACTATAAAGAAACGATAATGTGATAATGTTCTTTATAAATGATAAATACATATCTATCTGTCTGTCTGCCTATCTATCTACAACCTGTTCAGGCCATATAATGTTACTTCTATCTATGTTTTTGAGACGAAGTTTTAGGCACCCCAGGCTCGTCTTGAACTTTCTGCATACCTAAAGATGACCTCAAACTGTGGATCCTCCTGTCTCCATGTCTCTGTGCTTCAATGGCAGGCATACACCACCGTGTCTGACTGGTTTCCAAACAAAACTTTTCACAAGTCTGTTCATAGCAGCAGCATTTCCAATGACCCAAAGTGATACAATCAATGTCCATCAACCGGTGAAATTAATTCAGAAGTTGTAATATATAAGAATGAATGATGCATTGATTGGTACATGCTACAAGACTTGAATTCAGAACCATAATGCTAAGAAGATTAGGTACACACAAAACCCAAGATATCAGTTTCAATGTATATGAACTACCTACTATAGCTTATTCCACTGAAGTAGAATGGAGAAAGTTATTGGAAGAGCTTAGAAGAGGGGTGAAAGGTGATTGTCCATTGGTGAATGTTGTGAATAAATTAAAATGTATAGTCAATAAAACTCTTTCATTGATTTGGTTGCGATGGAGACTCCCATGAATGTAAGCAAGCCAAGGACATTGATTGAAAGCACATATTTTCAGTATAGATATTTACTGTTCTGCATTTTCCTTTATGTACTTCTTGAGAGGTATTCTATCACTTTTTAAAATGGTTTATTTTTAAAAAGTTTTGGAGACACAGGAAAAAACTAAGAAGAAAGTGGAAATTTTTCATGTATTTCCTCACCTCCATCCTCTTTCTCCTTTATTGTTAGCATCTTATATTCCTGTGGTCTACTTGATACAATGATGAGGCAGTGATGATGTGTTTACTCCTGGCTTAGCATTACATGTGCTACGGTTTTTTGACCAACCTATAAATTTATTTACCTTTATAAATAGAATATGTGTATTTACTGCCACAAAATCATACAGAATAATTGTTTCATTGCCCTAAAAACCTATGCCATACTTACTCATTCTTCCCTTTCCCAGAGCTAAGGCCTCCATAGTTTTCCCTTTATAAGCATGCCATGTAGATGGAATTATGCAGTACACAGACTTTCACATAGCTAACAATATCTATTTGATTTCTTCCATGACTTTTCATACTTTAATGTCTCATTTAAAAAATTCTATCATATGACTATATCATATTTCTTTAGTCATTTGCCTATTGGAAAACATCCTGTTTGTTTCTGAGTTTTTGCAATTGCAGGTAAAGTTGTTATAAAGGTATGTATTCAAGTTTTTGTGTGGTATTGTATGACATTGTTCCTGGGAAAGTATGAACAAATGTCTACTTGCCCCAGATAGGGAGCTGATAACAGATCAAAGAACAAATATCACAAAAGTCCAACTTGGAGGAGCAGTGAATTTCATTGGGGTTACAGGAATAAGGGTGAGGGATTGCTTACAAGAGGAAGATGATTCAAGGACAGAAGCATCAACAAAACCCCACCACAACATAGGTGACAGCCTAGGAAAACAGGAAAGCTGAAGCACACTGCACAGGCTGCAGGCTGCTCAACAGGTTTCACAAAATTCACCTGTGAACCTCTTTCAGGCAGCTGTACTGCTCTCTGTTACTTTCAGGCAACTAGGCTGGTCTCTGATACTTCCAGGCAGCTTTGCTGATCAGAATCTTTTCTAGGCAGTTCCATTTTGTCTGAGAGTGACTTTTAGCAGTCTGTACTGCTTGTATATGCTTAGGGAAGGAGGCACCTAGTGAATCTGATCAGGTTCAGCAACTATTTTGAGTTGTTTACTTTGTAAGTTTATGAAAGTCACTGAAGGATAAAATGTTTCACCTCCCCTTAGAACACCCTGTTGTTTAACCTCCTTGTAAACATTCTGTCTTAAAATATCCTATTATTTTAACCTTCCTTTCCACATCCTGTGTCTTAAGGAATTTCCATCCAAGACTGAGGCTTTTAATCTCAGAGGAAACTGCTACACAGCATGTGGACAGAAGTTTTCAATATGTTTACATAAACACTCAGAAGAATGACTTCCATTTGGTATATTTTGTTTGGAAAAAAAAGAAAGAAAGAAAAAACAAGACAAAAAAAAAGAATTCATCTCAAACTTTTATTTTAAATTGACTAAATTTTCTATGCTCATTGATAGTATTTCTCCATGTTTTCACTATCATTTATGTTAACCTTTTGATTTTGACCATTCTAATAGCTGTGAAGTGGTATAAAATTCTTGTTTTATTAACTGCCCAAGTGCAATGATATAAATGGTTGTGTTCCCTCACAATTCATATCTGGAAAGCTAGTATCCAATAAGATGTTATTAGAAAGTAAAGGCCACAGAATTTGATTAGTTTGTGAGCTCTCTGCCCTCATGAAAGACTTGTTCTTCCACCCACCTCCATGGTGAGTACATAACACAATTCCATTTTAGAGTTAAATAGCAGCCCTCATCAGATAAACTTTTTACCACATTGAACTTCTTAGTTTCTGGAATTATGAAGAATTGTAGTCTTTGCAAATTATCCAGTCTAAATCAGGACTGATTCAAAATATTCAGACTATAGCATCATCTGCATATCTTCTTTAATGAGACTTGTATTCAGTTCTTTCCAATTTTGCATTAAATGTATATTTATGGTCATTCAGGTATCCCTATCCACGTACTTCTTCCTACAATGATTTGTCATGAATTTCCCAAGTCCATTTCTTTCAAGTACCTGACAGTGAATCAGAATAATTAGATATAGTCCATGAATCCTTATATAATTACATATCTGTGCATTTCTACATCTAATCAAAGTGCACAGCCAGGTGAATTATTTAAAGTTCAGTCGATTCACAGTTGTCTCTCAGGAGTAGCTCTCATATCTTAAGTGGTGCCTGCAGATTCAGTCTCTCTTCCTCACTCCCTAAGATTTCAGGAAGCATTTCTATTTGTCACTGAAACTTCAAGCACTATTGGGTTTTTGTTGTTGTTTTTTTTGATTTGTTTTGTTTATCTTTTGGGTACTATGGCTCCACCAGTAGTAAGAAAGTTGCACAGCTGCATGTGTTGAAGTTTGCTATGGTACACACATTTGTGACCCATCCCTCAAATTAATATATTTAAATCCATTGTTACAATTTTTGGAGTGAAAGTTGGGAAAGGTGATTAGGTAATGAGTGCAAAACACTCATAACTAGGACCTGTGCTCCTATAAATGATATTTTAGAGCCATAGCTAGTCCTTCTCTTCTGCTAGTTGAGGCTATAAGGAGAAAGCAAAACAGCAGTAACATCAATAAAAACCTGAAGGCTGTTTACCAGGAACTGGGCCTAACTAGATATCAAGTAAGACTTGTTCTTGGAGTTTCCAGTTTCTAGCACTGTAAAGATGAATTTCTATTGTTATATCAACCTGAATGTACTAACTCGAAGACCAATTCTAAGCACCACTCAAAGCTAGCACCTATTTTAGTCCCTCATTAAATGGCCAGCCAGAGTAATGTTCAAAATGAGCAATATGTTGTCTATAAAATATAAATAGGTATAATAAGAGTTGTAGTAGCTCTTTCTTGGTTGTATGGAGGACCATATTAAATGATTTATTCATTGGAGCACGAGAAATGTAGAAATTTCATGGAATTAGAAAGCTTCAGATATACTTACTTGGATATATTTCCACTGTATGATATTAAAGTGGCTCACCAATACATCTAGAGTGGCCATTATTTCTTGCCCACTAGGCCCAGTCAGGATAATGCCATCAATATAATGGACCATTGTGATATCTTGTGGAAGGGTAAGGGTTTTATCATCTCTCCAACTTTGCCTGGTGAGAGGGTTCACATGGCTCAGCAGATAAAGGTAGCTGTCGGTCACCAAGCATTAGAACCCTAGTTCAACCTCTGGGATCGACATACCAGAAGGAGAGAACTGACTCACATAAGTTCCCCTCTGACTTCCATATATGCACTGTTAAGGCATACACATATCCCTACATCACACAGATGATGGATAGATGATAGACAGACGACAGACAGACAGAATATAGATGGTTGTAATAAAATCTTTTAAAGTTGTAACTGAGGATTGAAGAACAGTGAAAGTATCTTGCCATCCTTGTTATCTGAAAGCAAATTTCTTCTGGTGAACATAATGTATAGAAATGCAGAAAAGACATTTTTCAGAAATGCTTTTCCATTTACAGAAAAAGGCTTCTGGAAATGCTTAGAAGTTCAAGGTAATAGGTTTGTTAAATTTGCTTTGCACACTGTCACAAAATGCTTGAGGTGTACTAACTTTGCAAAAAAAAAAAAAAAGCCAAAGTTTATTTATTTGGTCTCCAAGTTTGGAGAGTCAAGGACAGTGTGCCAGAATTGCCTTAACTCTGGTGTAGACTTTGTGGGTGATTGCAATATAGTAATAGAAGTATGTTTTGAAGGAATAGATAACATAATTAGACAAAAAATAGAGAGAGCAAATGAGTAGTTCTATCACTTTTTACATCTATAAAACTCTCTATATCTCTCTAAGATCGACTAAACATTGTGGATATTTAAGAATTCCTACTATATGCTGTTTACCAGCTGAAGAATCAGAATATTCACTAGTATGATACTCTGAGTCCAAAAGACTGACAATCAGGGCATTCTTGTTTGAGCACAAGAGAACTATAGCTGAACTGGGGAAGATAAATTGTCTTTCTTAGATCTTTTTTGTCCTATTTGGACCATAAGTGGATTAGGTAATGTTATTCTCCTAAGTGAGAATGGTATTCTTTGTTCATTCTATAAGTAAATATTCATCTCTTCCTGAAATAACATTCCAGATACTCCCAGTTTTACCATCTCTCTGGAAATCCGTTTACCCAACCAAGCTGTCACCTAAAAGTTACCAAAAGGGTTATACCAATGTTTCTAATGCAATCATTGGTTTGCCTTATTATCTTTATAGTTGTGAATGTGTTTATATAATCCAAATATGTTATTACTTTCACATATAAAACGTTATATGTGGTTAATCCTCCAGTGGTGGTGAACTGAGTGGGAAATGAATAAGTCTTCAAGAATTATTAATGACTTTGAGAAATTCATAGATCTGAAACTAGGCATCAGGTACATGATTAAAGGGAAAGATGGGTGACTGGGAAAGGTGCAGAAGGATAAAAGTTAAATAGTAGACATTGACAGATCGGAAATACTCATCTGTACATTTATAATAGAAATAATGAACAGTAATATTCAGGGCAAAGCAAAATGATAAACAATGCATTTTTTTATCAGAGGAAAGTAGAGTCTTGCCACAGTACACAGGCACACAATCTGACATTCTGAAAATGTAACTTAATGTAGAAAATTTTCAATCTGAGCAGCAAGAAGACACCAGAGAAAGCACACCCTACCCTTTTATACTTCAAAGCTTATTCACCACTGTTCTTAATTACATTAAGAGAAGTATCTTTGTTAAACCTTTCCACTGAGGGTAGAAGAAGCATTTGCTTTTTTTGTGTCTCCAAGCACCAAAGATGTCTTCTCTCTACTGTCTGAGTGTTCATGCTGAATATCAGTGTAAGCCCCAGAAACAGTCTGTGACTTGGACACAGACTCAGGGGCACAGATACACGTGGTGAGAGGTACTGGCTTCACTACATAATAAAACAAGTGGCATAGGCATTTGATATTTTCAGCTTAGCCAGAGTTTCGCCCATCTCAGACCAGCTGTGCATGAATGCAAGCAGATGACTAACACAGAGACTGGAATGGCCAGGTCATACTGGATAATTTACAACCCATATCTAACCCCAGATTATCTTCTTGTTTGCTTGTTTTCCACACTCCAAGATGTGTGCAGACATCTGGTGGAAACAGTTATTACTTGGAGATTCCTTTATACTCATGTACACACTGGGAAAGTGCCTCTGATGCTAGAGGATGGTTAGCTGCTGGGGCTTGGGTTCAGCTCTTGGGAGCAGAATGAGTGCATCTTCAGACTTACTGTATTGATGGCCCTGTATATGAAGAACATTAGCAGGAATTAAGCCCACCAGCAGTCATGATAGTGTGTGTACTTCTATGGGAAAGGTGGGACAGAGATCAACCTGCAAATAGATCTTTCTAAACTAGTGTGTTTAGCATTCACACATATGACGTAAACAGGCCTGAAAAAAAGGCATCTCTACTTTTTTTTTTCAGGAAGAAATATCACTGATCTTTTTTTTTATTGTTATGTCTTGCTTTGAAATTATACTGTTTTTTCCTCTTCGCTATCATGTCTCATACTTTCATCCCATTGAGTTTGCTTCTCTTTTATTCTGTTCTGAACCCCTTTATATTATTTATCTATCTTATATTTCCTAGTTAAAAAATTAGTTCATTTTATAATTCCCCTACCTTCTATACTTTAGACTTTTTATTGGATTAATAACTGTTGATTCCATTTTGTGTATTTTGTTTATTACATTGAAATATCTGATTTAAAATATTTTAATATTTTCATCATATGCTTTTTCTCCACTGAGTGGTAGTGAGGACTGAAACTTCAAGAGAAAAATTTGCTGCTGAGAAGACCCCCTTATAAAGTGAAGGAGGAGTTATCCATCTCAACACATGTATAAATAATATGGAAACCCCAAAAAATGAAAAAGCAAAGCATTTTGGCTCTTATAAAATTTTTATAATTCCTCAATAACTGGATGAAAAGGTATTAATATGTTTGAATTATTGGCCAAAGAATCTAAAAGTTCAATTTGAAAACGATCAATGTTCTAAATGGGATTCAGACAAAAAATTGGATACAGCAAAAGATATCAAACAGAGTTTGCATGAAAAATTCATCAAAGATAGAGATTGTGAAGAATAAGAAAAAGGCTACTCTAACAGACATCTTGGAACTGAAAAAAAGGTGAAGAAATTATTCATCATTAGTACTGAATCAGAAAAACAATATTAACTAGAGAAAAGGACAGTGAACCATTTCATTCTGATAACAATAAAGAAAGAAAAATCATGACCACAGAACTTTTAAGAACTCTGGAACACATAAGAATCCTTGGTATGGAACAAAAAGCTAAAATAAAAACTGAAGATATAGAGTAAATCTGTTCAATGACCCTGAAGAAGAAAATTCCCCAAGGGAGCTATATGAATACCTTAGCACATAAAGCAATTATAACATCAAATAGATGTGACTAGAAAATAACTGTCCACATCAGTCTGTAGTAAAAATATCATAAGTACAAAGATAAGAAAGAATAGTAAAAGTTATAAGACAAAGATGTTTAGTTACCAACAAAGGAGAACTTATTAGACCTCTCAGCAGAAACCCCAAAAGTCATGGAATGAAGTATTTTCTTATATTTGCTATATCCAGCAAAATCAACTTTAAAAACTAAATGTGGTACAAAGCCTTTCTATGATGTAACCACTAACTAAAAACATGACAAGTAAACCAACACTACAGAAGATACTTAAAAGAATTCTACAAACAGATTGTGGCAGGGAAGCTAGGCTTAAAAGAACACAAGAAAAATTACTTTTATGAAATTAATATAACTAATAAGAATTAGAAAAGAATCAAACATATTCAACTCAACAAACTAGCCAAGCTCTTAGGTGAATAAGGAGGAAAGAATGGAACAGAGAGTACTTCAATCAACAAGCAAAAAGGACAAAAAAAGTAAAATTAATAAAAACACGAATTAACACATAATTCATAATAATATTGCTAAGTGTAAATCATCTTCGTTCTCTAACTTAAAGATACAGACTGGCTACCTAGATTAAAATAAAAGATTATCTACAAGAAACCACATGTCACTGGTAAAGACACAGAGACTAAAAAAAAAAAACAAAAAACAAACAAAAAAAAACCTTGAGAAATGCATACTAAGCAAGCATTTGGACAAATTCTGGAGTAGATATACCTCTATAATGGTTAATCTTTGTCAACTATCCTGGATTTAGAATTACCAAGGAGATATATTTTAGGTGTGTCTGTGAGAACAATAGTAGAATATATTAACTGAGGAGGAAATACCCACCCTGAATGTAAGTGGCACTATCCCATGGTCTGGTAGCTTAGACTGAGTAAGAGGGAAAGAAGAAAACCAGATGCGCACCAGCATTATTCTATCTCTGTTTCTTTGTCTACTCAAATATGAAGAAGTAGCCACATACTCAGCTGCTGCAAACAAGACTTATTATCCCTGCTGCCTTGTCTTCCCTATCATAATAGACTTTAGCCTCAAATAAACTCTTCCATCTCTAAGTTCCTTCTCAATAGTCTTTTGTCTCAGCAATGAGAAAACTAACATAGCATATATCATAAAGTATACATACTTAAAACAAATTAAACAGATGAGACAATGCTACTATATACTAATACAGGAAACAGTCTCCCCAAAAGATATAACAATTGTAAACATATGTTCATTAAATATTGATGTACTCGTTTTTAAAACCAAACACTACTGGGCATAAATGGATAGGATGGTCTCTATACAATGGCAGTAGGAAATTTCAATAGCCCATTCTCATCAATAGACTATCAAGTAACTATAAACTTACTTGACACTTTAAAATTTAACAACAGCATAATCATAGAAACCACACCCACCTACAGAATATTGCATCCACTACCTGTGTACTCCAGTTTGCAATCAGTTAAACCTGTGGCTGCCATATCATATAGCACAAACTTGAAACCATGCCCCTGGAGGTAAAGAAGGACATTTTCCACTTACAGAACACTTTCTTACTGAAATCTAACAAACTTTCTTTTCTTTTCCTTTTTAAAAAATGTTTCTTCTCATATATTGCATGCCAACTACAGTTTCCCTTCCCTCCCCTCCACTTATTCTCTCCCCTCTCCCCCAGAAACACCCCTTCTTGGTCTCCCCTCAGAACAAAGAAGGCCTACAAGGGACATCATCCAAACTCCACATAAAAAGTTACAATGAGAGCAGGCACATACCCTCACAGCAAGACTGTATGAGGCAACCCAGTAGGAGGAACAAGGGTCCCCAAAGCAGGCACAAGTGTCAAGACAGCCCCAGCTCTCACTGTTAGGAATCCTACAAAAACGCGAAGCTACAAAACCATAACATACATGCAGAGGGTATAGGTCAGACTTATACGGGCTCCCTGATCTCTCTGCAACCCCCCCACCCCAAGTCCTGGTCAGTTGATTCTGTGGGTCTTGTTCTTGTGATGTTCTTGACTCCTCTAACTCCTCCAATCCTTACTCCAGTTCCTATTCAGGATTCCTTAAACTCCACCTAATGTTGTCTGTGGAACTCTGCATCTGCTTCCATCAGTTTCTGGATGTACTCTCTCTGTTCTCTCTGATGATGATTATGCTAGGCTCTGTTACCAGAATGCTCTGCATGCAGGACAAAGTGTAGGTTGAAGGTTTTGTGGCCTGATACTGTGTCCCATTCCACCACTTGAGGCCTAGCTTGGTTACAGAACATGGTCAGTTCAGGCACCATATCCCATATTACTTAAAGTCTTTGTTACATTCTGTCTCAGATCTGTGGAGGTTCCATTGCACTAGGTTTCTCCTTGCCCTCTACCCCCTACTCCCCGCCAATGCCAGCCATCTTTCCCAGTATTCTCTCCCTCCATCCTCCCTGAAACTGGCCCCTCCTGTTCCCACCACACATGCCTCCAGTCCACCCTTGAAATCTATTCTATTTCATCTTCCCAGGGAGATCCTGGCATTGCCCCTCAAGTCCTCCTTGTTATAAGCTGCTCTAGGTCTGTGGATTGTAGCATGGTTATCACTTTCTTTCTTTTCATTTTCTCCTTTTTTGTGATTACTCTTTTCATTATTTATTTGTTCATTTTACATCACAATCATAACCCTACTCCCTCCTCTCCTCCCAACCCAAGCCTCCCACACACTTTCCCCATTCCCTACTTCCCACCCCCACCCCAGGTAACAACCCACCCTGTTACATCAAGTTGCATCAGGACTAAGTGGTTCCTCTCCCATTGAGGCCATAGAAAGCATCCTTGCTAGAGGAAAGGAATCCAAAGGCAGGAAACTGAGTCCAAGCTAGAGACAGTCACAGTTTCAGTTGTTCGGAGACCTACTTGAAAACCAAGCAGCATATTAGTTTCATATGTGTAAGTCCATGTGCTTAGGTCCAGTCCATGCATGCTCTTTAGTTGATAGTTCAGTCTCTGTGAGCATCCATGGGCCCATGTTACTTGACTCTCTAGGTCTTCTTGTGGTGGTTTTGACCTCTCTACCTCCCTCAATTATTCCTGTAACTCTTCCACAAAACTCCCTGAGTTCTGCCATGTTTGACTCAGGTCTCTGGATCTGCTTCCATTGTCTTCTGGATGAAGCCTCTCAGATGACAGTTATGCTAGGCTCCTGTCCTGCAAGTCAGAGTATCCTTAATAGTGTCAGGAGTTGGCTTTTTCCCATGAGGTGAGTCTCATGTTGGGCCACTCATTGGTTGGCCATTACTTAAATCTCTTCTCCCTCTTTATCCCTGCACATCTTGTAGGCAGGACAAATTTTGGGTTGAGGGTTGTGTGGGTATGTTGTCCCATCTCTCCACTGAAAGTCCTGCCTGGGTACAGGAGGTGACCACTTCAGTCTTCATATCCCCTGCTGCTAAACATCTCAGCTAGGGTCACCCCTGTATTCTCCTATGTCTCCTGCTATCCCAGCGATGCCTCCCCACTGATTTCCCTTCTCTCTCCCAGATCTCTCACCCCACCTACCCCCACTTTCCCCACACCTGATTCACTGCCCACCCTGTTCCCCTCTCCCACCCAATTCCTATTCTCCTTCTACTTCTGATGTCTATTTTAAATCATCTTCTTAGTGAGATTCAAGCATCCTCCCTTGAGTCCTCCTTGTTACTGAGCTTCTTTGAGTCTGTGAATTGTAGCATGGCTATCATGTACTATATGGCTAATATGTGCCATTTGTGTCTTTCTCAGTCTGGGTTACCTCACTCAGGATGGTCTTTCCTAGATCCATCCATTTGCCTGCAAATTACATGATGACTTTGTTTCTAATAGCTGAGTAGTATTCTTTTGTGTAAATGTACGACATCTCTTTTATCCATTCCTTGGTTAAGGGACATCTGGGTTGTTTCCAGTTCTGGCTATTACAAATGAACCTACTATAAATGTAGTTGAGCAAGTGTCTTGGTGGTTTGGTGGAACATCTTTTGAGTATATGCACAGGAGTGGTATGGCTTGGTCTTAAGGTAGAACTATTACCAATTTTCTAAGAAATCGCAAGATTGATTTGCAAAGTTGTACAAGTTCCCGGCAGCAATGGAGTTCCCCTTGCTCCACATCCTTGCCAGCATGTGCTGTCACTTGAGTTTTTGATCTTAGCAATACTGATGGATATAAGAGGGTATCTCAGAGTCTTTTCGATTTATATTTCCCTAATAACTAAGGACTTTGAATATTTCTTTATAAGTGTTTCTCAGCCATTAGAGATTCCTCTGTTGAGAATTCTCAGTTTAGCTCTGTACATTTTTTAATTGGATTATTTGGTTTGTTGGTGTTTAGTTTCTTGAATACTTTATATATTTTGAATATTATCCCTCTGTCGGATGTAGGGTTGGTGAAGAACTTTTTCCAATCTGTAGGCTTCCTTTTTGTCCTATTGACAGTCTCCTTTGCCTTAAAGAAGCTTTTAAGTTTCATGAGGTTCTGTTTACTAATTGTTGATCCTCGGGCCTCAGCTGTTAATGATAATCTGTTCACAAAGTTATTTCCTGTACCAAGGAGTTCAAGACTTTTCCCAATTTCTCTTCTATTAGATTAGTGTACCCATTGTTATGCTGAGGTCTTTAATCCACTTGGACTTAAGTTTTGGGCAGGGTGATAAATATGTATCTATTTGCATTCTTCTACTTGCAGAAATCCAGTTAGACCAGCACCATTTGTTGAAGATGCTTTCCTTTTCTATTGTACTTTTTTGGCTTCTTTGTCAAAAACTAAGTGACTGTAGGTGTGTCAGTTTCTTTCTGGCTCTTTAATTCAATTCCCTTAATCAACCAGTCTGTTTTTTATGTGAATACTATGTAGTTTTTAGTACTATTGCTCTGTAGTATACCTTGAAGTCAGGAATGGTGATACCTCTAAAAATTATTTTATTGCTTGGGATTGTTTTACCTATCCTGGGTCTTTTATATTTTTATATGAAGTTGAGAATGGCTCTTTCAAGGTTTGTAAAGAATTGTGTTCGAATTTTGATGGGAATTGCATTGAATGTGTAGATTACCTTTGGTAAGATGGCTATTTTAATATGTTAATTCTACCAGTCCATGAGCATGGGAGATCTTCCCAACTTCTGATATCTTCTTAGACTTCTTTCTTCAGAGACTTGAAGTTCTTGGCATACAGGTCTTTCACTTGCTTGGTTAGAATTACACCAAGATATTTTATATATTTTTTTATTTATTGTGAAAAGTATTGTCTCCCTAATGTCTTTCACAGACTGTTTACCTTTTGTTTAAAGAAGGGCTACAGATTTTTTTAGTTAATTTTGTATCCAGCCACTTTGCTGAAGGTGTTTATCAGCTGTAGGATTTCACTGGTAGAATTTTTTGGGTCATTTATGTATACTATCATATCATCTGCAAATAGGGATTCTTTGACTTCTTCCTTTCCAAATTATATACCAGTAATCACCTTTAATTGTCTTACTGCTCTTGCTAGAATTTCAAGTACTATGTTGAATTTATATGGAGAGAGTGGGCATCCTTGTCTTATCTCTGCTTTTATTGGAAATGCTTTAAATTTCTCTCCATTTAATTTGATGTTGGCTTGCTGTATTGCCTTTATTTTTATTTATTTATTTTTTTTTTAATAATTTATTTTTTATTTCTTCAAGTTACATCTCAATCACAATCCCCTCCCTACTCCCCCCTCCAGTCCCACCCTTCCACCCTCCTCCCCCTCAACCCCCCCCATCCTCTTCCCTTTTTTTTTTTTTAGTTTAAGGTATTTCTTTTTTCCCCCCAACAGCTCTCCCTTTCAGTCCAAAAAATGGTTCTTTTTCTTATAACTATAAATACAATACAAAACAACAGAAATAAATAGGCCACAATTATAAGAGTTATATGGCTTAGCATACATTCCCAATGTCCAGTCCATATGTATTTGGCACCTGACTTTAACATTCTACTATCTAACCATCTCCATGAGTTTAAAGTTCTATATCTAACTCAGCTTTCATACTAACTTGCCTCATAATTTTAAAAATATCTTCTTAGATCCAGAACACGCTCTTGATTCCTAAACAACTCAAAATTTAACTATGAGATGTTTAGGTATGGTCCTCGAATGACTGATCTCACCAAAACTTTTAGCATGAAGGGGTGTTGGATTTTTTCAAATGATTTTTCAGCACCTAATGAGATGATCATGTATTTTTAAAAAAAATTTGTTTATATGGTGTACTACATTGATGTATTTTTGTATGATGAAACATCCCTACATCTCTGGAATGAAGCCTACTTGATCATGGTGGATGATATTTTTAAAGTGTTCTTAGATTCAGTTTGCAAGTATCTTACTGAGTATTTTTGCATCTATGATCATGAGGGAAATTCGTTTGAAATTCTCTTTCTTTCTTGTGTCTTTGTGTGGCTGAAGTATCAGGGTGACTGCAGCTTCATAGAATGAGGTTGGCAATGTTCCTTCTGTTTCTATTTTGTGGAATAGTTTGAGAAGTATTGGTATTAGCTCTTCTTTGAAAATCTGGTACAATTCGGCAGTAAAACAATTGGGCCCTGAGCTTTTTGTTGTTGTTGTTGTTTGGGAGACATTTAATGATTTCTTCTATTTCTTAAGGGTTATAGAACTGTTTAAATTGTTTACCTGATCCAGATTTAACTTTACTAAGTGGAATCTATCAAGAAACTCATCAATTTCATTTAGATTTTCCAATTTTGTGGAGTGTAGGCTTTTAAGACTTGTAAGACTCTATCAGTCTTTGGATTTTCTCTGTCTATTGTTATTTCCTTTTCATTTCTGATTTTGTTAATTTGGATACTGTCTCTCTGTCTTTTGGTTAGTTTGGCTAAGGGTTTGTCTATCTTGTTGATTTTCTCAAAGAACCAGTTCTTGATTTCATTGATTTTTTTCTATTATTCTCTTTATTTCTAAGTTATTGGTTTCATCTCTGTGTTTGATTATTTCCTGCCATTTACTCTTCTTGGGTGTGTTTGCTTCTTTTTATTCCAGAGGTTTTTAGGTGTGCTTTTAAATGGTTAGTATGAGATTTTTCTATGAAGTTGCTTAGTGCTATGAACTTTCCTTTAGCACTACTTTCATTTTATCTGATAATTTTCAGTATGTTCTGCCATTGTTTTCATTGACTTCTAGAAATTCTTTAATTTCTTTCTTCCTTTTCCCAGATCCAGTAGTCATTGAGTAGACAGTTGTTCAGCTTCGCTAAGTTTGTAGGCTTTCTGTTGTTTTTGGTGTTGTTGAAGTCCACCTTTAATTCATTGTGGTCTGATAAGGTGCAAGGGAATATTTTTTTCTCCATCCAATTTATTTTTATTTTTATTATGTTTATTTATTACTTTAAGTTACATCTCCATCACAACCCTCTCCCTTCACCCTTCTTGGTTCCACCTTCCCACCTTCTACACCCTCTCCCACCTATCCTACTCCTCCAGTGTTGGGGTGCCCCACATTGCAGCCCCCCTCAGTTCATCAGTCATATGAGGGCTAAGACCTTCCTCTTAAAGTGGGAGCCTGCGTCATAGCTCCACTATGGCAAAGTGTCCCACTAACAGGTAACAAAGTCCATGTTTCTGATCCTTTCAGTCTGTTGGTTGTAGGATCGTTATCCTGTACTAAATAGCTAAAATCCAGTTATAAGTAAGTATATGCCATGTGCAGTTTTCTGGGTCTGGGTTAGCTTACTCAGGATAAGCTTTCCTAGTTCCATCCATTTGGCTGCAAATTGCATGATTTCCTTGTTTCTGATAGCTGAGTAGGAATCTATTGTGTAAATGTACCAAGTTTATTTTTATCCATTCGTCAGTTGAGGGACATCTGAGTTGTTTCCAGTTTCTAGCTATCACAAGTAAAGCTGATGTGAACATAGTTGAGGAGATATCCTTGTGGTTTGGTGAGGAAACTTCTGGATGTATGCCCAGAAGTGGTATGGATAGGTCTTGAGGTAGAGCTCTTCCAGATTTTCTAAGATATTGCCAGACTGATTTCCATAGTGGTTGTACAAGATTGCGCTCCCACCAGCAATGAAGGAATGTCCACCTTTCTCCATAACCTCACCAGCATGTGCTGTCATTTGAGATTTTGATCTCAGCCATTCTGACAGGTATGAGATGGAATCTCAGAGTCGTCTTGGGTTGCATTTCTCTGATGATTAAGGATGTTGAGCATTTCTTCAAGTGTCTCTTGACCATTAATGATTCCTCTTTTGTGAAAACTCATTTTAGCTCTGTTCCCCATTTTTAATTGGATTATTTGGTTTATTGGTGTTTAATTTCTTTATCAATTTTGGATATTAACCCTCTGTCAGATGTGGAGTTGGTAAAGATCTTTTCTCAATTTGTAGGTTGCCATTTTGTTTGAATGACAGTGTCCTTTGCCTTACAACTTTTGAGTTTCCTAAAGTCCCATTTTATTTATTTATTTATTTATTTATTTATTTATTTATTTATTTAAGATCATTGGTCTTAGAGCCTGAGCTATAGACATTCAGAAAGTTGTCACCTGTGCCAAGGAGTTCAAGGCTTTTCCCCACTTTATCTTTTATTATATTTAATGTTTCAGGCTTTATGGTAAGGTCTTGGATCTACTTGGACTTAAGTTTTGTGCAAGGTGATAAATATGGGTCTATTTGCATTCTTTTTACATGTTGATAACCAGTTAGACCAGCACTACTTGTTGGAGTTGCTGTCCTTATTCCATTGTTCTGTTTTGGCTTCTTTGTCAAAAATTAAGTGACCATATGTGTGTGTGTGTTTATTTCTGGGTCTTTGATTAGATTCCATTGATCAACTGGTCTGTTTCTATACCAGTACCATGCTGTTTTTATTACTATTGCTCTGGAGTACAGCTTGAAATCTGGGATGGTGATACCTTCAGGGTTTTTTTTTTGTTTTGTTTTGTTTTGTTTGTTTGTTTGGTTGTTTGGTTTTTTGTACAGGATTGGTTTAGCTATTCTGGGTTTTTTGTTATTCCATATGAAGCTGAGAATTGTTCTTTCAAGGTGTGTAAAAATTGTGTTGGTATTTTGGTAGGAATTGCATTGAATCTGTATATTGCTTTTGGTACTATGGCCATTTTTATTATATTGATCCAATCTATCCATGAGCATGGAAGATCTTTCCATCTTCTGATGTCCTCATCAATTTGTTTCTTCAAGGACTTGAAGTTCTTGTCATACAAGTCTTTCACTTGTTTGGTTAGAGTTACCCTCAGCTGTTTTATATTGTTTGTGGCTATTGTGAAGGGTGTTGTTTCCCTGATTTCTTTATTGGCCCATTTACCTTTTCTATAAAGAAGGGCTACCGGTTTTTTGTTTTTTTTTTTGTTTTTTTTTTTTTTTTAGTTAATTTTGTATCCAGCCACCATGCTGAAGGTGTTTATCAGTTGTAGGAGTTCTCTGGTGGAATTTTTCATGTCACTTACTTAGACTACCATATCATCTGTGAATAAGGACACTTTGACTTCTTACTTTCCAACTTGTATCCCCTTAATCTCCTTTAGTTTTCTTATGCTCTAGCTAAAACTTCAAGTACTGTGTTGAAGAGATATGGAGAGAGTAGGCATCCCTGCCTTGCCCCTGATTTTAGAGGACATGTTTTAAATTTCTCTCTATTTAATTTGATATTGGCTACTGGCTTGCTGTATATTGCTTTTATTATTTCTAGGTATGGTCCTTATATACTAGCTCTCTTCATAACTTTTAGAATGAAGGGGTGTTAGATTTTTTCAAATGGTTTTTCAGCATCTAGTGAGGTGATCATGGGGTTTTTTTCAGCTTGTTTATTTGGTGGGTTACATTGATGGATTTTCATTTGTTGAACCACCCCTGCATTCCTGGGATGAGGCCTACTTGATCATGGTGTATAATACTTTTGATGTGTTCTTGGATTCGGTTTGCAAGCATTTTATTAAGTAATTTTGAGTCTATGTTTATGAAGGAAATTGATTTGAAATTCTCTTTCTCTGATCTTTGTGTGGTTTAGGTATCAGGGTGACTGTGGTATCAAAGAATAAGTTTGGCAGTGTTTCTTCTGTTTCTATTTTGTGGAAGAGTTTGAAGAGTATTGGTATTAGCTCTTCTTTGAAGGTCTGGTAGAATTCTGTGCTGAAACCATCTGGCTCTGGCTTTTTTTGGTTGGGAGACTTTTAATGACTGCCTCTATTTCCTTAGGGGTTATAGGACTGTTTAATTTGTTAACCTGATTTTGATTTAATTTTGGTAGGTGGAATCTATCAAGAAAATTGTTCATTTCACTTGGGTTTTCAAATTTTGTAGAGTACAGATTTTTGAATTATGACCTAAAGATTCTTTGGATTTCCTCAATGTTTGTTGTTATTTCTCCCTTTTCATTTCTGATTTTGTTGATTTGGGTATTTTCCCTCTGCCTTTTAGTTAATTTGACTAGGGATTTGTCTATTTTGTTGATTTTCTCAAAGAACCAACTCTTGGTTTGATCGATTCTTTGTATTGTTTTTTTTGTTTCTAAATTGTTGAATTCAACCCTGAATTTGATGATTTCCTGCTGTATGCTCCTCTTGAGAGTGCTTCCTTTTTTTTCTAGCACTTCGTATTCTGCTGTTAAGTTGCTAATTTGAACTGTCACCATTTTATTTTTTAAGACACTTAGTGCTATGAACTTACCTCATAGCACTGCTTTCACTGTGTTCCATACGTTTGGGTATGTTCTATCTTCATTTTTGTTGGATTTTAGAAAGTCTTTGATATCCTTATTTATCTGTTCCCTGACCCAGTGGTCATTGAGTAGAGATTTGTTCAATTTCCAGGAATGTGTAGGATTTTTGTTATTTCTATTGTTGTTGAAGTCTGGCTTTAATCCATGGTGGTTTGATGATACAAGGAATTATTTCAATTTTCTTGTGTTAGTTGAGGCTTACTTTGTGTCTGACTATATGGTCAAGTTTGGAGAAGGTTCCTTGAGCTGCTGAAAAGAAGATATATTCTTTTGTGTTTGGGTGAAACATTCTTTAGATATCAGTTAGGTCCATTTGATTCATTACCTCTGTTAGTCTCATTATTCCTCTGTTTGGTTTCTGTCTCTATGACCTGTCCATTGGTGTGAGTGGAGTGTTGAAGTCTCTCACTATTAATGTGTGGGGATCAATGGGTGGTTTAAGCTTTAGAAGAGTTTCTTTTACAAATGTAGGTGCCCTTGTATTTGGGGCATAGATATACAGTATTGAGATGTCATCTTGATGATTTTTTCCTTTGAGGAATATGTAGTGTCCTTCCTTATCTTTTTTGAATATTTTCAGTTGAAAGTCTATTTTATTTAATATTGGTATGGCTACTCCAGCTTGCTTCCTGGGACATTTGTTTGGAAAACCTTTTCCCAGTCCTTTACTCTGAGGTAGAATTTATCTTGGTTAGTAAGATGCTTTTCTTCTATGCAGCAAAATAATGGGTCTTGTTTAAGGATCCATTCTGTAAGCCTTTGTCTTTTTATTAGGAATGTGAGTCCATTCATGTTGAAAGATGTTAATGACCATAGATTGTTATTTCATGCTATTTTGATGTAGGTTGTGGTTGTGGGTTTGTGTGTTTCTTTTGGTTTAGCTGTGGTGGAGATTTTTGTTTCCTGTGTTTTCTTGGTTGTGGTTACCTTCTCTGGGTTGAAATTTTCCTTCTAGGATCTTATGTAGAGCTGGGGTTGTGGATAGATATTGTTTAAATTTGGTTTTGTCATGTAATATCTTGTTTTGTCCATCTATAGGGATAGAAAGTTTTGCTGGGTGTAGTAGTCTAGGCTGGCACTTGTGGTTTCTTAGAGCTTGTAGGACATCTGCCCAGGCACTTCTGGCTTTTAAAGTTTCTGAGGAGAGGTCAGGTGTAATTCTAATGGGTCTACCATTATACGTTACTTGACTTTTTTCTCTTACAGCTTTTAATATTCTTTCTTTGTTCTCTACATTTGGAGTTTCAATTATTATGTGGCAAGAGGAATTTCCTTTTCTGGTCTAATGTATTTGGTGTTCTGTATGCCTCTTGGAATCTTGCCAGCCTCTCTTTCTTTAGGTTTAGGAAATTTTCTTCTAGGATTTTGTTGAAAATGTTTGATGGACCTTGGAGTTGGGAATCTTCTCTTTCATCTATGCCTATGATTCTTAGGTTTTGTCTTTTCATTGATTCCTTGATTTCTTGGATGTAGAGGGTGAGGATTTTTTTTTTTTTTAGGTTTCTCATTTTCTTTGGTTGTTGTACTGATTTCTTCAATTGAATCTTCCACACCTGAGATCCTATCTTCCATCTCTTGTATGCTATTTGTGATACTCATGTCTGTAGTTCCTGCTCTCTGTCCTTGGTTTTCCACTTCCAGGATTGTCTTTGCTTGTGTTTTCTTTATTGCTTCCATTTCCAATTTCAGGTCTTGAACTGGTTTACACATATCTTGTTCCAATTTGGTTCTCTTTGCCTGCAAATCTTTCATAGCCTTTTCTCTTTCCCACTCTTGTTTAACTGAGTTAGCTTGGAGATCTTTAATGGAATTCTCCATTGCTTTCACCTATTGAATTGTGATTTCTTTCAATTCTTTCAGGGATTTATTTTCTTCTTTGAAGGCCTCTATCATTTAAATAAGTATAGAATATTCATCATTTTCTTGTGTTTCAGCTGTAGTGTAATGGTCAGGGCTCACTGTGCTAAGATAGGTGGATTCTGGTGGTGCCATATTGCCCTGGTTTTTGTTGTTTGTCTTCCTTCATTGGTCTTTAGCCATCTGGTTGTCCTGGTCCTTAGCTGGTTGGTCCTGGTTCCCACTATGTTTGGTGCCCTGGAGAGAGATATAGATATCTGTTAGGTCATTTGTTTCATGATGTCTGTTATCTCATTTTTCTCTGCTTAGTTTCTGTCTCGATGATCTGTCCATTGGTAATTGTGGGGTATTGAAGTCTTCCACTATTAGTCTGTGGGGTTAATGTGGGATTTAAGCTTTAGTAATGTTTCTTTTAGAAATGAGGGTGCCTTTGCATTTGGGGTGTAGATGTTCAGAATTGAGATGTCATTTGGTGGATTTTTCCTTTGATGAATATGAAATGTCCTTCCCCAACTCTTTAGATTATTAACATTGGTGGAAAGTCTATTTTATTAGATACAAGAATGGCTACTCCACCTTGCTTCTTGGGTCTGTTTGCTTGGAAAACCTTTTTCCAGCACTTTATTCTGAGATAGTATCTATCTTTGTTGCTAAGGTGTTTTTCATGTATGCAGCAGAATGATGGATCATATTTTCACATCTATTCTGTTAGCCTGTGTCTTTTTATTGGGGAATTGAGTCCATTTATGTTGAGAGATATTAATAACCAATGATTGTTAATTCCTATTATTTTGATGTTGGTGATATATGTGCATTTCCCTTCTTTTGTTTTTTTTTATTTCCTGTGTTCTTGGATATAATTACCTTTGTTTGGTTGTCATTTTCTTTCTAGTATCTTCTGTAGGGCTGGATTTGTGAATAAACATTGTTTAATTTTTTTTTTTTTTTAGTGTTGAATATTTGTTTTCTTCATCTATGATGATTGAAAGTTTTGCTGGGTTTACTAGTTTGGGCTGACATCTATGGTCTCTTAGGGTCTGCAAAATATCTGCACATGCCCTTCTGGCTTTTAGACCTCTGTAGAGAAGTTGGGTGTAATTCTCATAGGCCTATCTGATGGGGTGGGTGATGTTATGCATTCTAAATGTTAATTAATCTGCTCCCAGAAGTTGTTTTTATTATATCAAGTAATATTGTGTTACCTTGTTTATCTCTGATTGGTTGAATAAATGTTGAGGCATGAGACTGGGCAAAGACAGAGGTAGGCAAGTCTAAGGTGCTCTAACTTCTGAAGCAAAGAGGTTATGGATAGAAGAAGTCTCCAAGAGAAGCAGCTGGAGCAGGAAGGAGGACACATGCCATGAGTTAGAAAAAAGAATGTCATTCCACGTACCTGGAACATCAGCATAGCATGGGAATAACAGCCCAGGGAATGAATATATATCTATATCTATATCTATCTATATGTATATCTATTATATATATATATGTATAGATACCATATATCATATATATATAGGGGGTCATATATGGGGAATAGAATTAAATGGGCCAAGATTGCTCAATTTAGGCCAAGGCTTGTTAAAAGCCTTCAGGTGTATCTATGTGCTCATTTATAATGGTTGGTTAAGGATTAACAACTACCGAACAAATGACTCATAATTTAAATACAAGTAAATAATTTACTTAATTACTTCTACAAATGGCATCCAACTACAGCAATTAGAATCTGGATTCCCAGCCTGAGAAGGCCTGGGTGGAAGACAATTTCCTACCCAAAGATCAGGAAACTAAACTCGAAAACATTTCAAAGGTTCAGCTCCCTTAACAGAGGGCTAAGGCTCTCCTTATGCACTAAAAACCTGGAAGCCTTCTAGATGAGCTAGGGAATGAAATTAACCGCCTAGATTAAAAATGGAGGAATTCATAATGTTTCAATACAATTGGATTCCATTTGAGTTTGTTTCTCTTGGGATACAGATGATTTTTACACTGACAATTATGGTTCTGTGTATCCTTTTTGAGAAAGAGCTGACTAGGATAGGCTTAAGGTAGAGAGCTTATAAATGGAATGCCAAGTTGCTGATAATGACAATGGGGGAAGGATGGAGGCCCTTTCTAATGGATAAGACAAAATTGATGGCAGTTGGAGCTCATAGTTCCCTGGCTACTAGGTGTTTGTCAGGAGTATCTGGAATCAGCCCACCAGTGAAATGTAGCCAAAACTAGATTCTAAAGAATAATGAAGAAAAATTTAATTGCAGCATGGGTTGACACAGTTAGACCAAGGCTTTTGGAATGTTCTTGTTTCTTTGCTTGATTTTTATTTAGATTTCTTTGATTTTCCCTATAGTGGGACGTAGAAAGTGTATTTTATGTGGTTTGGCAATGTTAAAATATGAGAGATTTTTAAAGATTTTAGACAGATTTGCAATTGTCATTGCAGTTCAAAGTTGCTGTCTGGGTTAGAGTTACTATTATTTGAGATTTAAGTGAAATATTTGAGCTGGGTGGTAATGGTACATGCCTTTAATTCCATCACACTGGAGGCAGAAACAGGCAGATCTCTGAATTCTAGGCCAGCCTAGTCTAACCAATGAAGACAGGGCAGGACCCCTGCTGGTAAGATAAGGCTGCTTGCTAGGAACAGTCTAGAATTCAAAATGACACATTTTTCCCTTGGTGTTAAGTTTTTGCTTAATAATAATAACAATAATGTCCTAACTTATCTAATAGATAAATATGCATAATCTTAAATTTTATGTAAAGAGAAAGAGGGGTCACAAACCATTTTCCTTAGGTGTGGGACTCTCACAGGAGAACTGGTGCTAAGAGACATTTTTGCCCCAGAAAGAGTTATATTAGTTGCTGGACATGGAGGCATATACCTTTAATCCCAACACTTGAGAGGCAGAGTCAGACAGATCTCTGTAAATTCACAGGCCAGCGTGGTCCATAAAGTGAGTCCAGGACAATCAAGGTTACACAGAGAAATCCTATCTCAAAAAACATTAAAAGGGGGGGGGGCTAAAAATCTTATTGGCTATATAGAAGTCACATGATTTATTACATGCCATCCTTTCATATGACATGAATGGATACTTACATATGTCTTTCTTCTGTTCAAAGAACAGAAAATCTTCTTTAATTGATTTGTGCATCCTGCACATCCAAGGCATTTTTATAATCACATAACTATATGCTATATATATATATTTTCAAATTATATATTTTCAAAATAAAGGGATAAGACACCAAAGAAGATAAGTAGCCCAGATGATCCAGCCTCACAGACTACCTCAATAGCTATTTCCTCCAAAATCTACATCCAGAACAACTTCAAAATGATTTGCTAAGATGATCGAGCCTCATAGACTGTGCCACTCAGTACTTCAGTAAAGCCCTGAACTTTCATACCCAAAGTCCAGCTTTGGACTACAAATTGTTCAGGACATTCAAATTGCTGAGCACATAGAGACTGAACAACAAATGTTACTACTTAACCATTTTTTCCATTTAATTTGGGACCCCAAACAGGTATTCTGCATCCCAATTCAACAGGAAACAATTTTACAAGAGCAATGTCCCATTCCCTAAAAATGGTTTGGATTATTATTTGGTCATTTGATGGGTCATAGATGTTGTTTAGGGAAAATGGTTACAAATTGTTATGTGGTCTTGTTAGGCAAAGTATAGTAGATTAGACTCAGGGACTTTTCTCTTTTTCTTTTCAAGTCTTTTCTCCCTATATAAGAGAGAAAGGAGGATAGAGAAAAGAAAAAGAGGGGGAATGTGGGTATATAATACAGAAATTATAAAATATAAAGGTAGATTACTGAGTCTGCTCTGAAACTTAAAGCTATTGTTATTCCCAAAATAAGGTTACTTTTTATACATTTTTATAGAATTTTGTATATTGATACAAATATAAGGTTAATTTTTGATTTTTATTGGTATAGAATTTTATATTTTGACACATATTATGTATATTCAACTTTTATATAAGGTATTTTGCCTATACAACTCATTTCAAAGAACAGGTTTACTTCCAATCTTTTTATGGGTTGCTATTGAAATCTATTTAGGAATCTGAGTAATACAGATTGATGACTGGCCAGTCAAGCTCCTGGTCCTGTCAAATACTAGTCTTAATTTATCACAAAATAGGCTTACTATGTTAAACAGATAATATATTGTTAATAATATACAGTTTGCCTGCTGAAAGATAAATAGATTTATAAATAAATCAATAAATGTCTTCAAAACCCTCAGAAGCATACAGAACATGGCATTTCAGGATGTTTTTATTATTTTAAGAATTGTTTGACTTAACACAGCTCCTGACAGCTTCCATTTGGCTTTGAAGGAGACAATGAGCATCAAAAATCTCCATCAGGAGATAATTTCTACTGGGCAAAAATGCCCTTGCTCTCTCAACATATTATCTTTTGAGATAGATAGATAGATGATAGATAGATAGATAGATAGATAGATAGATAGATAGATGGATGGATGGATGGATGGATGGATGGATGGATGATAGATAGATAGATAGATAGATAGATAGATAGATAGATAGATAGATAG